>JAPMOR010093853.1:268390-311713 GCA_026543865.1 Argiope aurantia | reverse complement strand
ATCACAGCTTTAAACATTTTTCAAAGAGATAAAGTCCTGTCGCGGACGCCAGAAATCTTATGTAACAAATAGAAATTACTAGAATATAAAAAACAGGATATTAACTTTTCAAATGCTGCGCAAATAAAAACACTGGATTAAAAAAGAAATATACGTTGTTTATTTGTTACTTGAGCTACGAGCTCTCCAAGCAACATATTTTTCAAAATCTTTAGAACTACAAAAAAATAAAATTAATTATTCTAAACATTTTTTGTGCATCAAACGATATTTTACATGTTGCCAATTTTTTATAAGAACAAACAATCAAATTGATATAGCAGACGATAAAAAATATAAATAAATATCACTTGAATAAAGTAAATATCAAATACGTGAAATTAAACAAATAATAAATTGTATTATCCAATTAATTATACGAAAAATATAAATAAATATCACGTGATCTTAACACAATCCTTTTGAGTCATACCTTCCATTTTATATTTTGATGCTAGAGATGTTCAATGAGGGCGAATACAGCACTACATTAGCAAAAAATATTATTCAAAACTCTAAAACAATTTAATATGGTATTCCACGATCTTGTCTACATGTTTGGAGTTGATAACAGAAACTCTATCAAGAGTACACAAATCCATGCAACCATTTTTGATTATTTCACTCCAAATCATGAAGCCGTTTCTGCATAAATAGAATTTTGTTCAAACAAGGAAAGTAAACTTCAGTGTTCCTCATTCCTTTCAGAGGAAAAAATCCTCTAAAATAATTCAGCTTATATATGGTTTCATCAATAATAAGTTCATTAGTCTCATTCTTTTTTACTAAACTGTACACAATCACAATGCCCCTTAAAGACGGTCATTTTTGCTATTGGTTTTATCATGCAAGGTTCAAATGCTGTGAAAACATAGTTGGATCTTTGAAAAACAGAGAAGAATATCAACTACAGACCCCCCTCCCCCCCATTGTGGGACCTTCATGCAATAATAGTATGACTACTTCAAATACTTTGAAACAGAGAGTGTTATTAATTGCAAACTGAAAGTTTACAATCAACTTTCTTACAATTCTTTCATTATTTTTTTATAAATGATAGAAAGAGAAAATGGTTTTGGATTGCAATTATTAGCCATGACTGACTTTAACCAAACTATATAATAATTAACTGCACTGATGCTTTAAAATATAACTGAAAGTTCTTGATATGGAACTCCAAGTAATAATCATATATTGGCCAGTCTGCCTTTTAATTTTTGTGTTTACCAATTTAGTACCACTTTTGCTCTTTACTGAAATGATTCCTGCGATTCCAAATTTATAAAAATTAATTACTTTCAGAAACCACATTTATTTCAAATAACAATATATTCCTGAATTTCAAATTGTGTCATCTATACAATAAGCTGTCAGTCAATTAATTTTCACATTTTAAGTATTCGTCTATGCATAGAAGTACAATTTTGCATTCAGCTGAAAATATTATAATTATGTTAATGGACACGAATTAAAAACTTAAATAAACTAGTTAACATTCCAGATTACTATTAATTCTGAGAGCAGAATAAATAAATCATGATTCCTGTCATTTTGCCACGGATGTTTTTTTTTTAATTCAAAAAGACAAGAATATTTTTAATAAAGGAATTTAAACTGGATGATTAACTGAATAAAGCAGTCCATATAAGTAGTCAAATAAATTCTCAAATGCGTTACATAGAGAATTAAAAACACCAAGCTGTAATCATAGAACAATTATCTTGAACATCTATTATATGTTTTTTGTGTCTTACTCTATAATTAATTTTTAAAGTAGTGATTATAATAAGAATCATAATTTTTCTCACAGCTAAAAAATGACATATGGCAAGTTGAAAACATGGTGATATGTTTTCAATTTTAACTTTGTTTTTATATTTAAATATATATTTTTGTAAAATAACATTCGTGTAGGATAGAGCACATTCCTTTATTATTCATCATATTTAACATATACTAGAGCACAAAGAACAATGTAACAGGTTACTTTCAAACATCATATCAGCTTATTGCTTCAATTTACAAAGTTTCATTGTAATTTCAAAATACGAATCCATCGTGACAAATCTAGATATTCAAACATTTTTTAATGGCTATGAAATCATTGCATCCTATATTGAAGTTATTTTGTGAAATAAAAATAGTTACTGCATAATGCGTATCAGTTACATTTAGAGAATTACAATAAATTTGCATCATTGTTAGGCATCTTTATTTATTAAAAAATACAGTACATTCAGAAGTTTAGTTTTAAATAATACAATAATATATATAATCAAAAATACATAATTAGATATACTATAAGCACGCAGAAAAATTAAAATAACCTTTTTATAAAGTTTATGTCACATTTTAGATAACAGTATGTGGAACCTATGAAATTTCCACTAACATTATTGCAAAACTAATAAATTAAATTCATAAAAAGATTATAAAATGCTTACTTATTTAAATTCTACAATTATTTTTTTAATTAAAATATTTAGTGCATTATATCAAATTGATAACGTTGAAACACAAAGTATGATGCGAAATTAAAAATATAAAAATAAAGATAGTTTAGTTTTTCCAACAAATAACAGGTAAAAAAATACTAATGAAATATGTAAAAAAAGAATAAAAAACATAAATAATAATTTATTACTTTCAAAAAATCGTTATCTATATACATTAAATAAATTTATATAATATATGCTTCTTCATTCCTTTTTTCTAATAAATTGCATAAGGACTTGTATAAGTCACTAAAAACCAAAACTTACTGCAGATCCATGAGTTTTAACATCGTTTTCACTATAAGATTTGGCAGAACTCGCTTCCAAAAGATCTGGAAGTGGATGCGATTGACTCTTCTGTTCTTCCTTTGGAATTTTTCGTTCAACTGTAGACCTTTTTTCACTGTCTTCACTTGGTGCATCAGGACTGTGAGTTCTCTTTCCATGTTCCGAATCAGAACCATCAGACATGTCAACTTCAATTTGTTCAAAATCTGCAATTACGTCAAATTGCTTATCATGGATGTATACCCAATCAAGTTTATTTTGGGCTATAGAACTTTTGAAACAATATGCAAGTTCAAAGAATATGTAATTTGAATATACATTCATAAATTTAGTGATTGTAACGCAATGAATTGTAGAGAATTTTCAACTGCAGTTTGAAAATGGTGCATAATTTCAACACTTGTTCTAATTTTATTAATGAAGTACAAACCAAGGCAGCATTTCTGCTCATTATATTATTGTTTATACTAGAAGATGTGACCATCTGGACAGGTGGATTGTTATCCATTTAACTAATCTCAGATATAATTAGTACATTGGTAGAATGCTTAAGAAATAAAAAATATTATTTTTAGTACACTTTATAAATATATAGAAACATTAAAAGTTTTGTTTCCTTACCGTGTGATCGTCTCTATTCATAATATTGACGGACACTCAAATAAGAAATAATAATTACTAAAATTAGTATGAAACAAATCATAATCTACTAACAAAAAGAAATCAGACATCAAATTAACATGAAACAAAACAAAGCTATACTTCATAAAATGATGAATTCCACTAAACATAAATGCCAAGATATAAATTAATTATGATCAAAACAACAATAAAATGAATAAATTTATGCAAAAAGTGTTTGAAGTATTAAAAATATTATAGAAAAACTACATAAACAACTAATCGATTTCAATAACGATAAAAATTAATTCCGAAATAACGCAGAATTCCACATTTCCGTGGAAATGCAAAGTCAAATAAAAAATAAAATAAATTTTAAAAGAAAATATTAGTAGATTTCGGCTGCTACATTCCAGTATTTAAAAAATCTGAATAAAATATGATTTTTGCAATCCCATAGTTAAAATAATGTTCTGGAATACTCAAATTAAAACTAATCTTAAAAATCAGATTGAAACAAATGATCTAAAATTTCAAAAAAATGGATTGCTAACTAAAAATTTCAAAAATGATTGCTGAATAGAGGAAAAGAAAGAACCATATGCATGTTCATAAACTCTTCATCATTCATAAAAGTTGATTACTGTCTCAGCTTTTTACAATTAAATCTATCTTAGAACTGAGCTGTAATAATCCTACATAATTTCAAATTTTTGTTCATATTTTTCAATTAAAATCTGTCATTATCATCTGTCTTCTCAAGTATAAAACCAACCAGAAGAAAAAATGATGTTTGATGCAAAATTTAAAAAAATATATAATAAAAAAAGAGGAAAATCCATATTTTGACAAAATCTGAAAATATACTTTTACATAAATTTTACATCATGAAATCTATTAATGCTTCTGAAATAAAATATGCAATGTATAACTCCGAGCAAACAACACTATCTGACTCAGTTATGCAAAAAAACATTAGTAAAAGATATTGCACAACAAAAATAAAACAACAAAAAAAGATACAAACAATTTATCTATTAAATTTTTATAACCAAAACTGCATATTAGGCTAAGTTTTATTTTTACTTATTTCTTGTCTATATCAGTTTTAAAGAAATGCAGGGTGGCCACAAAATAACCTTCCCTGTTTGGAGACAATTGTAGACAAAACTAATGAATGGAATGAAACCAAATTTCATATACAGACACTGGAAGCCATGGGAAGATAAATTCCGGGAAAAAATAGCTTAAAGGTTGTCAACAGCAGATTTTGAAACAATCAGAAATGAAAAGGATAAATCATTATAAAGAATGTACAGAAAATGGTTTATGCAAAATTTAATTTTCAAGTAATAAAAAGTGCACATGCAGAAATAAATAGCTTAAAGGGTAAAAAATATACAGAAAATGATCTTTTATAATTCGTATTACAATTTCCCAACTATGTGCAAAAATTTCAATGAGCTAACCTTTCCTAAGTAAAAGATATTGCACTAGAGCAAGACACTCTCCATTGCTGTGAATAAACTGTCAACTATCTAGACGTTTCTAACAGCCCATCTTACATTCCCCTTCAAGGAAAACAAGCTTGTAAGGCCACCACACGTACAACAAACTTAAGGTACCCCACATTTAAAATCACCTGCAACAATGCCAGAGAAACGATGCTGCCATTTTGGTCAATTTTATGGCTGATAACTTCCTCACTGCCAAAATACTGTCATAAGAGGTTAAGCATTAAACGAATGATTTGTAGCCGCCCTCCAACTTGAGTATTATCAAATATAAATATTAACGAATTTATAAAGAAAATTATTTTATGGTCACCTTGTATAAGAACAAATGTGAAAGACAGATACAGGCTTTGGTTTATATCAGGCATAATTCGATCCAGATATTTCAAGCAGAAAATGTTTCAGAATTAGGAAAACTGTAAATAAAAATGATTTTTGAAACTCGGGCCACAACTGAGCTTCAAAAATCATGCATACAGATAATTCTATCTAACACCCAAAATTAAGACAAGTTAACACTTTTTAGGGATCTTTGATATACTGATACCATAACTAAATAAATTTTAGTTCATAAAAATGTACTGCAGAATTTTCAAGCTAAATTGACAAATTCTTATCTACTGGCATTTCATTTTCCACTTCGTATTTGAATTATGACCATAGCACTCGCGCAATTCATCTGCTAAAATAAGCAGGACGGAAGCAATTCTCGATTTCCTGTTTTTTATAAAACTTTTATTAGAAGATTTTATAAATATGAAATTGAAATGGAAAATATAAGAATTTGAGCATTTCACACAAAAAAAATGAATATTTTTTAAGCCAATTATGCACCCGAAAATGTCAGATCTTATTCATAAATACAAAATGAATTCTCAAAGATGAATATATACATAAAAATTATTATTAGAGATTTCTTCATAGGAACACTTAAAGAAATTTTAAAAATGAAGCACAACTTATACATGTTATTCCTGATAAAAATAATGGACTTTTGAAAACTTCTACACAACATTTAACATTATGATCCAAAGGTTGAGCATCATCAAATTCGTTTTTATACAATATCTGAAAATATAATTTTTTTAAATTATGTATAAAATTCAGAGAAACATTTTTTAAGATGGAAGGAACTAGACTATAAATGCAATACATACAAATAATATGCAATTAATATAGTGTAGTGATCGTAGTGCCAGCTTTCATTCATGTCATTCTAAAGCGCTACCTATCTACTTTCTCTAATACAATCTATGTTAATACTTCGCCCGGGAAATCCCCGCTCTATGTATACGTGCGCTAAGCAGTGATGTTCCGATAGTTGTTAGTGAAATAAAGAGTTTATTTTTCTAATAGCGATGACTTTATACAACACTCTACATGAAGACCACCACAATAGCATCCATTTCATAGCTTAGGAACATCCATCAAGTAGTACTTCATTTTAAGAAGTGCGTTCAAAAACCACATATAAAAAAATAAATTTCTGTTATAAATTTCTTTTCACTTACTTAGCTTTGACTCTGATTGTACACCATTCTTTTTCCTTAATATTGGAGTCAGTTGATGGACATCATATGGAAGCTCAATAGGAAGACCTGCAGACTTTTGAACTTCTGTTAAGGTATGCTCCAGTAATATAACCTGAAATAAACAAGAAAATAAATGTATGAAATAAAAAAAAATACTTGATTGCGAAAAGCAACTAAAAATTTCTAAAATCTATAAAATTAATCAATATAGAAGAAGAGAAACTGGAAAATATAGAGCAAGGCATTCATGTCGAAATATAAATGGACAACCCATGGAGTAGATGAAATCCATCATTATTCAAATAAATTACGCTGAAACTGTTGCAGAGAGTTAAAAATCATCAGTCAAGTAGCAATAATCATTTTCACATCCAAAAGATATTTAATTTTCCCACAACGTAGCATAAATATACACATTTCCGATTTAAAAAATTCAATAGAACATTTCTTGGATCATAAAAATATCAAACAAAATCCTGAGAACACCTCTAAGTAAGGTGTGTTACTTTGAAAATTGGACTAGCTGCTTGAAATCTGTAATTTGAGCATTTATTACCAAATTTTCACAACACTGGTGTAGATAGAAATGACACAAAGGGCAGGTTTATTCCAATCACTAAACTGATTAACTATATTAATACTGTTAATTAAATGATATCCCTAATTCCTCCATTAAGGAAACCAAGACTTTTCAATACCTCGTTCAAGCAGACCCTTTTTCAAAAATGTCAAAATGCATTCTAAGATTTGTAACATTTAATAAAATAAAGTAAATTTTGAATCCTCAAAACTCTGCTTGAATAAAGCCAATCTACTATGTTCCATACATTATGTAAGTCTCAGCATGTTAATAACAACAAAAAAAAGCTTTCTTTCATTTTCATTTTTTCAAATTTCGAGAAATTAAAGATTATTCAGATTTATCTTTAATAGGAGCACAATTTTTAGATGTTTCTTAACTCTAAATTAAAATTGAGGCTTTCCTATTACTTATAAAATTAGCCTAGCCCACTAGTCCTCATTTATAATCAGCCTTTTTAGTTGATCCCACGCTAAGAAATTAAGAGCTATTAATTTTAATTTGAATGAAATACATTGTTTAATCCGATTGTAAAATAGTCGATTGGCGAGATATGAATACTGTAATAATTTTAAACCAAAGAATTTATCAGATCTTATAAAACGGCAAAGGCTTTAATTTTCAGAGGGAAACGGTTGTTAATTGGACAGAAAATTCACAAAGAACAGTTTCTTTTCTAGGCTTATAATTAAGTTACTAGATATTGAATGTTTATAGAAAGTTCAACAATATTTTAATTAAATCAATACTAAAAGAAAAGGTTAAATATTTATAATAAAATTATAATAATGGAATTTTAAATAATTAAAATAAAGATTAATTTTTAAGAGGAAATTTACTTCTCTGGTTGGAAGAAATGAATGAGAATAATATTTATGATGATGAAATAATATTTGCTTTTTTCTTTCTTTACTTTTTCGCATATGAAGTATACATGAGAAAGCACTGTAGTCATCAAACGATATCTCGATATTTTAGACCATTCCTGACATAATTACTTTTTTTAAGTAATTATATGAGTCTACCTATGTCTTATCTGTGATAACTCAAAAATGGTGAATTAGAGGGATGCACATTAGAGGGATGCAATGGTGAATTAGAGGATGCACATTAGAGGGATGCAATGGTGAATTAGAGGATGCATGCAATTTTTAAATATATATCTCTGATTTTTAATAAATTTTTGATGAAATCCTTCTAATGCACTATGATAATCCTTCATATCCATAAAAAAAAAGACTAGAAGAATAAAAGTTAGCATATGATTTTAGCATCAGATTTGTAAATCTGTGACAAATTTTGAATTAGCTGTATTAAAAGGTTGAGTCTCTGTCAGTCTATTTACTCCTGTATTAAAAGCAATTATTAAGAAATGCAACTTTTTAGATAAGTGAAAATTTGATACGTAATTTTGACACTAAAACCATGCCAGCACTGCTGTGCCCTTGTAGGATTACCATTTTCTCTTCAGAAACATCTTAGAGATCTAATTTTTAAAGCAATGTTTACTGAGTATATTCTGCCAGACTGCTTTATCTAGTCATAGACTACATGCTGTGAAGCATATTTTTCATTTAAATTTCCCACTTCAATATTTTTATTAATGCTAAATCTTCTTTGCAGATGCCAGTTCACAAGAAAGAATGAAACTAATTTCCAAAAATCTCCATAGTTTTTTTTATTTGTTTTTTTTTATTTATGATCTTCAAATAATTGATCAAAATGACAAGTAATAGAAAACCCATCTACAGGTACAAAAGACAAAGTCTCAGAAATGTGCTCTTCTTATTCACAGCATATCACCTCTCTGGGATAAAATCGTCGGAAATTGATAGTTTTGGTTTTCTGAAAGAAGCAGTGAATCAAAAAGCGTTTAAAAATTTTACAATTTTTTTTTCAAAAAATTACAAGATAAATTTGTTTTATAACATATCAAATAACAAATTTAAACTATTGTAATGTGTTTAATATCTAATTTTTCAAGAACACGTTGCTCAATATAAGATAAATTTTAAAGATACATAGAATTTTTACGAAATTTCAAAAAAAAATATTAACAATAATGTCCATTTGATACTTTGAAGATTCTATAATTTAGTAAAAGATTAATTTCATGTTTCCCAATACTCAAAGAAAACAAAACCGCAAACCCAAAAAATGCTTAACGAAAATATTAATATTGGCGTCCGACAACTCCTAATTCAACAAAAAGATCTTTGAGAAGTAAGAAAGTTAATCAAGTCTTGCATAATACTTATTTATTTACAATAAATTAGCTCTCTTATAATGCCAGGTTATTATTTTACATCTAGTTTAAAATAACTTTGAGTATTAATAACAAAAAATTCATACTTTCGTTTTCGTAACACGTAGTATAACAGACTCGAAGCTTTTAGGAGAGAAAAATAAAACGGTCGACTTCTTTTTCTTTCTAATAAGAGAGTCATAAGAGGTGAAAATCATAATAGTAATGTAAATTTGGCTTTAATTACTTTGCATTTTAAACAGAAAAAAAAAGCAAAATTATTTTTGCTAATAATAACTTTGCTTTTGCTAATAATTTAACGTTCTGAAAAAAAAGCAAATTAAAACTTTCGAAGAAATATACAATAAATTAAATGCGGTAATTAGTCTTTTTTCGCTACTATAATACACTGTAATACCCCATAGACGCTTCATAAACTCATTAGTAACAAAGAATAATGTATTCTCTCCTTTGGCTATTTCAAAATTTAAACTAGAAAAGTTTTACAAAAGATTACCAGAAAAAGTCAGAAAATAAAACAAATAGTAAATATTGAAGAATAAAGAAATATTTTGTAAGGATAATATTTTTATTTTTATTTAATATATTTCTTACCTAATCATTATATTTTAATAATAGTTTCAGAAACATGAATACTTATCAAAAAAAAGTTTCCATATGATAAAAAGATATTTGCAAGTTTAAGTTCAATTTCTTTGCAAATACTTATTTCTGTGGTTTTAAGAAAACAATCTGAGTTAAAATTACAATGGATTTGAAAAGAAAAGAGATTATTCAAGCGGGAAAGAAGATTAGTTAAAGCTAAGAAATGAAAACAAAACTCTTCGGGAAACAGGCAGGATTCTTGGAAGAACTCATTTCTCTATCCAAAGTGCTATCAATAATTACAATCAATCAAAATCTATCATACAATGAATGTCCATCTAGTCGACAGCATGAGAAAAAAAGACGCACCTTTAAATCTAAAACCATAAGATAACTGCATCTCAAATTACAAATTAGATAAGACAGATTTTAAAAAATCTTCATGAAGGAACCATGCTAAAAATTTTGAAAAAATTAATTATCATGACCGTATAGCTTGCAGAAAGTCACACATATTACTTCTCAATAAGCAAAAACATTTAAAATTTAGCAAATGAGAATGTTAATAAGCATCCACTGTTTTGGGGGAAAAAATTTCTTTGACGAAAGCAACTTCTGTATTTTTGGCATGAAAGGTATAAGTTCGTGTGGCGAAAACACGGTATGGCTTTTGGTAAGCCGAATATTGCATCAAAAGTTAAATACCGTAGAAGAGAAGTAATGGTTCGGCAGCCAGCGTTGGTGGACAACTGGACCTTCAAAGTTTGAACATTAATCCATATGGCTATAAACATTTTACAAGAAATTTGAAACAGAATGCACAGCATTTGAACATTGGAGATGATTTTTATTTTATGCAACAAAATTATCCTAAATACACTGCTCACAAAGTGAAACTCTGGCTGCTACATAATGTCAAAAATCAATTACATTCTCTTCCACAATCATCAGACTTTTAACACCTATTGAACATTTGTGGAACATACTAGAACACAAGATTCGCCAATTTGGCATAAACTCGAAAGACATGCTGAAAATAGTGGAACAATATTTATTCTGAAGAAATACTGGTTCTATCTATGACCAAATGATTGACAGAAGTCCTTAGATGTAAGGGTTATCCAACTAGCTACTAAAAATTTAATTTACAGTGCACAGTAATCAATTTTTGCAAACTTATTTATGCGTGCACACAATTTTCTGGTTGCATTTATTATTATTTTTTTTTAAGTTTAATTTTTTTAAAAACAATAAAAGCTATGTATTCGAAATTGTTATTAATAGTTAAATTGTTTAAGGAACGTAATAAATCAAAATGAAACTGATATCATCAATATATGCTTTTTTTTTTAGATATTAGCTATCTGTTTGTATGCAGATTTTTTCTAGCTAGTATATAAATAATTAAGAAATCAAAAAGCAAGGTGTGATTTTCATTTCCTTTCATTCAGCATTTTTTTACACTTTGTTTTCAACTTACATAAAAATCAACAAAAGTTATCTATTGCAAATTTAAATTTTGAGATATTTTTATTCACAAAACTTTTATCTAGCAAAAATGATACCCTTAGAAGTCTAAAGACTCTCCAAGGATAGGGGGGGAGAGAATTACAAACTAAAGAGATATCACATATAGAATGAAAAGGAGAATTATTGCTGAAAATTGTTTCTTATTATATAAAACAAAACTTCAAAATTTACCCGGTCTTTCAGAATTTTAACCAAAGCATTATATTCCTGGTCTTTCTCTTGCATCTGCTGCATGCGAAAATCTTCTTGTTGAATATAGTCTTTCTCTCTGAAAACAAAATATAAAATCAACCTAACAGTTTCAAAATTCAAATGTTAAAGGAAGCTGCAAATTTAGAGTGTTTTAAAGAACATTTTATACTTCAAAGTAATTTTATAATGCGAAAAAACTCCAACTTTTTTTAATGCTTTATTCTGTTTCCATGTTCTGTAAATTAATCAGCTGAAAACATATAATAATGAAATCCCCAATAATGGAAAATAAATGATGTTCTTAACTATTATGCAAAAATTCAAACAAGGTCAGAAAAAGGAATCGATTTAATATTTTAAGATTCAGCTTTTTAAAGGTTAAGAAATGAGAAAGTTTGCATCCCCAAATGAAATCTAATAGCCTTATCTGCATAGACGATAGAATCAAAATGAACAAATTTAATAAAAGATGTTAGATTTGTGAAATAGAAATCTTTTACTTGAATGAATTTAATGAAGGAATTATACAGAGAAAACATCTAGTATGTTTACGATATATACTGTATTAAGAGCATGAAATTCATACTTATATTGATGATTACTTTGCATTTTCCATGAAGCTGGTTAATTTATGAGTAATATTATAAGAAAAAGGAAATGCAAAATCATAGAAAGAATTAAAAAATTAGGTTTGTTAAAATTTGAATAATTAACAAAATAAACTCCAACATTATAATACTTAAAATATCCTTAAGATAAAATAAACAATATAATTTGGACTACAAAAATTCCTAACCAAGCGTTAGTACTTTTGAATAATACTAAAACTCAATTTTTTTAACATCTACAAGTAATAAAATATTTTAGTCTTTTAATTTCTTATTATAAGATGCCTGCTTTCACACTCATTCAAAGCATACAATTTTTCCTAAATGACATTAACCAACCAGTTACTATCATGAAATTAAAAAGGTTCTGAACATCAACAGAATTTTCAGAATCATCTAAAACTAATGTTATAAAACATTTAGCACACTGTATCACAAATTTCTCATTCTACAATCATTAAAATTCCGATTTTAGGATTTTCAACAGAAAATAGTATCTGATGGAATCCATCCCCACCAAAAGATCCCAGATCACCAATACTGCAATGCAAGATGGATGATAATATAAGCAATGGAATAAGACAGTCACAATTTTTAATTAACTGTTTCATGTTAAATCTGACATTCAGCTGAAAATTTACATATTGGTTGTGACTGTTCTATCTCCTACATCATTTTGAGATCTATATGAATCATGATTGCAATATCTCCTATCAGTATTGAATTCCAAACTTTTACAATACAATTGTACCAATCTTGGTCTATACCAAATTTTAATAGTTTCGGGAAACTTGTGATGTTTGAAATGTGTGTCAGACTAAATATTTAAACCCTAAAGAAATATTATAAGTTCTCACTAAATACGAGAGCAAGAACCGAATAAATCCATTGTTATACTGAATTTAAGAAAATTCAATTTTAAATTACACAAATGAAGTGCGATAAATTTTGCAATTAATGCTTTTAATACCTGAAATAAGCACGGGACGAACATTTTTTTAAAGAAACATTTTAGGCCCTTGTTAAGTACAGAAGATAAAAACCTAGTAGCGTTGTTAGCATACTGAAAGAACTTCTGTAATTAGATGAGAGTAGGTAGTATTCTGAAATAACATGAAAGAAGCCGAAAGATATCCAGCACCAGTAGCTTAGAAAAAAGATCACTTTCTACTAGATTCAATGTTTGCGAACATAGAAATGAAATTAACAGTGACATTCTCTCCTAATTTCATCAGATTTTTAAAAAAAGGTTCTACTTAAATTTCATTTCATCTTCAGAACAAAAAGAAAATACTGCTAATCAGATGTAAATTAAAAGCAAAATGATGGGGAAGGGCAAAAAAATTCAAAGGAAAAGATTTACATTAAATATCAAGTCAATAAAAAATGTTTATTTATCCGTGAGGAAAAAATAAAATTAAAGAAAAATTATGCATTTTTACCATATGAAATCATAAAAATTTATTCTTTATGAAAAAGATTTAATTTTAATTCACAGTTTTCTAAAATTTCATATGAAAGACATATTACTTAGCAATGAAAAATACTAATAAGTATGCCAACAACTACGCCGAAAGATTACTGGTTCAATCAGTTGGTTCGATTATTTGATTTGACATAATGGAAAGAAATTCAGGGATTAAAACTTCTGACTCCTAAATAAAAACTAATTGCGGATTTTTCAAGCTGTATTTTTGGAAACTTTACTAAAATAAAATACTTTCTAGCAAAAAATAAAAACTATTTGACGATTTTCTAGAAGAATACTTTCTTCAGATTCATTCAAGTCTATGAAAGCTCTCAGATCTCACTACGTATCAATTTTGTTAATCTAAAATGCCCCTTTTTTCTTCACTGTTATGAAAAGATCAACTATTAACAAATGCAGCAAAATGCTGCTCATTAATTACAAAACCATATTCAAAAAAATACTGGTAAAATTAATGCAGTTATCATATGGCACTTAAATCTTTGGTTTCAGTATAAAACAAATTGAAGTAAATCTCCAATAAGAACACAAAATATGCAAATAAGAAAAAAATTACCTTTTTTGAAATTCTTTGATAATTTTTTTCGCTTTGCTGTATTTTCTTTCCAGTTCATGAAGTTGCTGTTGAGCTTTATTAACTTTAAATTTATATTCTTCAATTTGTTGTTTTGCAGCTTGTACAGATAATTCTTTCTCATTCACTTGATGTTGCAAACTGTCTATTTTTTTCAACATCTTTGACCGCTCCGATTCAATTTTCTCTAAGCATTGCAACTGAAATGGAAAATGCTTAAAATTAGCTGATTTTCAAAATAGGGTAGTAAAAATTCTTACATTACAATTTTCTAATAACATTTAATATTAAATAATAAAACCAAAATCTATGTGTCCCAAAATCACTTCAAATTTATATAAGCAACAGTTATTAATTGAAAAAAAAACAATAATTAAATCACTTTTTCAATTTTCAGTTAAATCATGTGAGAATCCATTATAGTTACTTTAAGCCATGCATGGAATATATATAAGCAAAGTTACTTTTTAAGAAGATAATTATAATATGTAATAAATAAATGCAGAAAAACACAATTTAGAGCATTTCATTAATTAATGTACATGAAATAGAAGGATTACAATTTTTAATTCCAATTTATCTAAAGTATTGATTTTGTAAATGCAATTTAGATAAACACTAAAATATATATAGATAAAAATATTTCTCACTTTATTGATTCAACAACTTCTTTTAATGCAATTCAAAATCATGCCCAAACTATGAATTTATTAGAAATTCAAAGAAAAATTCTTAAAGTGGGAATTACCTTTTCTTTGGCTTGTTGTAAATCTGCTTCAGCAACAGCACTCCGATACTGAACCTAAAAAATTAATTAGCTTTATTTTCTAAGTGTAAAAATAAATTAAAACCTAATTACCTAATTTCTCTCAACCTGCACAATGCCACATTATTATTTGTAAGGGGTAGAAATAAAATTGTGGAGGAGGACAATTTAGAAATTCATATTTAAAACTCTTTATTTTATTTATACAATCAATTGATTTCATTCAAACAGACTAAATAAAATTGCCATCTAGAAACATTTAATTGCAATATGAGAGCGAATGATGACACTAGTTGATAGTAAAAGCAGATTACTTTAAGGATGTCATTTGGATTGCAAGACCGGAAAAGGTTGATCAACACCATAATTTAAATGTTCCTATTTTGGAAACAAGAAATGTTATGTCAGCTAGAAACAACATGCCACTAATATGTAACACATAGAAGTTTAGTACATTCTTGTTTCTAATAAACACTTTACACTTTTTATTTATAATTTAATTAAATTTAAATTTATAATAATTTAATTAAAAATTAAATAAATAATTTAATTAAAAAGTATAGAATTAAAAAGAATTGCGGAAACATAAAAAAAAATATGATTAAAAATTATTACTGCCAGCTTTAATGATCATGAAAAGAAGCATTTACATGAATATTTATTATACACAAATGAACATTATATTTTGTATAGTTACAAAAATATTGATTAGTCTGATCAAAATATGAAGATAAAAGAGAAAAAATAACAAACATCATTTTACATAATGAATGTTTTTCTGTAACTGAAAAAAAATCATGAACGAGTAGGTGGTTTTTAATAACAAGATAAATTATTACAATAAATTAAGACATTTTCAGACAGCATTTGCAAAAACTGGTTAACAAAAGAGATTAAATTTTTTAAGAAATATAAAATAAAAATATATATAATTTAAATGGTTTATAAAACTTTTGGTACATAGTACTACCGGTCAATAATATAAATGTAGTTCAGTAACAATACCTCATAAGCAAGTACATTATTTGTCATTAGCACGAGCTTTGATTCAATTTTTTGGTGGATTTTAAATAATTATTTATATGTAATCATATAATTTTCAAAAAAATTATTCTATTTAGATAATATTAAGTAAAATATATATGTCCTAATATATAATGTCCTAATAATAATCAGTGAACTCAAAAAATATTTTTTATTAGTTGTCAGAACTGAATTGCATTTATTGCTAATAAAAACACCAAATATTCATGCATGTAGAATTCTTAATTTCTGATCAAATACATTTATAACATTTACAGCAAAAGTGAAGTGATTACAAATGAATTAAGAAACTATCTAATACATAATTTAAATATTTAATTCAAATGGCCAAACCAAAGATGAATTTCATTATCATACATTTAACTCATATATTTAGACACGCATGAAGACCAATATAAATAATTCTGGTAGGATGTATGTTTACAAGAGTAATGTTGTAGATTATGTTTAAAAGAATTGTAAACTTTTGCAGATACTAATGAATGCTACAAAAGTATACAATTCTTGAGAATAAATTTGTTCATTATTAAAAAACACAAAATTCTATATTTAAAATATTTTCAACATAGTAGTAAAAGAAATTTGATTTAATATCAAATACATATGTGCATACCTCTTTTAATTTTGTACGCAATGTCTCGACATCAGTGTCTGGAGAGAGTGAGCCACTACTTCCACTAGTCAAATCAAAAACTTCAACAGTTGGAGCATCCTCGCCTTCTTCTGGTGTAGAACCCTGAGAGAGATGAGAACTATCGCCACTCTGATCTTCATCTCTCTACAAAATATTAGCTCATGTGAAGCTTCATAATAGTATTATTAGTAGTAAACATAATAATATTCAGTACAATTAACAATACCTATTTACCAAACTAATGCAAAAATTGAATTAAGATTAAAAATTTTGAATTCTAATATACTCTGACATGCAAAACGTCGATTCCTTTGTATAAACAATAAATCTCTTAAAGATTTCATTTCTAGATAACTACAATAACAATTTAAAATCAAAGAAATTCATAATTTGTATGTGTATGATCATTTAAACATATGAATAAGTAAATAACAGACAAGACACAAAGGCACAATAGAATCGATAAAAACTTGTAGAAAATTGAAAATGAAAATTAGGTCAATATGTTTAGCACTTCAAAGAATAAATATAGCTCTTTATATTTATATTTATATATATATATATATATATATATATATATATATATATATAAGCATTATTTTATTTAAAGCAGAATGCAGTTTGAAGACAGCGAAGAGACTTGCTATTTCGTGACGTCGTTTTATTTCATTTTTAAGAAGCAGGCATATGCACAAGCGATGAGCACACAGAACAACACAGAAAAGGAATGAGGAAAAAACTCTTGGACATTTTATCCCTGGTCTCATATAACCTATGATTTTGGTAGTTAAAACATTTCTTCATATTACGAGATTTCGATAGGGATTTTCGTTACACGCGCGGAGAAGGCAGGGGAAACACAGGGAGATTTTAAAAAAGAATTTGCATCATCAGCGGTATTTTGCCTCTTCACGCGGAGTGTGAGAAAGTTAGACTTTTAGCTGATTCTGCAATTTAACAAAGCTTCTCTTGAATTAATTAAGTAGAGACAGTGGAATTGGATCACGAATAAGAGAATATTTTAGAATAAAGTCACTATGGGCTAAATTAAGATAAAATCTTGAAAATTAATTAAATTGAAATTAGAGTTAAAATATCATTACATATTATATATATATGTGTGTGTGTGTGTGTGTGTGTATAGCTGTTCATATTCTGCAGATTATGTTTCTAGAGAAAATATCTCATAAATAAAAGAGCAAGGGGTAAATAATGGAAAAATAAAAAATTCTCATTAAAAAAATTAGTATGTCATATTTTACAAATTCTGCATATGAAAAAAGATCATATTAATGCTAAATCATATTAATGCTAAAAAAATTCATTGCTAATAATCAACAATTTCTTCAGTAATACAAGAGGCCAATAACCTCAATCAGGTCATTAGCTAAAATCCTAAATTATTTTCAAGTAATGGATTGTAAGATTATCAATCACGCTTTCCTATGTTTCATAAACACATCAATAAATGCACTATTAATTGTGATACAAAAAAAGAGGTGTTAAATGCTCACAGGATATGTATTCAATTGTATATGTATGTATATTGAATATGTATATTGAAATTAGAAATACACCTAAAATATATTTGTTACACTTGACAGTTTAGTTTCATTACATTATATTATATATATCAATGTTGCGTGTAACATAAAGTATGTATTATGTGCTTCGTTTCTTTATAACAAGCGAACAAATTTAAAATTCGTCTGTAAATTGAACGAAACAGAATCCTCATATTTGAAACATTACATTTCTGTTTTTATATTATAATAAAATACAGCACATAAATATGTAATTTAATGATTATAGTGATGATCTGTTATTTTTTCGGTCTTGTTGTTTTTATCATTTATATCGATCATTTTATATCGATCAATAACTAAATGATTTTATTCATCATTTGGCCCTCTTTCAAAAATATAAAATATTTTCAAAGCAAAACGTATTTTGAATTTAATTTTAGGTTACACAACTTTTTGTGTATACATATAATTTAAACAGCCAAAAAAATCTTTTAAAAAATTGGCAGTAAATGGGTTAAGCAGGTTTTATTTTTAAGCAAATCCCCAACTTTGAATAGCAATTTATTAGTATGTTTTATATTGATTCTGTGTGATATTGATGAATCGCAAAAGATAAATAATTCTTAAAACGCGACCAAAGCATGTTCCTTCCAAAAATAAAAAAATCAATCATACCATTATATAACATAATACTCTATAATAGCATTACTTTTTAATAAGATACTAGGATTACTATAAGATACCTGGTAACCACAAGCCTTCTGATGGTCTTTATCAGCTTGAATTGATTGAGAAATTAATTGAGCAATTTCGCTATTTTCAGGGTTATGTTCTCGTCCAATCAGAAATCTAAGTAGATAAAAATGCTCCATAAAATTAAACATGTCATATCTCAATAAGTTTTTAAAAGGGAAAAAAAATGCTTAAAGATGATACACTAATACAAGTATTTTATTTAGGTTGAATGGCGATAATTATGCAACCTAATAAGTAAAACAAAATTTATCAAATAAATAAAATAACAAAGCTTTTAAAAAACCACAAATCATTCATACTAAAAAAAGTTGTAAATTCAAAAATAGATAAAAATTCACACTTTTTATTTATTTATTTATCCGCCCTAGCGACTTTGTGAAAACACCTGCTACAGAATATTAGGCATCGGTAACGAGTCTATCTTTTTAAAAATTATTTTGTACTTTTTTCTTTGATTTTTTTTTTTTTTTTGAAATAATGAATTCTAAAATTTTCCAACTCTGAACTAATTTAAACCCATAATTCATATCAATAATTATTTTCAGACCAGATTAGTTTCTTTTGCATTATCCAGATTACAAAATCTACACTGAAATATCCCTAAGCATAAATATTTCCAGTTTTTACTGAAATTTTTTTTTTCTTTTCTTCAACGTCACTGACAATGTAAGAATTGTAATCAGCAACCAATAGCCTTTCTCATCAGCATGAATCACATTTGCCAGCATAACTTCATTTTTTCAGTTAGTATAAATAATTATTATACAGGACATTTTGAAAAGAATATCTCAATTTAGGAAGACAATATTAACAAACGAAAAATGAGTACTTGGTTGTTTGTTCATTCAAAATCAATTTTTTAAGGTTATAATTACCATAAATTTGGAACTGTTCAATTTGACTTCAACAAGAAACCCATATAACTATTCAGGGTCCAAACTGATCCACACTCTTTGAATAACGGAAGTTGCTCTTGTTTTGAGTTCACCTTAAATGGCTATAAATGGTGGGAGAACCATCACAAACCTGCACTTCAGAAAAGAAATCTCAAGGTAATAAAGTTGGGTCTTCAGAAATTCAAATGAAGATGAGCCTGCTTTTGTTTGCACTATGGTCATCCCACCATTGTGATATATATGTTTTTGTAAGTATTAAACTTCTAGCGGCACCTCTTCATAAAATTCCGAATGCTCTTCTAACTATAATTTACATAAAGGTTCACTAAGTTGTTGGTTACAGAGAATAGATTTTCAAAGATGTGACATGCCTTCGTGAACACTCTGTGCAAACGAAGTATAACCATTAGAATTTTTAATGCTAAGAATTTTCTAGCAATGCCCGATCACTTTTTATATAATTATTTTGCGTCCATAATTTTTCATAAAATAAAATTTTAAAAAGTCTTCTACATTTTCAAAACAAACTTGTGATTATTGCTCAACCTACAAAATGCCTCTTAGTCTTTGAAGAAAATAGCTAATTTAAATGTATAAAAGATGCTAAGGAATAAAATCAATACCATTGAAATCCTACTGTGTTTCATTGTGATTTTATCTATAAAAATACATGGGAAAATATGAATGAAAATAAATCACTACTCATCAATTTATATATATTGTTTCAACCAGTAAGATCCATATACACTGTACTTACTTAACTAATACAATCGCTTGATAATTGAGACTAGTAAAAATGTATTCTGACACATATATAATTTATCTCTGCTCATTCATAAAACACCTCTTACTAATGAAATTGCAATGGTTACTGAGACAAGAGTCTTCTTAATATTTTATAGAGATTCTGTGAATACAGCTGTGGTATGCAGGGATTCATACAACAGTTAATGAATGCACTTTTAACACATGAGATTGTATAATTTATGAAGATAAAAGTTCAAAAATGCATAACAGCAATTGGAAATGAAGGTTTTCATACATTACTAAATTATTTAATCTAACTCTTTTCATACTTTTGATGAAATTTGGGATATTTAATAATAACGCTTTTTTATATAAGATTCTATAAAAATATCAGAAATTACAATAAAACAAAAAGTCAACTTTTCTCTTTAAAAAACATTATATGATGATTTTGAAAAGAATTGCTCCAAAAATTTCACCGTTAAATTTACAAACCTTACAAGACCAGATGTATTCCTTAGAACAGATGCTGCATAAGCTTGTGTCACACCAACTAAAGACTTGTCATCTACTTCAATTATTTGATCATTCACAGCAATCCTTTTAGATTAAATAAAGAAAGGAAGAAAAAATTAATATTTGCAATCTCCATTGCATGAAAATAAAATCACAAAAAATAGAATAGCAATTATTGTTCTATTTGAATACCCAGCAGACTTTTTTTTAAAATCAAAGATTAGAGTGAAATAAATGCATTGGTATTGTGGGTTTTCTTTACCATTCTATAAATAAAAGCTTCATTTACCTCCCATCTTTATGAGCTGCTCCAGAAGCTGTAATAGATTTCACAAAAATTCCTAGTTTTTCTAAACCAGCATCAGCTCCAACACCCATTCCAATAATACTGAGTCCTAAACCTTCAGGGCCTGGAAGATTTTTTAATTCTCAATTTAATTATAAAAGGAGCTTTTATGTGCATTCAATTCAAAGAAAAATTTTTAAGGACAACCAATATAAATTAGATTTTTAAAAAACCTCAGAAATTATTAAAAACTGAAAGTTTCTAAGCTTTTAATTGCTTTCGAAAACTAAGAGAAATTGCATTAATAAAGCAATTTTTATGAAATGAATAAATTCCATATTCTTGGGTCTTTTGCTTTTACCAGTTCTTTGCAAAAAGAAAAAAAAAAGCTTTGCTTTTGAAATGAAGATAGTTTATTTCACAGCATTGAAGTTTAAAATGCAAATGCAAGGAGTGGACATAGAAAGTAAAAATGAACAGATCTCTAATCTGTAGCCCAACAGAAAACTTTGCTCAATTAATTGCCTTTAAAATGAAGATGTTGCTTTCAAAACCATTTAAATATGCATAAAAAATTAAGTTCAGATATATTATAAGAACTATACTTTTAAGATAAAATGATAAATGCTTAGATTGACAATTTCTTTTAATCAAAGGAGAGATACGCAAGAAAATTAAACACTAGCAAAAATATAGAAAAAGCATACCTAATGGACAGTTTGATAAAAATAAAAGAATTTAACATAAAATTGGCTATTTCTAATAAAATCATAATATAAGAAAAATTATACCTTTCTCAAATGAGGCAGAGGTAGCATTTTTTGAAATTATGATAATTATAATAAATAAATCGATTAACAAAACTTTATAATAAATTATTCAATTATTTTGACTTTAAATGATGCATGAAGTTTTTTAAACAAAATAAAAATAGAAAATGCACATTATGAGAAATCCAACCTTTGATGAATGATGAAAGAAACCTACAGAATGAACCATGAACAAACAAAATTATTTACATTAAGAAATAAACATAGCACAACATTGTAAAAAATTATCAACTTGCAATTGTAAAATACTTTTTATTGAAGATAGTTTAAAATGGTGTTTCAGAATTAAGAATGAAAAGAACATTCATTTTTTCGATAACTATTTTCATAAATCTTAAGAAACATTTTTTTCTAACAAACCTAACAACATTGCATTGCCTACTCCAACCCGCCATGCAGTTTACGGTATAACCTGAATGGCCGGACCAACGTGACAGCATTGGCGGGAACTAAGTTTGAATCATAAGAACCATCACCGGCCACGGTACAACCCTTTCCGTGGGAAGCACGTCTCGTCATCGGCAGGGGGTAATCCTCGAATAACAAGAACCAACCACCATGTCGGAAGCTTCTCAACTTCATAACAGAGGTGACCCCCTATGGGACTATACATAGTATAAAAGAAATCTGTTTATGCAGCCAAGTGACACCTCTATTCCAGCATGCTTGAAAATACATGTACAAGGAGTAATAATAATTTGCAATTCAATATCCAAAAGTTTTATTGACACCACAGCCAGCAAAAAGTCCAAGACTGTGACCAAAAAAATAGTCATTTGTTCACAAAAATAAAATGCATCAAAATATCAACACTTATGGTTAAAATATCTATCTATACTTATAATAAAGCTGTGTGTGTGTGTGTGTGTGCGTGTGTGTTGGTGCTCTACAGACCGAACCGTTTGACCTACAGCTACCAAATTTGGTACATGTATACCTTGGAGGTCGGGAATGTGCACATAGGGTCCCTTTTTTTTTAATTTTTAATTAGAGTTTTAATTTTTAATTAAGAACTAACTTTCCCACCAAAAAAATTTTCCTTTCACTATTTCCAAATTTATAAGGCTTCTGTTTTTCTTTTCTTTTTTTTTTTTTTTTTTCCACGCAAATGAGGTTAGGTTTAACATTTTTCGACCTATTATTTCAAACGATTCTGTTTATTTTCTTAATGTTTGATGCATTTAAAATTAAACATTGTTAATTAATCGATCTTTCAGATGCATTCTGAAGTACTTGTGAATTAAAATGAAACAGAATAAAAGAAATTAAAAATTTTTAATCTGCATAGCTTTACCCCAACTGACGTAGAAAAATTCTCGCATGCACATTGTGTTCTGATGGTTGACAACTATTTTCAATAGATGCGGACTTGATTTAAATTATTTATAGGTTAGTTGCATACTTTTGTAATTAAATTGTATTTATGTCAGTTATATATTTTTGTATAATAAAATAAAAAGTAAAAATAAAAGTAAGTAAAAATAAGGAGTAAAAATATTATCTCCAACTCCTGGGTATGTTGAAAATTCCTTTCTTGTGTGATAACCCTGCTAATTGCACCGCCTTTCACTTGGAGATTGGCAACTGCTCGCTTTTCTGTAGGTGGAATTCTCAAGCAAAACCAATAGTCCAATCAAATTGTTATGAAAAGAGTCAAAATGTGAAAAAATATATAATAGCCATTTTATTGGTTTAAAGTTATTGAGCTAATTCTTGAAAACAGGTCTGCAAGTTTGTAACCGAATATGCTACCGGATTACTGGTGGAGAGAGTAGGGTGCGAAAGTCGGGACATCGGTTCCCCCCCTAAAGTGAAAGTATTTATCAGAGAGAAAAAAATTTAAATTAAAGATATAGATATTAAAGCGACTAATTACTTTTCAAAAAATTTACCTTTTCCAAAAAGAATTGTCGGAAAATGACTATAAGTACTTTTCTATCCGCCCGAATCCGCGGTCTAAAAACTTTCTATTAAAAAAGATATTATTCTACGACTTCAGATTGTATAATAATATGCAGAAAAAATTGGTGAAAAAAAAATGAAAAAAAAAATTCTTCACGGGTGGTTTTCGAAAAACTTTATAAAATGGTAATGTTTTCGAGAGTAACGATCACAGAAAAATGCATTTAAACTTAAAAATTGCAACAAAATGTAAATTTCAAATTTAATTTTCACCGCTTTTTTTTTTTCTAAAAATTGACTATTATAATACCACCAAAATCGTAGAGCAATATTTTTATAACAATATTATATATATATATATTCGATCCGAGGAATCGAAAAAGATAACTGCATATTTCAGTGGTAGTTTTTTTTTTTTTTTTTTTCCTCGAGAACTTTTTAAGGACCTCACGAAACAGCAAATACTTTTCCGTGGTCCCGAGTACAGCAAACTAAACTTCAAGGCCTTTTTAAGGATTTTCAAGGTCCGTGAGATCCCTGCCTATCAGTCAGAACAAGATATTATATATACAGAGAGAGCTTATACAGAGAAACTAAAATAATTTAACAAAAGTTACAAAAGGAGAAAAAATATAAACAGTTAATAAAATAGTAAATAAAAAAATATATATTATTTATTTATTTTAAATTTGAATTAGCGGATCAAGCAGAATTTTTTCATTAATTGACACTGTTAACTAACTACACTACTAACTAAAACTTGGCACAACTGGGCGAATAAATAATACTTTTCAAAATTTCAAAAGGATGGGGGTGTACTGTGAAAGAAATAGCAATCATTTAAAACTCACGACTTAAAATTTCATCACACTGGATGCTATGCAAGCGACTATAATAAATTACAAAACAATAGAGTACAGTAAAGCCCCAAACGTCGTTCGAGAGATTGCTTCAAAACGACAAATTACGCAGAACGATGAAAGAATATATAATGCACTAAACAGGCTTCATTATAAATAGGATAAAAGTAATTAGGTGTTTTGTTTTTAGAATAGCTTCTCCCTCGATCGATATATCTATCGCTTTTGCACACCAAATACGTTTGGCTTTATTCTTATTTCCCATTGACCAGAGTCAATATGCGTATTCTTCTTTAACAACCGATATAGGATTAAACATACAATAACAAGGCATAACAAAAAAAGAAACTCTTCATCATTTAAATAAATTCTGCCATAAAAATTTAAAAAATTCTAATATTTTTCGAGTCGCAATAAGTTACCAAATGTGTAGCGACTAAGGAGAGGGAGGGGTACATCGCTAAAAGTTTTTTTTTTACCTGTATTTCGTATTGATCTTCGGGATAGCCATTCTAGTATTTCAGTATACAGCAGTTCCCATTGTTGAAGAAAAAATAGGTCGTTAACCGTTATCTTATCGTGTGTTGACACCCCTTGATCTAACTCACTCTGGATTCTTTTCCGAATTCATTCTTTTCGTTCGTTTTCTTTCTTGATACATCTGGTAATAAAAGCGTTATGACGATGCCTCTAATTCAATGTTTAAAGATGAAAAAAAAAAAAGCCTTCTACGCATTTTTCAAAAAATGTAAGCACATTTTATGAAGATTTGTACCTGTGACTGTTCCTCAAGCTCATCCCATAAAGAATTTTTTTAAGTCTCAATGACAAACGAAAAACCTCTTAATTATTAATACATAATAGATTGGTGATACATAATGCCAAACAGCCTAATTGCTTGGAATCTCTAACAAAACTAACCACATAGAACCCCCTCGCCGTGATCATATGAATCTACTGAATCCTGATGCCTAATAAATGGTGAAATACACACTCATCGGTAATGAAAACAAAGTAAACTTTTTTTTATTTAATATGCTGACTTTTATGCGCTCAAAATTGAATATCAGATAAACTCTATAATAAAAATAATTATGACATTAAGAATCATAATTTTTAATAAATAACAAGCAAATCACCTTTAACAAGTTCAACAGGAAAAACTTCCATTTTTTCTATTCTCTTTTCTAATTCATATTCTGCTGATGCTGCTACAGGATCCACATCATCATTATGACGATCATAGTCTTCAACAGAAAAAGTGCTGAATACCTTCAAAATAAATTTACAATAAAAAAAATCAATTCATCAATCTGTGCACTAATAAAATGACATCGCAAAAGTTTCACAAATATGACATTCTATTTGTATCACAATTTGAGTACCTATTCAAGTATTTGTAACTAAACATAAGAACTTGTCAATTGGCATGTTTATGTTTGCTCAATTACTCAATTTGAAAAAAAAAAATGCCAGTTTTAAAACAACATACAGATTGAACTAAATATGGAGATTTCCCACAATGAAATTTTGAATAAAATAAAAAGTATCAATTGTTTTAATTAATTACTTTTTAAAACATTTTATTCATAATTTTCTAATTCAGTGAAAGTAATTTTTTACAATGTTTGATTTATATGAATATACTATTAAAATCTATGAGTTAATTTTTTTTTTAATTTTGTATTAAAAAATAATTCAGTAAATAGATATGGTGTTTGGCTTCATACTGTAAATACTTTACATTATTTATTTACATTACTACATTTAACACTTGGTATTATCAGATTAATATAAAAGCCATTGTTAATAAGGGTGGTTTAAATTCTTTGAAATCAAAAAAAATTATCCCAGAACAAGAAGCGCCTAAGCTTAAATTATTTCTTATCAAGAACTAATATCAGTTTATTAAATGTGTTTAAAAGATAACATTAACATTTTGCCTACCTTGATAGGGTCATAATTAAATCGGACTTTTGTTTTCTTTTTGGGAGGAACAGGACAAAATATATCTTCGTCATCACTCTCATCATCTAGTCCAGGTAATTCTGTTACAAAATGGCCATCAGGCAAAATATGATAGTTGATATCTTCATAAAGGACATTTGTTCCTGCTGGGAATGGTATAGCAGAAGTGTTATCATCACTGCCCAGGTCATCATCATCAGTTTCTCCAGCTACCGAGTTGGGCACAGACCAGGTTTCAGATTGATCACTATCAACTACATTGTGTGAATTTCCAATGAGACTCTGTACAGAATGTTTATCATTACTGTCATTTGGAGACCTATTAAAATTGAGGGGGGGAAATTGAATTTTCTTACAGATAAGAATTAAATGAAACTCAAGAGCAAAACATAAGCATAAAAAAAGAGAAAAAAAATTATAAATTTGAATTCATGTTCAATGAATATATTTGCCATGTGTTGAAATATATATATATATTTTTTTAATTTCGAAAATTCATCCTTAAAAAAAATTACAATATCAGCAATTTTTTATAAAATAAATATAAATGGCAATGAAATAAAGAGTACAATTAAAGTGAGTTGTTTTGAATATCTTTATATATTTTTATCTTTGTTCTCAATAAATTGAATGCCACACCAAATAGCAGACTATTTTGTTACGTTACAGTATAACTCTCTATATATTAACTTACTTCCAGTAAATATTCCTATAAGGACAATAGAAATGTAGAAAATAGAAACATAGAAAAATAAATGAAACAACTGAATAGAATAAAGAATTTTTTTAAAGACCACTTAGTCAAATAAACTAACTAATTATGACCTATTTATGAATGATTATTTATATAATGAAAAACAAAATCTACTTATGGAGCTCCCAATTCTGAACTAGAAGATAACAAATGGAAAATAAACAAGGTAAGAATTAAAATTCCCCACCTTTTTGAAAGGAAATTTAATTTTTCCAAATTAAGGAACAATTCCCAAATGCTAACATTATTGAGAATCATACAAAATTCAGTTATCTTATGACACACTTAAAATTAAAAACAGAAGAAAATAATTCAAGAAATTGTTCACAGAAATTCCTCTTGGAGATATGAAACCAAACCACTAGTTGCCAAAACATAGAAATTGCTATCTGAAATAAATATTATGATAAAGTTTTATGAATATTATGGATTAACAAACTACCAGAATAAAAGCAGATAAAATGTATGAAATGAATCCATGAACAAATTTATTCTGCTAATGTAAATAACTCTGTCTTGAATACTGTGCTTGAAAAATGTCAATGTCGGGAAAACAAATTTCGGAATTAAATATTCATAAGAAAGACTAGAAATAAATTTGAAAAGACCAAGATCGATTAAGTTGAAGCAAGAGTCGAAATAATTCAAGAAAGGGATTTAATCCCAAAGAAACATATTGTTATCACCACTTGAAATTTGTTGGTCGTTGTTATTAACACACTCATTTGGAAAAACGTGGAAAACTCCAATCAGTAATAGATGTGGTGGCAAGTTCTACTACAGAAGAATTTAAAGACTAATGTAATTACTATTCATCTGATTAATACAATTACTATTCAGATGAAACAATCTACGTTTTCTAGTAAACAGTGAGGCTGGCTTATGCATTATTTCTGCTTTGACTATAAGATTTGCAATTCTTCCAAACATAATGCTGCAAAGGTATTCGCCTTACATTAAACTGGAAGAACAAATTTTCTAAAACAGATCCATTTAAAGTGTACTTCTAGATTTCAATAGCAAAACTGATAAACAAAAAAAAGCAACAATAGCAAAAATAATTTGGGTTATATGAGTTTAACAAAACGAGTTTTCAATTAGGAAATGCTCCAAGTATATGTATATACTAATGAAGTATTTTTTGTACTAGACTTTCTTTTCATATACACTCATGTTCATGATTTAAGTATAATGCTAACTCCGGCAAATAAAGGTTCCGAAACAAAACAAACGTGAGTTATTCATAAAGCCCATTTATTACACAAACAATAAAGAAGAAGAAAAAAATGGTAAATGTATGATAACCATTCATAAAAACTACGATTTTTGCTTCCTGGGGCAAAATATCTACCTGGGGCAAAAATATATCCCTTACAAAAACAAATTTACATGGTTGGTATGATGGTTAATACATAGTAAGTCTCCCAGACGATGAAATACAATCCATTCAAAGCCTAGGCCTGCTGAGTATCAAATTATGAGCTGATCTTGGAGAAGATTACTCCACTGAGCAAGGAATGCTCTCTGAAGTTTCGGTACACATGTAGGAAGTGATTGACGGACTGCAACTCATCAGTCAAGCATATCCCACACATGCTCAATCGGATTTAAGTCAGGTGAGAATGCTACCCATTCCCTACGGATGATATCTAAAAACACAAATCCCGTCATGGTTCCGATTTGAACATGTAGATCTGTTCTGGAGCCCAGTTTAATTCCACCCTAAACAAACAATTCTGTACTACCGCAAGGATGTTATTCAATTATGTTCTCTTTGGTGGCAACGGGTATCTGGCGTTTTCCATATGAAAATCCGACGCGAATCAAACAGCATGCTAAACCTGGACTCGTCGGAAAAAATCACACAAGTCCATTGACGATATACACATTGCATGTTCTCTACTACAGTCTAACGGCTGGCGACAGACAGTTGTCGTGAGCGCAACACATCTGAGAGCATATAGACCAGTATGTCCCAAACGTCTGTACATGGTTTGCTTTGAAGCTGTCATGCTCGTGGCTGAAGATAGCGGACTAATGCTGTGCTCAGTCTGCTTCTTTCGGCAATTATTGCCAAATACCGGTCGTCATTCGGCATTGTAACTCAGGAGCACCTTGTACTATAACGTCTGACATTTTCAGCATCTTGGAATCGTTGCCAAAGCCTAGAGATGACACTTTTAACGATTCCAAGTTTCTCGGATACTTCCATACCATAAGTGCATGGTCCTCTGTAAATGCCATAAGCATTGCTATAACCAATCGTATATGGCACTGAACAGCTTACAGAACACTTGTGAACAATTTTACTTTTTTGCCATCATTCTTTATATACCCCTCTGCAACATTCTCGTAAATGTTACGTACTATCGGTATCATCTAGTGGCAACCTGTAATTTGCATATTATTCTTGAAGATGTGTGTGATAATTATACACGTGAAACCTATTACTTTAGAGTTCGATTTCCGCGTGATTCCGAATTATCCTCAATTTATGTGGACATAAGTGCACTTAGATGACTTTGTAAGGATTTCTTCAACAGATGATGAGCATATTCAACGAATTTTTCTCAATTAGAGCATAAAGGCCTTCATATAAATATGACATAGTCGATAACGGGAGTCAAATAATTCTAATTTTTAGGGTATATGATACTCTGGTAAGTAAATACGACTTAATAAAAAAAAAAAGGTTATTTTGAATTACGAATGGCAGAAATCATTCATAAATTGCAAACTTATTTCGGTATGCTTAATTTTTATAGATATTTAAAAGATGCAATCAAAAATCAAGCCACCATGAATATTTGAAAGTAGCCAAGCAGAAGAATAAATGTAAAATATCAAGACTGGAAGGGGAAAAAACTGGGCAATGCAAAAATAAACCCAAATTTATTAGTGATAAATATTTATTCAATATTAATAAAAAATTTTATATGAGATACAATACCCTTTAAAGAAAATTACTGACAGCAAAGATGCTGTAATATAATTATATATGACATGAGATGTTACAATTAGATTGATAACTATATATTGAAAAAGTTTATTCCACTGAAGGACAATTTGTGGAAATCAAACAATTCAAGAAAAGCTAATTGATAAAAAAAAAATGCCACCATGCCAAATTTCGTTTTTGCTTAGATGATTCATCAGTTTATTATGGTTTAATGATGCAAGAATTTTGGTTAAGCTACAACTTGTTTTTCCTTGGCAGATTTCAAATCACATATTTTTTTGAAACATACTGTCACAATTTTAATTTCATGTTTATTGCCAGGAGAATTGCAGCAACTATCCAGTTATTTTATAATAGGGAATAAGCCTAAATAGGCATCTATAGTAAAATTCCATTTACTTTGTATTGCAGTAGTCTTTTTCTAAACAAACAATATGGTTTGATACTACACAACTATTAAGCTGTTCACAGAAACAGTTTCTCTCCCCTCCCCCCCCCCTTCTAAATGCCCACAGAAAATAATTCCAGTCTAAAATTGACTTAAGATAAAATTACACAAATCTAAATGAGTTTTTCATTTCTTTAATTAACAAAAAAGTAATATCTTTTTTATTATTTATTATTTTAAGTTTCTAATTATCCATAATTTCAGTCAAAGATCAGAGTGACTACACTGAAATAACATATAATTAGTGAATTTTTATCTAAAAATTAAGTCTAAAATTTCATAAATTAATAATAAATTTTCAGACTGAATAAAAGAATACTTTTACAATCTTAACAGACAAGAAAAAATGCAAAATAATTAAAATGTTCAACCTTCTCTACCATTCATTATAGAAGATAACTTCTGCTTTTGGAATGTGTAATTGTTTTGATTAAGCTAAGAGTTCACAGAACATCTGAGATGTTATTGGATTCTATATAATATTTGTATCAAATTACAGATTTTGATTAATGCTTTTTTTAGCATAAAATATCTTAAATATGATTATCTTACATTCAGACTTGATCATAACTTTACAATACTAAATAGAGTAAGTTTCGAAATACAATTAATCATGCAAGACACACAAGAAAATTAATTAAGAAATTTAAATCAACTCAATATAGTATTTTAAAAAATATAATTAACACATATTACATAGATAATTTGACTGTGTAGCATCCTATTTTGAAGTTACACAAACGCAAATGGGGACAAGTAAATTCAAAATGTTTTTAGATGATAAAGACATCAAATGAGACAAGACCCAAAAATCTACACTAAAACACTGTACTATGAGAATAATTGACAAAAAGTAGATTTAATATCCATGAGACACACAAAATCCAAGCCACTACAAATCTTGGATGGAACTGAGATTGATAAAATATATATATATATATATTAATCTCAATGCTATGACCCACTAGATCACCTATGCTACTTTTGTAGGTTAGTTATGAAACGTCCCATTTTAAAGCAACAAAGGATACATGAAAATGAACTTCATTACTTTGAAGCATTGCAAGTTATGAGCAAATTCTGTAATAAAATTAATTATGACAATTCTCATCTAAGAACTCTGAATAACATGTTCAAATAGAAGATTTCATTTTTTTTTTTAAATTTACATTATATATATACATACACATATATATAAGTATCCTAATTAATTTACATTCTAAAAATAATTTTCTAATCATTCAAATTTTAGCCTCTTTTTAGCCAAATTTTAACTTCTGAGTTTTCTGGGCTATTATTTTCCCACAGAACCCTAACATTGAATAAGCAAATTCTTTTCTGAAACTATGTAAGTTCAAAATGCTTTCTCACAGTCTCTTTTTCCTTTTTTCTGCCTTTCTAGTCAGCATACTTCACTGTGTTCATTATGGTTTGGACAAAAAAATCCAGCTAGTAGCTAAAAAGTTGACTTTGTTTTCTTAATTATAAAAGATAAAAAGCGCTAAAAAAATCCAAGCCTGTTTCTTCACAGAATGCTTTATATATACATATATAGAGAACCCTCCCCCCCAAAAAATGGAAAGGGTGTTTATATCCTTAACTATTACAATTAAGCATATACTTCCAATTACAAAGTTTTATCAAATAAGATGTTCGAATTTGTGAAAGAACTAAAACTTCTGTATAGGTAGAGAATAAAAAAATTACATTTTTGCATAGTCCTTATAGCAAAACAAAAAAAGAAAAGAAAAAAAAATGTCAGTGAGTAAAATATTTTTTCTACTCTCATCTATAATTCACACAAAGTTTCCTTTCTCTATCTGCAAAATATGCTGAGATGTTAACAGGTGAATTTACTGACTTAAACCATTTTTCTAATTCTTAGACTAGTGCCTGAGCGAGTCTTTCACAGTCATTTTTAGGGTTAGTATACAGAAAGGTTATTAAAAGAGTGGAATCATAATGCATTTGCATAGTGATAAATTCAATTAACTCTCATTAAATTTTGAAAAATTATCAAATAAAACATTAATTAAAGTAATCTGAGTTTTAATGAATTAATGTTTCCATCTAAATTTGTGATGAGGCCATCTAAATTTTTTTAAAAATCACAGCCAATTTTGTAGACAGAAGTGTGAAATTTTGTGCATGCACCGATGAATGGAAGATAAATATTTTATTCATTGACACTTTTACATCTTATTTAATGATATTTATAACTGGAAGTATATTTCTAGATACAAAATTTAAGAAAGTGAATGCTTATTCTACTCTTTGGGGACACTCTGTAAAAGTTTTGCAAGTTTAATTTAAAAATAATTTTTTTTACCGGCTTAGGAAATGATCAGCTTCTTCTTTAGTCATAAAATCTACTTTAGGATCAGAAGAGCTGCTATGCTTATGATCTGTGAATGGTTCTTCCTGAAATAAATAAATAAAACATACATTCTCTCATTAATGAAATACAATTTACTAAAAAGTGTTTATATTAATCCAGTGAATTTTTAAAAACTAAATCTGCAGCTTCTTTCATAATTTGGCAGTTATTCACAATGAAATACTTAATATAGAAATGATGAGTGGGTGCTCAATACAAATGAAACACTTTCAATTTGTTGGCCACTTTTATCCTAATTTCACTAAAAATCGAATTTAAAATATTTTACTGTATTAATGCCAAATCGGTGTAGTTCTAACAATAATTTAGTTGAATAGAAAGACTGGTGATTTCAAAGACAAGATTATAGCAATCATAGCTCTATAATTTAATGATGTAACTTTTTTCATCATAAGATTTCCCATGAAACCTTGTCAAGTAAATAAAATACATTGACAATAATAATAAAAAAGGTATGATTTCAGAAGTTTCCAAAGGATAATTTATGGAATATTTTGAATAAACTCTTCGTATTCTGTGAGGTGCATGTAACAGAAAAAAAAATAAATCCTGAATTTTCATACTTATTTCTCTAATCAGAAGCTGTTTGAATCATATCTAGCGTATTAACCACAAGAAAATATGAAGTGCCAATGTCATGAAAAGATTTTAAAACAGAAATTTAATACAGACATGCAGTTTTCATACTAAAAAGTTATTATAAGTGCAATTGCTTTAGTAACTAGAGTTATGCATCAAATTTCACTTAAGACACAAAAGAACTTAAAATAAAATTTTATGAATTGTGGTAAGGTGATAAAGCAAGAAATCAATAATTAGGACTTTGAGCAATTTCAAAAGCCAGCAAATTAAATAAAATGACTTTTTTAAGTCTGCAAAAAACAATTTTACAAAATTTGCCTAAAATAAGTAAGAAAAAAAATCAATTACAAATTAAACTTTGTTTCTCCTTTTCTTAAAAAATCATGTTTAAAAAAACATTCACAAACAAGACAAAAATAAAATCTCCGACTTCAATGAGGATTCATAAAACATGAAAGAATAAACTTAAGAAATAATTTGTTTCAATTCCACTTCTACAAAATTATAGACATAAAAAATAGGCCAAAAATGCTTATGAAAAATCCAATATAAAAAAAATTATATATCTCCAAATTCAAAAAAACTTTTTTAACGAAAAAAAAATTTAATTTTGACAATTTTTAAATTAAGTCAATAATTCACAAAAGAAGGAAAATAAACTTAGATAATATTTAGATTTATTCCAAAATTTTAATAATTTCTATTTCCAAGTGTTTAATTTTCAATCTACAATCAAAACCGTTCTTTAAGTTAAAATGAAAAGTCAAAATTAAAGAGGAAAATTCCTCACTTCTGCCAATTAATTTATTGAGAAAAAGTGAAAAAATGTTATTTAAATGACAAATTTATACATATTCTTTCACAGAAATACTCTAGATTTTAGAGGAATTCTTTAACTTACAACCAATTGTCAATGTTACTCGTTTAGCAAAACCATTTATTTCATACAGATGATTATTCATTGTATTAAATAAGAACTAACAAAAGAAAAAGCATTATCTTTCTCTATTTTTACTATGCTCTTGAATGATTTAACACATTGAAAGTGATAAATAGGATTTAATAAATTAAAAAGAAACGTTTTTCCACTTTCTGAAACATTTGTAGCATTGATTTTATGTTCCGTCAAAATGAAGCTTTATTTTTGTTTCTCTTTCATTCTAAGAGAGAAAAAAAAATTCATTACAGAACAAGGAATTTATTAGCATTTTAAATGATTTAATATAAATTTAAATTAAATTGAATAAAATCGCAATAAAAGATCTTATAAATGTTTCAAACAACAAAATATCTGAAGAGAACTTTGAATTAATCAAAACAATTTATAAAACTAAAAACAATTTTGTAAAAAAGTGCTTGCCATAAAATGTACAAAATATTTTTAAGAAATATATGCACTAACCAAATTGTTTGAACATTGAGACCGTAACACTGCTTCTACAAAAAATAGTTCATGATCTCGACCTTCAAACTCAGCCAATGTTTCCCCAGCAGCATCCCTTAAATCACTTGATACTCCATAAAACCCCTGTTCCTCAACATCCTGAAAAATTGTGGCTTTACATATAAGTATGGACAATTTTAAAAAGCAAATATGAACACAATATAAAACCTCAAAGACAATCTGGAAGAAATAAAACAAGTTTTTCTTTTCAAACTATAAAATTAGTAGACACATACTTCTAATTACAAAGTTTCATGGAAAGAATTTAGTAACATAGCATTGGTTCATTTTAATACTATCATTTGCACAGAAAAAATTTAAATAATAGAGTTTTCCTGGAGTTCTTCAGTATAATAACTGAATTTCCATTAATAAATATTTATGAGATGAGATTTAATCAGCAATAAAGTTTTTCTTTACACAAGAGATTGACGAGCTGTTTATAGAAAAAATCACAATGCTACTGTTCTAATCTAAAAAACATGCACTTTAATTTTTTTATCTTAAATTATTACTTACAAACACAATGATTTTAATACAATAGCACATGAAAGTATTCAAACTAAGAAAAATAAAATAAAATCATCATTGCTTTTTTTTAAGTATTTCATTGTTTCAAGATATCCCCCAAACGTTTCATACATTTATGAAACATAAAACAACCTGAAAACAGAAAAAAAGTTTTAAAAAATATCCGTTTTTAAACTTAACTCTTCGCCCAAACCATTGATAAGTTTCGTACTGATTACAAGGGATGCTTTTTCAGTATACAGATAGTGCTGTATAGCATACTGACCACAGAACTACAGTACTTCAAATTGTTTTCAATACAAAAATTTTATCAATTATTTATATATATATATTTTTCATATTTAATTCTATCAACAATTCTTTATTTAGAGCTTTCTGACCACAAAGCAAATGCAGTTTAAAGCAGAGAGGGTCTGTTTTAAACTGCACAGAGACAACTCAGTTTTAAACTTTCTTCACAGAGACAAAAAAGCTTCTTGGAGAACTAAAATTTCACCCAGTCATGATTTCCTTCAGCAGCACATGAACAGAAAATGTGAGCTGCCTTTTTTTTTTTTTTTTTCATATAAAGTGCAAAAGAAAATATTACTCTTTGAATGAAGTCTTAGAGACATTAGAAATAGTGTACTAAATGCTTTTGCACTGCAGAAATGTTTTTTGAAAATAGAAATTTGAAGGAAAAAAAATGAAAAAAAAATTAATTTAAAAATACTGCACTAAAAAATTTTTCGTAAATACAAAAATAATTTCCCATATTTGCTTTTATTTTAATTTTACAGAAAAAATTAATAATACAGAAAAATAGTTAAAAAATCATTTTGAGATTAATTAAAAGTTAGTAACTGATTAGTGAAAACTTCTTTATTACAGATTACATTGAGTCAATATACAATTATTAATTTTATTAACTAATTATTAAATTATACAAAATTAATTTAACACAGAGATAAACACTGTTTTTATGTTATAATAAGCTACAGAATCCACATGTTTACAAAACACAAGCCACCACTACTAATTACAGCAGATAATCCAAATGTTTTATTGTTGTTTTAAATCATCCATGAAAAAGTACAGTGGAGCTTTTCTTGAATATTAGTTATGCAGGGATAATAAATATATTATTTCATGAAATTCTGCAGTTAAAAGTATGGGTCTGAAAAAAAAAAATCAAAGAAATATATGTATCTTCAACCTTCCACAATAGAATTCTTCATAGAAGTAAAATAATAACAAACTCACATAATAAAATATATATAATTTGCAATTTAATCATTACTTTTTTTAACTAAAATAAAAGTTTAATTTTTTTGGATCAGCATTATTTAATAAATAAGACAATTATTTGTGATATTTAAACTTACACATACATGAGTGGATAATTCGCTTTTTAAAAAGTATTCACAGATTATCATAAAAAGTTGATTGCAAAGCACATGCAAATAAATTTAAAGAGATGGAACTAAATTTTTATATTCAATTGCTCTTAAAAAACTTCTTTTAAATTCATTAGCAACTAATTTATTGTTTACATTTTGCCAGACTACAAAGCAAATAAATAAGATCATTTTCAATCTTTTGCAATGATGTCTACACAAGCAGCAATAAATCTATGGACTTTTTCGAATACAATAAGATTGTTTGTAGTAAAATGAATTCTAGAATTAGATATAAAATATTTAAGGTAAACAATGCTTGTAATTTGACATAAAAATCAAAAATATTTCGTTTATAAGTAAATGAAGAATTGTCTCTGAAAGTCCTATCATTTTCTTAAATTGCTATGTTACATACATAATATTAGTTTACACTTTTTCATAAATTACACTATTCACTCAAAAAGCTTCAAAACTCTTTTTTCCCTCTAAAAATTTTTTGTATTTTGCTTGCATATCATTCGATATCTTTTGTAACCAATTGGAATGCCTTTTTAAGTCACAATAAAAATCTACTTTGATCCAAAGATTGGTGAAGGAAATTTTGTCCCACAATAAACAGCCTTAAGAAAATCAAATGAGAGCATTACTACCATGAATTTTATATTTTCATAATAAATTTTTTAAAAAGAGAACAATATCCAAAAAAAAATGTTTAGTTTATATGAATATTGTTTGCTTTAAATTACTGAATTATTTTAATAATTTATTTCTTGGTTTAAAGTATGCAATTTCACTTCAATAATAAAATCAAAAGCATTACTAGCTGTTCCATCTTGAGCCAAATACATCGAAAATAAAGAAAGTTTTAATTTAACTTGCTAATAATCGAGATATTCCTTATACAAGTTAAAAATGTTTATAAAAAATACAGTAAAATTTAAAAGTACAGGATTGGTAAACCTGACTAACTTGAAGTTGATGGGATATAAATAAAATTTTGTAATATGAAAAAATGGGTCTAAAAATGAATTCAGCAAGGAATGTCCAATTTTTTAGCTAAAAATGGAAGTTTAATTTTTGAAATATTAAACATTTTTATTACAATACACACAACTAATAAATAAGCAATTAAGGCAATAATTTAAAAAACAACTTCAACAAATAAGTTGCTTTAACAATTAGTATGCAGCACTGTCCCATATGTATAAATATAAAAACATATTTGACAAAAACAATTCAAAAATGAAAAATTAACAATTTCTAATTTTGGCTTCAAATAACTAAAATAAATTTGAATTGTATATGATATTTTGATATCATGATAAATGGACATTCAAAGGATAAGAGGAAATTCAATTATCAACAAATTAAAAACATTTGAATTAGCTAAACTCAAGTGCATCTTAAAGAAGAAGATCTTCCTAAAAATTAACACTTATGAGAACATAATTTTATTACAATAGTCATATGCCTAAAAAGTGAGAGAAATACTTTAAAATTTATATGAAAATATAAAAATATTATTAAAAATTCGAATAAAAATACAGTTGAACCCGACTTAATGAGCATAATACAATCTTGAATCTCACTCATAATGCAAAATACTCATTAAGATAAAAACTTTTTTCCATAGGAATCCATCTAAATTTTGAATAGACAATGTGTTCTATTTCAAAACACATATACAGTAGGTAAAAAAGGTTTCCATATGCAGCTATGACTGTTAATAAAAGTTTAATTTTTGGCACAAAATATTTTATGAAAATGAAAATTTTAAAATTGGTTTAACACAATTTCATTTATTATTTATGAATATTATAAAGGAAAAATTATGAAGAAAATTAAATACTTAAATTGAAAGAATAAAAAAAATGCCACTAATAAGGAACAAAAAAAGATTTCCGTACGGTATTTGTATAGTACATGAAAAACCTTTTCATGCTGACCAACTTGCATTTAATGATCAGTAGACCTTCCTTTGGCCTTTATCACTTCTCTCAAATGTTGTGGCATAACCCTCATCAGTTTTTTTGTTGTTTCTGGAGAAATACTACTCCAAATGTCTTGAATGACCCTTTTGAGTTCAACCTTATTATTTGTGTCATATTTTTTTTAGTTCATGACTGATTTCTTTCAATAAATGTCCTATAAGGATTAAATCGGGAGATTGGGAAGGGCTATGAACCTGTTTTTTAACATTATAGAGACATTACTATTGACAAATCTTGGAGGTATGCTTAGGATCGTTGTCCTGTTGAAAAGTAAAGTCCATTCCAAGGGACAGTTTATCTGCATTGGTTAAAACGTTTTGTTTTAGAATGTCAAGATGTATGTACCTATCCATATTTCCATTTATAAAACATAAATATCCGAACACCAGCAGGGCTTATACACCCCCATACCATATTCCAACCATCACCGTCTTTCACAATTCCACATAAATTCTTAAGTAACATATGCTGTTTTGATTCCCTCCAGATCATAACTCGACCATCTGACCCACGGATATTAAATTTTGATTCATCTCTAAAAAGGACGGATTTCCAAAAAGATAAAGGTCGCTTTTTCTGTAGCAGGGATTTATAACGGGCTTCTTACGGGCTCCACATCCATTATAACCTTTTTTTTAAATGACATTTCTCAAATTTAAGATGTGAATTTAATGTTCCAATTAACCATTAAATCAGTTGCAAGTTGAGGTGAACTAATCCAAGGGATTATCTTGCACCTTACACATGATATTTCTTTTATGCAAGCGATTTAACTTTGGAGTTCTTCCGGATCGATCTCTATCCTCAAATGTTTACACATCACGGTATCTTTCAATAATATACTGCACTGTAGACTTTGGTTTGTAAGTCGTTTCACTGATTTCTTTTTCATAAATAATCTATTATTTTGCAACCGAATCATTAATTCTCAAATGGATTTCTGAATTTCCATTTTAAGACGATCAGCGAAACATTGGAATTAAACAACTGTTGTTATGTTGTATTCTTCACTCTCTGACAAACCATCAAACTTCGAATACTTACTGTGGATTAGTTGCAGAGCACGTCAGGCGTAATTTGCATATTGCGTACAGAAACTTTTTTTACATGATACTTTGACATTTATCTTAAAAATTGCAAACAGACTTGCTGAGATTAGTAAAAAAAGAGAAATTTATTATGAATCTCCCTTTTAAAGACTCATATTAACAATATATAAGTAGTTTATAAAGATAAAAACCAAAGTTTAGAAATTATGCTAGTTTATTTTTATTTTAGTCTTCCATACGGCAACTTTTTTTACCTACTGTATATTTATAATAATGTAATTTACTATTTATAATGCATGCTTTTTTTACAAGAAAACTGTTTGAAGATGTCTGTCTTTCACTATGCTTCAAAATTTGGTGAAAATGAGACAGCATTAATGTTAAATGAATTTGTAGTGTCAACTGCCTTATCAAGTGATACTTCTCAACATACAATAGAATAATTACCCGTGCTTTGAGCACCCCCCTTATTTCATCAGCAGGTTGTTACTCTTACATTTATTATTACTTACCTTCCTGACCAAATTTTCTTCACAGCTATTTGCCATAACACAGAATGGAACTTCATAAGATATTCAGCAGTTCTGTCTATGCTCTTCCACTAGCTCATCAATGTCCTTGCTATCTACCTCTATTCCTGAAATCTTGGCCAGAGGCAAAATCTCTTAGATTAATACATTTGCTCAACCCCCTCTGAGTTGAGACAATACTATTTGGCCAAAATTTCTTCTATATAGGGATAAGTTTTCTTTAAACAAGCACTCAATAAAGACTGATACAGGTCAACCCAGCAAGTGAATTTGCAGTCTTCTCGCCACTTTTTCTGTTATCGTTATTAAGTCGCTTATTAAATGAATCACTTTTTTAGATTTTGTTTTGGTAGTTATGCAAGGTGCTCACTAAACAAAGTTTGACTGCAATGTTTTGAAAGTCAGCCAGTTTTAAACCACTTTTAGAAAGAATTAATAATTGTATGGTACATTTAATGAAATAAATCACACAAGGAACAAAGTTATTATTGACTAGAGCTTTAAATTTAATATTTGGAAATATTCATAAAAAATCTCTAGATGAAAAAAAGACTTAAAAATCAATAAATTCTTTAACTAAGAAAAAAATTCATAACAAGTAGAAATCATATAGTAATTAAATATTAATTTATAATTACACTAAAATGTGAAAAAATTGCTAATTATTAATAATATTGTTCAAGTTAGATGGCTTGATTAACAAAATTAATTTAGAAAAAAAATGAAATAATCTTTCTTTATAAATTACACCATAAATATAAATATTCTATATTTTAATATTTATTTATAGCATTTTTGAACATTTTATAACACATATGATTGTATTTCATATAATGCTTTCTATTTATTACGTATTAAGTAGTGATAATACATACTTGATTAATAATACTCATTAAAAAAAATAATAATAGTTATTTCGATCATGTGATCTTAAATTAGCTGAACACCTTCAATTACGTTAAAGGTCCAATTACTTAAATTCATCAAGTTGTAAGACAGAGATGAAAGCTAATAAAATGTTTCAAGATTTAAGATATTACATGAAAAAATAAAATAAAATAACCATTATACATACTTCCTGATCACTAGAACTGCCACCACTTTTCTTTTTCCAAGGAATGCTATCTGTGCCACTGATATTTTCCCAGCTGGTATCTAAAGCATCTGACTTTTTATGAATATTTTCTTTGTTCTGAGCATCTGCTAAAAGAATCAGAACACATCTTTAATTCAAAATACTTGCTTCTGAGAAACACTACAAAAAAGAACTTTAAAATAAATTCATAAAAAGCATTAACGAATCTGAATTAAATTTTAAAATATGTCTAAGAATTTCAAAGAAAACTATTAAGTAAATACTACTTCAATAAGTTTAACTAAAAAAAATCCAGGAATTTTTATATATTTTCCCTTTTTTTTTCTATTAAAGAACAAAGCATGCCAAATTACAGCAGGATAACTGAAAAAAATTAAAAATTTGGAAGAATTATATTTAACACAAATCATATAAAGTAATAATGGCATATCTAGTGACAACACATACCTGCAAATTAAAATATTGAATAGTAAAACTCTTGTTAAAAATACTTTTTTACCAAATATCAGCATGATTCTAAAAAATCATAATGAAAGTTTAGAGAAGGCCTAGATTTAAAACCTTGTTTTGCTATTATTGGCAATATTTTAGAAACAAAGAAAAAAAATATATACCTCAGCAGGAAAAAAAAAAAGCATAGCATAAAAAGCTTAATACATAAAAGTTCTTTCAGTTTATTTCTTTTTTCTTTCCCTTATTAGATAAATACTGTCCATTTACTTTATTATAAATAAACAGAGACATCTGAAAATCAAATACAGTGAGGCAGAATGCCACATAACAATATTAAGGTTTGAATTCTCACAAGGGGAGGGCACGAGATTGAAAATTCAGTTCAGGATGAGATTTAGTATAATGGTAGTATGCATTTAGAATACTCACTCACAAAAATATTAAAGCACAACAGCCACTCAATTTCAAGAAAATGGCCCTCAAACTTTCTGCATAGCTTATATACTAATAGTGAGTTGCCGTTGCAGAAGCACAAATAGTATAGTGGTTAAGACATTGACGTAGCAAACAAGAGACCCGAATTCGATTCGGACCAGCATTTTTTTGCTTTATAAAATCTTTTTCTAATTTATTTCAAATTAATTTAACAATTTACAAACAGTTTT
>JAPMOR010093853.1:203617-256339 GCA_026543865.1 Argiope aurantia | reverse complement strand
TAATATTAAATATAAAATTTATTAATTGTAATTAATACTTAATTTACAAATTTAAGTAACATGTGATTGAATTAATTTATCTATTTCAGCTTACTTCTTAAATTTGATTTTTTTTCAAAACTATTTATTTAATTTCTTTATTGGAGTAAACCGTTTTCTGAAAAATTTCAATTAAATATATATGTCATTTCTTTAAATTGTTTAATTTAGTTCTATATTCTACCAATAGATGGCGCCAGCAGTAAACGGAGTATATGTAGAGTCAAGTCAAATGATTTGTATGGAATAGTGCATCAAATGCGAATATCGGAAGTGGAGCGGCGACTTCACACTTTGCAGTGAAGTCACCGCTCCGATAGATTTCAGTGATATGCAATTCTATGATGCGATACTTCCAATAACCGGTCCGTTCACTTTTCAATCCATTCACAGATTTCTCCTTTTCTGTTTTGTTCGAGAGCTTTCATTGGACAGATGGTATCGATTCTTACTTTCCAGTGAAGTCACCGCTCCGGTAAATTTCAGTGATATCGTATCGATTGTTACTTTCTATCGTGATCCAAAACCTGTAATCGAAATATCACCAGTAAGATCGTATTAAGGATTTGAATCACACCCCTTTTTGAAAAGTATTGATCACTGGTATTTGTGACTTTATGATATTGGTTACGTAATAACCACTCGTAAAATATTCGTCATCTCTACCAGTAAGATCGTATCAAGGATTTGAATCACACCCCTCTTTGAAAAGTATTGATCACTAGTATTTGTGACTTTTTGATATTGGTTACGTAATAACAGCTCGTAAAATATTCGTCATCCCTAAACTAAACTCATTGACTTTTTAAAACTACATCATACATATCTCCATTTAAGAAGCCTAATATAAATCAGCCAGTCCTGATATATTTTTAAAGGAAGCAAGATATTAAGTTTTTGAACTATCAGGAGTATTAGGTTGGAGTATTCTCGCTCCATTCTCAGCTGTGAAAAAAATTGAATAAAGTAATGCTGGATTGATTTAGTTCATCCTATTATAAAGCTGTGTGGGGGTTAATTCGGGATGAATGTGTAATTCTAAATTACGGTCAAATAACGAGGGTGATGATTCAGCTGACAATTTTCTCTCAAAACTTTTTACAGGAAACAAGTGAGAGTGCAATTGATACCGATGAATTCAATATGAACTAGAGTATCGTGCACTGCAGATATTTGATGGAATAGAGATTCTAATCACACCCCCCCCCACACTGATTGGAAAACTATGACTGTTATGAAACACCTGGATCCAAACATCCCGGATTAAATCCTCTAATCGTGAAGGCTTCTCTTTCTTCTCCTCAACTTCCAAAACAAGCTATTTTTTATTGATTTTAATTTTAATCTCTATATAAACAGTTGTAAGTGTAAATTCTGGAAAAGGGAAATAAAATATTTAATTGCCTATTATTTTCAAAAAAATTGGTTTCATTACCTTGACTATAAAGAATTCGAAATTAAAATTTAAACTTTATCCGAAACAAAATAATAAAAATAATAAGTAAACTTTTTAACACACTCTAAATAGTATTTCATTACATGAGTGGACAATTTTTCAATTAAAAAGCCATATAACTTGTTCGATTTATATTTTACAAAACAAGTATAAAGCTTAGAAATGTTAATAAATTAGAAATGCCATTAGAATAATGTTTCCAAATTTAAGCAGAACTTGATTTTATTTAAACACGTTTGAGTACATGACGATACTTTTAAATTAAATTTCTCTGTAATAAGACTAAAAAAGTTAAGAGATTTAGTGTCCCCGTCCAAAGCGCTGGGCTCCCAGACAGTTGCTTACTTTGCCTATCTGAAAGTAATGCTGGGAAAAAGTATATATAGTTCGCATCTTCCTAATTTTTTTTTATTTTTTTTTTGTCTGAAGTTTTTTTCTCCCTAAATTCTTTCAATTAAAGGGAAAAAAGCTGACATTTTAGGTTTTTGTATATGCTTTTCAATATCTTTTTTTCTTTGCCTGTAGAATTTTTCTTTCGGTTTATTTATTTATATATTTATTTGCTATTAGGTTTTATTTGTTTTCACTCTTTTTATTGCTGTTTCAGAAATATCGTTTTAATGCTATTTAATAAATACATGAAATTCTTTTCTAAAATTTCATATAATATTTTATTATTATTTTAGCATTATAATTTCTAACATTGTCGTACAAAATAATTGTACTTTTTTTATTAGGAAATATGTTAATAGACTAACTTCACGATACCAATATGACATTTATTGCATACTTCTGCTTAAATATGTTATACTGGAACTCACTGTCTTATAATTTACGTTATATAATTGCATTATTAATAAAGGGAAAATGAAAAATCGTCTTACAAATGGCAATAAAAATTTATTCTTTTAAAAATTTGAATGAAAAGAGGCAGATGCCTCTGTCTAGGTAGGGGTATCACACAGTATGCCCTGATTTTCCCGTTTCTTGCGCCGAGACTTTGATAAGTCTAAATCTGGAGTCCTAATATAACTAATTTTTTTATAAAAGATTTCGAGAAAGATTATTGTAATTCGAAACAATTGCGGATTTCCAACAAGACAATTACCTGAGGTCGTTAATCTGAGGGAAGCGGGTGCAGTAATGTTGAATAAAAAATTAAATTATATGACAACTATTACCATAGTTGTGAAATAAATAAATTTATAAAAAATACAAAATTCATGAATAATAAAATATTATCGCTTTAACAAATATAATGAATTATGTTCATACCTGTTTCATTACCTTCATCACCTAGTATATATATACACATAGCGTCTGCATAGATAAAATTGTATATAGGCATAAATACTAAACAACTAATAGACATAATAAACAAAAAATTTAAAGTATTACCACAAAGTAAAGGGCGCTTGAAATAAAATATTAGTCTAAATTGAATTTTAAAATATAGATTAAAATGTGTTGTAATGATTAACTAAATTGACCAATTATGGAAATAGAAGGTCACGTAAAATACACTGTCTGATGCCTAAATTCGACATTGATTTAAAAATAACAGAGTTGATTCCTTAAAAAAAATCAATTAATTGCATAGTATTCATCTGAGTTCCCTTTTAAAGAAGAGTTAAACAGCGCTTTAATCACACAGTATGGCTGGTCATTGTTGTAATAGAAATGGAAGAATTTTCTTACGAAAAACCTCATAAAATAAAATCTAATGCCTATATTTTGTACACATTTACTATAATAATTTTTCAATATATTCTGAAATAAAAAATTCAGAATTCTTGAAATAGAAAATAAGTAATCTATTCATTTAGAAATATTCTATAGTTGTTTTAATACTTCTATATGCGAAAAAAATTGAACATTTCATTATTTATCAATCGAACCCCTATATTTAAAGAGTGGATGGATATGCAGCTTGCTTTTAGTTCTGAGACTAGGTAGTATATTTCTTAAGTTATTAGAAAAATGTTAAGCAAATCATTTGATAAACCTGTAAACAAAAAAGATTTTGCTTTACACTTCTTTTTGGAAAAAAAAAAAAAAAACCGCCCTTTTTTTCCAGTGATTTTTTTTGTCATTTAACTGGTATATTTTGATTTCATACATGATTTTTTAAATTTTTTATGGAAAAATTTAAAAAATTTAACTATTTTAGAGCGTTTTTTAAAAAATAACACATACCTTAATGCTACTTTTCTAATACAGTCCATGGATCAACAGGTAATATCAAGTTTCTAAGAAGCCATTCACTTTGCATCCTCACTTTCTTGATTCAAAAGAAGAGTACAGTAATCGTCAAGAAATTCTACGAGAGAATATCAATTAGTAAAGCACATAATTTTGTACTCAATAATAAAAAATGTAATGTATGACAATATGAAACGGAAATGAAAATATTAAATTTATTATTTTTCTGTATGATTGACATTCTTGTCGAGGCATTTATCCCAGTTCTGGATCATTTTGAAAATTCTGGTTCAATAGAAAGCCTTGTATGAGATCGTTATCAGTTCCAAACTTTTTATCCATGGGGGATTTTTTTATGGATTGCGACTGCGTTCTATGAGACCAGAATTTTCAAACTAATCCATGACTCCGGCAAATGCTTCAGCATGAATGGCAGTTATGCTGAGAAATAATAAATTGGTAATATTTTCATTTCCATTTCATATTGTCTTACATGGCATTTTACATCAAAGTGTATAAAATTATGAATATGAAAATTTATTTACTGATACCCTTTCGTAGCTCGAGATTTTTCCCACGTTTTAGTCGATTCCGTGTCCAAAAACCAAATGTCTTATCTAATGTCTCAACATGACAAAACCCATTAACGAAAAATTTATCTATCTGTCCACCCTCAAACATTGAGAACGAAAATTCAGAAAAACTTCGAGGTAATAAATATTTTAAATTTTCAATACAATTTTTCACTAGATTATTTTATTCGAGTGCATTTATGCATGCCCCTAAAATGGTGTCATACAGGAAAGAATGTGTAGTAAAAATTTCGAATAGGTATCTGAATTATTTTTCGAAAAATTCAATAAATTCGGGTGGACTTGTTGAAAAAGACTACAAATATTGTTGAATATGAATTTTTGGAGCGAAAAAAATCCTATTTTTATTGTGTTGTTTTACGATTTCAAATACTTTCCATATAGTTGTTATTCAGAAGAAGAAAAAAACGCATTTCCAGATATCCGAAATTACGCACTGCGAACCCGCTTTTGGATATTTTTCGAGAAACAGCTCTCATAAGATGACTTTTTTTTTTCAAATTTAACATATAGAAACCAATAAAGATTATAGACCACTGATAGAAAGATTACTTATAAATATTTTCTGATGAGATTTTTTTCCAAAAAATCATGCAATCTGAAATTTTTGTTTAATATTGACTCTTGTATAACACACATTTTAAAGTGGAATTGCATAAACTTTGTCCGAAATTTTTAAAAATGAACACACACACATATATATACATAAACAACACACATATATATTGTTATGGATCACCGGGTTCGCCTGTAGTGTTTATATGGTGTGAAAAGAATCAGCAGGCCTCAGTAGAAAACAATGACGACGTTTATTTACACAAATAACACGAGTACACAGACGAGACAAATACAAAGACGGCAACTATAAACATCCTAGATGAATACACAGGACAGCACACAGCAGCACACTACAGCAAACAGTAGCCCACAAGTAGTAATCGACCACAGCACATAAAGTGGTTCGACAGAATCCAGCAGGAGAGGGGATCCTCGGAGCTTCGTTCTACGGTCTCTCCAAACGGCTTGTTATTGACACGTGGCCAGTTTTACCAATGCGTAGGGCTGACGTAAAATTATCTCGCCTACATATTAGACATACTCGGATTACCCACAAATACCTATTTTTCGGAGAAAGGGCACCTATGTGCTCCTCATGCCACAATGAATTGACAGTTAGTCATATTTTGATTGAATGCCCAGCTTTTGAATCCCATCGCCACCATTTTTTTCATCCATCAAATGTAACTCTCCCAGAATTGCTGGGAAAGAATTATCATCCAAACATTTTTAAATTTTTAATTGCTACACACCTTTTATCATATATTTAACTTCAACAATTTCCCTTTTTAATTGTTATTTTAAAACAAAGATATCATATTTCGTCTTCATCTATTTTAGCTATTTTATATTAGTTTATACATAAGCATACTTAATTTTATACGAAGTTTCAAACATCAACAATGCTCTACCTTTTACCATGAGGATGGTGCAGTATGGCCAAGAATAGTCCTTGTGCCAAAAAACCCAAATTGACCAACCAACCTACCAACTGTTGAAGTTCTCACTATCTCCTCACTTTAGCTGTATCCAACTGCCGACTCACTACCACACGACTGGCTACTCCACACACAACTTGATGCTACTTCCACAATAGACAACAGGACTCGGCCCACAGCCCAGTTCAGCAATAGCTTGGGCTCCACACAACGCTAGCCCTCCGATTCGCTATCCTCTCGGAGACTCGTTACTTGTCTACGATTCCGATATGGTTCCTTGTAATTTGAAACTGCCGGCTTTTTATATCTCCCAGCAGGCGGGCCGAGAATCTTCTATTCCAATCAGGCGTATCTCAGTTCCTAATGGACGGATTGTTAAAATTCTCGAAGTTTGCAGCATTATCTATTATCTAAAGTCGTCGCCAAATGGTCGCCAACCAAGTTTGTCACCAAGCTCTGGATTCACTGGCTCGTCACACGAACAACATCCAATACAGATGACTGTGAATCAGTCTTTCGGGTGATAGAACTAACCGTGCTGAGAAGCATATATATATATATATATATATATATATATATATATATACACTGGTGTGCAAAACTTAAGCAACAGGTATGTTTTTTGCCATAACTTCACGAGAAATCATCTGAGAGACATGATATTCAGAAATGAGATACAGCATTTTGTTCTGAAAGAATGACGAAAGCATACTTGCGCAGAAATGAATACAATGCATACAGTAAGGAATCAAACAAAAAAAAGCTTTATTAAACTCATAGTATCGTTACACATGATTGTCTGTCCGAGAGGAAGAACAGCAAGCAGATGTTCCTTAGTATGGGATATGCCCTCCCCTTACTGCAATGGTTGCTTCGCACCGTCTCCCCATACTCAGCACCAGATTGTCCAACAGTTCTTGAAGTAAGAGTGCCCATTCCTCAATCAGCATCTGTTTAAGTTGTCGGGTGTTCCCGAGAGGATGTAATCGTGCCGCAAGGCGTCTCCCCAAAGCATCCCACACATGTTCTATCGGATTTAAATCAGGGGAGCACGCCGCCCAATCCATTCGAGTGATATCTTCACTTTCCAGGAGCTCCTCAACAGCATGAGTCCTGTGTGGCCGTGCATTGTCATCCATAAAAACGAAGTCTTATCCAGTGGCACCTCGGAACAGACACACATGGGGAAGGATCACCTCCTGACAATAGCGATCTCCAGTTACAGAACCTCTGTCTAAAACGTGGAGCTCAGTTCGCCCGTTCATCATAATGCCTCACCAGGCGACAACTCCAGGACAACCGAAACGGTCTCTTTCCGTGATGTTACTGGGATGAAACCGTGTCCCGACCTCTCTCCAAATCAACTGGAGTTGGGAATAGCTTGTGGAACTAAAATGACTCTCATCTGTAAAGAGGACACGACTCCATTGATGAGATGTCCAGTTTTTGTGCTCCCTGCACCACTCTAAACGGTGCCGCCGGTGGGAAACTGTCAAAGGGATGCAGCGTTCAGGACGGCGGGCGAATAGGCCACCTTTGTGAAGGCGTCTGGACACAGTAAAACGCGACACTTGTCGCCCCGTTGCTGCATACAGCTGCTGAGCAATGGCGCTTGCTGACTGGTTTCGGGTTCTTTTCGCCTGCAGGACGATATGTCGGTCATCCATTGCAGTTGTTTTCCTGGGGCGGCCACCACCAACCTTTCTCACAGCTGTACCTGTGGTTTGGAAGGCTTTCCAAGAGCGCGAAGCGACACTTTTGTTGATTCCGAACTCTTCAGCTACAAGGGTCACATTACGCTCCTCCTCCAGCTTTCTGATCATTCTTCCACGTGTGAAATCGTCCAGGTGATTTCTGCTAGCCATATTTCACGAATTAACTCACGTGCACTTGCAGCGAATGTCTTTAATTGCGTCTCCGTCCTTCCTTTTATTGTAGTGTTGATCTGCGCGCGCCTTCCGCACGTGTTTTGCGTACGCTCGCGTCGCCTGTGACGTTTTGTTCCTGATATTTGCATACGCATGACCTTTCTCTTGAATTACGTGTTCATTGTACTGATCGCAAGAACTCATTTTCTGCAATTTCAAGGCTATCTGCTTAAAATTTGCATTGTTGATTAAGTTTTGCACACCAGTGTATATATATACACAGGGTGTTGCCGAATTCGACCGACAAATTCAGAGGGGTGATAGTAGGCATCAGGAGGATAAAGAATTACCATACAACATGGGGTCCCAAACGACGTTTAATTGGTGAAAATCGCAAAAATATAGAAAGTCGGAGAACTGTTGTAAACGGTAAAAAAATAATAAATGGTGTTTAAACTATGAATTTTTTTTGAAGTGAAAGCACATTTTTAAAAGCTTTTTTCCATGCTGGCAACATGCAGATTTTATTAGGGGTCTTAAATTACTGAAAACGAAAAAGTAGTTTAGAACCCATATTTTCTAAAATATTAAAACTTGAAGAAAAATAAAAGCTTGAAAATGAAAAGAGTTTCATAGCCTATAATTTGATATAAGCGTGTAGTGTGAGAACTTGAATGTTTTTAAGATATTCAAGAAAAACTAAAATGGGAAAAAGAAAACATCGCTGCAACATCAGTACCGATGTTCGCAGAGAGCATTGCAAAATTCGAAAGACAAATTCAGAGCAATTATAATAGGTCTTAAGCAGATGAAAAATTACCAGACAACATAGAATCGCAGGTAACATTTTTCAATGAAAATCCCAAATCGGATGGAGTTCGCACGTTGGATGCTTGATGCCATGCAGAAAGATACACACTTTTCTGCCAGAGTTTAATTCTCAGATAGAGCTTGCTTTACGTGATAAGGTCTCTTCAACACGCACAATGCGAATATTCAGTCATTCGAAAATCTCCACATCACTATCTCATCGAACATACAACACAAGTTTGATATTAACATCTGGGAAGATTCATCTATTTGGACCGCATCTTCTGTCCGAACACCTTAGAGGCAAAAAGTACCTTGTTTTCTTCCAGCACGTTCCTCCGGACTTACTGCAGGGAACACCGATAATTTGGTAAATGCATGATGGAGCATCAGCACATTTTAGTAACATTCGTGAAATCTGACTTGTTTGCAACCGAAGATCAATTTTACAATGCTCATTAATGAATACTTTCTTGCTGATTTTATTTTTCTCAAACGCATGAAAAATTTACATACGAGAAAGCTTCTTCTAGATTACCTTGTTCGTAATCCTCGCATTCATAGAGCCATTCTCTTCGCCAGACTCATTGTCTTTTCATCGTCTATTTTTGCGATTTTCACTGAATAAACGTTATCTGCGACGCTATATTTTCTAGTAATTTTTCATCTACTTACTTAAGGCCTATTATCCTTGCTCTGAATTTGTCTTTCGAATTCGACAACGCTCTCTGCAAACATCGGTACTGATGTTGCAGCGATGTTTCCTGGTTCCCATTTAAGTTTTTCTTCAATATCTATATATGGGAAACCTCCCCAGTTCCCACACTACACGCTTATATCAAATTATAAGCTATAAAATTCCTTACATTTTCAAGATTTTATTTTTCTTCAAGTTTTAATATTTTTGCAAATATGGGTTCTTTTTCGGGTATGGGTTAACTACTTTTTCGTTTTCAGTAATTTACGACCCCCTAGTTCATCAAATCCGCATGTTACCAGCATGAAAAAACTTTTAAGAATGTTCTTTGGCTTAAAAAAATTCGTAGTTGAAACACCATTTGTTATTTTTTATTAATTTTTTACAGTTTCCAAAAGTTCTCCGACACTCTATATTTTTAAGATTTTCACCAATTAAACGTCATTTGGGACCCCATGCTGTATGGTGATTCTTTATCCTCCTGATGCCTACTATCACCCCTCTGAATTTGTCGGTCGAATTCGGCAACACCCAGTGTGTGTGTGTATATATATATATATATATATATATATATATGTAATACTCATACATAAAAGCGCAAATATATAATTCAAGGTAGTTTCAAAGGCGAAGAGTCACTTTAAAAAATTGCATAGTATATATACTTTGTGAATAACGGAGTATATTTTCTGTGTAGAAAAATAAACGTTATAAAGGCAGTAAATAACAATATAGGAATTGCCTTTCAAATTAAATGACAAATATTAGAAAATAAGCATAAATTTAAAAGAGCCAATAAATTTAGTTCATGATACTTTCTTATCATTAATATGTTTTTCTCCTATAAGGAGGCTTCAAAACAATTTAATACCTGTGACCTCACATTGTGAATATCGCCTCTTTTTCTTACCGTTTAGAAATTAAATTTTTTAAATCACGATTAGAGCGAACAGCTTTTATATTGGCTCCTTAACTATTTAATAATTCCGAATTTCTAACGAAACTTTTGTTTCTGTATATTATTTCTCAAAATGTTTTGCACATATTAAAAGAATTTTTTTTCATTTGTCTTTTATTCAAAAAGTTTGTATTTATTCTGGATTTCTAAATATATTATGAATTAATGCAAATCGGAAAATTAAAGTTTATGCATTGGAGTATTCTTAACGTCATAAAACTCCAACAACGTCACATTTTCTGGAATCCATAACATCTCCCCTTTAATCATATGGCTGTTGTCACGCACATTTACAGAATATAGGACGATAACATATTATGCCTGTTTGATTTTGTTCTAATATGATGTCGAATAAATAAAGCAGTTTTGTTTCGAAACAAACTAGAACAGCATTATTATTGGTATTAATCAAGCAAGACATGTTTTTGATAATCTTGGAGTTTTTTTAAATATACGTACTATGTTATAGTATGATATATTATAAAAAAAATATAAGTATTTAGGAGAAATCGCTTTTTTTTTTCAAAACACGTCAACTTGCCAATTATGAATGCTATTCGAATGAAATTTGATATGCTTCAATTAAATTTTTTTCCTCAAGTTTTTTACACTTCAATTACATCGCTTGTAATGACGTCAGACAGACAGTTTGATGCTTTTCTCTTATCTTAGAATGCATTAGAAAAAAGTTTGGTATATAATACTATCTGACTTTTGTGCAACTGTAAAAATTAATTACTAAACAAATAATTCCGAAAAATACTATTCAATGCCTTTCCACCTTTTATTCCACACAAAAGGATATATTTATTTTCAGTGGATTCTCTCTCTTTCTCAAGAAAAATCATACTACAATTTAGGATACATTAAACAGCAACTGCCGTTTACGATGATAACTTCAGGACTTCAGAGTTTTTATAACATGTTAAATTTTAATCGATTGATGACAATAACCAAATAGAGTAAAATCAACTATATTTTTATCATACCAAATGAAAAGAAGGAAAAGTCTTCCATCAGGGGACTTGGCGTTATCTACAATTTATTTCAAAAATAGCAGTTAAAAAATTTCAGTAATTGTTGTTTGTCAACAGTTATTCCTTAGTACATCATTAATATATATTCATCATATAATATGCAGGTTATTTATAAAAGATTGTTTCAGTTTCTATGGTATATTATAACCACTTAATTTAGACTATATACAACAAATCACACATCAGATTGAAGATAACCTAGTTTTTTCTATAAATTTTCAGTATATGCACTTTTGGTTATAAGGCAAGCATACAACCTAAAGTCAAATCCCCCCCTCCCACGATTTGGTTAACAACCCCGGAATAATGAAAGCAGTAGTCTCTTCAATTCTGTGTCTCAATTCTGACAAATCATTAGGTAAAAATGGGATGTATACATGATCTTTTATAAAGCTCCAAAAGAAAAATTAGCATGGCATTATGGCAAGCGAACTTGGTGACCAGTGAAAAAAATAAAAGAGTTCTGTTATCTCGATCATTACGACCAATTCAACCATTCAATCTATTGCTGGCTTTAATAGATCTTCGCGATTTTTAAAAATTTTACAGAGAAGAAATTTTTAATCATGAAATTTTCAACTGCGCCGCAATGTTGTATTGACTCATTTCAGGTGAGAATTCCAACTTTATCTTTAACGCTCAAATCAGTTCTTTTTTAAGTCCATTTTGAGTTGGTAGTTTAATAGCAGGTAATAGTGGTTTATCTCAACAGATTTTAAGCCAGGTCTGACGATGTGGCTATTTCTTTAAACTAGTCGAAACCACTATTAACCAAAATAACATCTAACTCACCGCTATCCATTGAATGGCGACTTTCAAAATAGAGATAGTAAAAGATCCCCCATTCCAAAATTCTTGGCATGCTGAGGGGTGACAACTGGATAAGGGGCACTCAGATGTTTCCTTACAAGTGAAGCGAGAAATTCGATGAACGTCAAACGTTAACACTGGTTGAAAATAAAGGATCAGACAATTGTCTGCTTCAAAACTCATAACAAAAAACAATGTAGTTATCACAGTAACGAATATTTTTGTGTACATTTGAATATGTGGGTTTAGGGCTGGAGATTTTTGATAATATAAAGTGAATGGCAATATTAACCACTATCACATTAAATGGTGTACTATGTATTGCAAAATCTAAAATTAGGATTATAAGTATATCAACATGGCAAAGGAATAAAACTGTTGTTATTAACTGCTGTTTTAATATTTGATGTTATCTGGCACCAAATTTGAATAAAATAAAAAAAAAATCGAAAAAAGAAGGTTGTAGAAATTTTCAGTTCTGTGTCATCTAAAATTAATGTTTCATTATCATGTGAAAACTTTTAGTGTTCGACTTATATATCAGGATGATATGAAACATAAGTATATCCTGCTTTACGTGTAAAGAACTGAAGACAAAAAGGAAACTTACAGTTTACAAAAACAGCAAAAGAAAAAAAGTATTTGAAACAAACGTCAAATAATTCCTGTCGGCAAGCAGGAGAGTGAAGGTAAATAAGGAAAAGATAGGTAGAAAAGAAGGTAGATAAGGAAGAATAGATAAAGAAAATTTCCTGCACATCCCCTCTCCATCAGTCATTCCCTTCTATAATTTTTCAGGGATTAGAGATAAGAATATTAAAAACTACGAGAGCTTTCTAACAAGGTATTACAAGATTTGGAGGTTGAAAACCACTTTTTGGCCTTTAACTTCTAAGTAATTGAAAGTGCCAAATTTTTTTCCCTTCAAAAGTTGTTCGTAATGTTGAAGCAATAATTGCACAGCCTGAATAATTTTTCTCTCCTCAACCGTAAATGAGTTACAGAGAAATGAAAATTTCAGCTATTATCATTTCCGCATCTTTTAACCTAGATGATGTTTCTATAAGCATATGCGGCATTTCCGTCCTCCAGTCATATAACTTATACATACATATCAATTGGCGATACAAATCCATTCAAAATTATTCTAGTTATCGAGTAAATAAGATAACATGGTTGCAACGATATATGCATATATATGTCGCTATTTTAGTGAATGATAAAAAGTTTCTCATTATATATAACTCTATCTGGCTAATCTGCACCATATATGATGTTCCCATAAAAAATGGCGCATTGGTTAAGGTCCGGGGAGTAAGTTGGCCACTCTATACCAATGCCTGTTTTTTTAATGGAATGCAACTCGAGCAATCTATCTATCGTGAAAATGTTCCTCTAAGAGATATAAGTTTCGTTGGGTACGGTGAGGTCTAGCATCATCTTGCATAAACTAATAATCTCTTATTTTGCCATATAAGAATGGGATGGCATTGTCATTCAACACGCAAAATAAGCTTCGTCGGTGACATCTTCTATAAAGAAAAATTGGCCCAATGATGCCTTCGCCAGATAACGCAAGCAAAACAGTGAGCCTAAGTGGATGCAGTGGCCGAACTATTGAATAGAGAAAATTTTCAGTCGTCCAGAACCTCCAGTTCTGTTTCCTAACATATCCTTGGAGATGAAAGTGCGCCTTGTCACTGAACCAGACCCGATTAAAATAAATTTCACTCATTCAACCTTATTATTAATCGTGTTTGCAAAATAAAACGTCCTTAATCCATCCAAATTGCTCAATGGTTGATTGATTTGAATTTTGTAAGGAAACAGAAGCGATTCTTCCCTCATTATTCGATGCACCGTACTCTTGGACATGTCGAGTTGGCTTGCCACCTGTCGTACCGAATTTGATGGACACTTTTTTCATTAGCTTCCGTTCTTGCACGCATCTCTTTTTTCCCCGCATCGTTTTTGATTGTCGTGCCGTTTATGTTGTGGTGCTTACCGAATTTTTTCTTCAATTTTTCACCTGGTGATTGCAATTCATGACAAGACAGCACCATGAAAACAGGATGCTCAATCGAATATTTGCTCATTTCAGAACTACACAATTACGTAGAGTGCACAGTAATTTCTTAGCGAGTTTTCATTTCATTTCGAGCGAACGACTCTTTCTCATCAAACCTGTTTTTAGCCTTATATATCTCGGCGGGAATTAGCATATTCACTTGCAGGTATGCTGTTATTCTCATTGGTAGCCACAAATTTGCATAGCCACCTAAGGAAGCTTCCATGTTGTGCAATCATGGTATGCATCGCAATTTGGAATACAAATTGTCGGATTCGTAATTAATGTTCTTCGTGTAATTAGACTATGACGCTATATTCATTGATCCCATATTTTATGCATCAAAATATTCGTATTGACGTATTCTATCGGAATCTGTAAATATTAGATGCTGCATACCTTGTGGGACACCCTGTATATGAATTAAATTCGTATTCACAATTTTCTCAAGAGTTTTAGACATGTAGCTCGTGAGTGCAATGATTCGTTGGATCTGAGCCATCCTTTCCAGGTTTTAAAATTGGAATTATTAAAGATTTTTTCCACTCTACTCGATAGACCCATTTACTACAACAATTGAAGAACCTAGGAGAGTGAATCTTCATCCAAGTGACGAAGCATAGAATATGCTATCCCATCCGACATCGGAGACGAAATGCAACACAGTGAGAGACCTTTCTGAAATTCAGCCAATTCAAATTAACAATCATAAACGGCATATTTTTCACTGACAAAAGAGACTGGTAATCGTTGAAAGCGAACCTTGATTGCTTAGAAAGCAACATTATAAGAACCGTAACTGGAAACCAACGCAAAAGTCTAACGATGATATGGGAAATGCCTTCCAGTGAAAAAAAATTGATGGTATCACCAGATTTCACAATTTGGAACACAAAGTCCAGATAGATACCGTTTATTACCTTCACTTTTTTCCAGAGTTGCTGTTGAAACAGTTACAGAGGAAGTGAGCTGAATGTACGAATTTCATTCACTTTGATGCCGCATTCTATGAGTGAAAATTTTAGTGCACTTGAAGGCAATAAAGTTTTCTGTAGCAAACCTTCAAGAGCGCTAAAACCTTCTGTATAATGTTTTCTGCACTGTATCGGCGTAAGATATTCTATAATTTTTGTTGTTTCTTAAGAGCAGACGTTATTCTACCACGGCTTTTGCAGTTTGAGTAGATGAAGGTATTTTGGATATTGATGAAGGTGTATTGAATATAATGGATATGAAGGAAAATATTGTATATTGATGCATCAGCAGCACAAAGTATTTTATCAGTGACAGATCGAAAACATCGAAAATCGGGAGTTTTTAACATTTTTTAGACATTACTACTAAAAAAATGTGTGAACATTCCCAATATGCCCGCGCATCTTCATTAGATGTGACGGGCTTCCCAACCCCGAGGTACCCTAGTTATCTGGTCTGCCTTCTAAATTCTTTTTCCCTTTGCTTGCTGTTTTCTGCTTTCCTTCTTCATTCCCTCGACGGCAAGCGAGAAAGCTCTCCATGAGAGATTGTCGCCGTTTTGTTTTCTCCTTGCTTCTCACGGACAGCCAAAACCCCGACGTATTGGCCATGCGTGGCGACCCATTAGATTGATAATCACTGTGATCCCCCGGTGTATCAATCAGTCGGTATCTATCCACTGGAGTTGGTGTACTAGGGATCAAGAGAAAGGGTCACTCTCTCGGTCTTGGTATTAAGGATGGTCTTTATCCCCGGGGATGACTCTGAGCATATAGGTTTCAGCTAGCACTATTGTAAGCGCCCAGGTTGGGAATGCTCAGAGCCGGTGGTTGCCTTCCCTTGTTCGACTCTGTAATGGGTGGCACCGACGGGTCTGAATCATAACAAGTCGTATGGTCAAAAGCAAATCTACTTCCTTAAGTGAAAACAAAGAGCCTCTTTTACTTCTTCAACAAAGTAGAATACAAAAGAGCGGCCTCTACGAATGAAATATTTCATTCCGTATTTCTTTTTCTAGTTGAAAAAAAAAAACATTACTATCAGCATTGGCGAGGTGAAAAGTATTAAAAAGCTTCGATCCGGCGATTTGGAGGTCGAAGTACCATCTCGAAAACAATCACAGCAAATTGTGAAATGAAAATCTCCTGGAAACTTACCATGTAATATCTCTCCACATGCTTCACTGAATTCTTTCAAAGGAGTTATTTCCTGTGGAGAATTATTAAATGTTCCCTTAGAAGAAATTGTGAGGTATTTTTTTAGGATTACAATAAAGAACTTTAAAAACCTTTTTGGAGTGATTATTTGCTTTTCAATAAATTCAGGTATAACAAAAATAACGCTAATTTCTGTTATACAGGGTGGTTCAAATTAAAATATCTCTGTTTGGGACGTCCCTGACGAGAACAGCAAAGGATGTATCCTTTTCATATTTAGAGGACATACCTATCAAATCATAAGATATTTGATAGGTATAACCTCTAAATATAAAAGTACTCTTTTGATTGATGCAAAAAAAAAGTTCAAGCAAAGGACTCTAGTTGAAAATGAGGCGCAGAAATTGGTTTAAGTTAAGGAAAATGGGGTATAGGTTGGTTGTTCGGCTAACTTCGTAAACGTGGTAAATTGCACAGCCGCATAAAAATCTAAATGGCATGTAGTAACACGTGTGCTTACTTTTAATAGATCTTCACTTCTGTTTTTTTTCCTGCGTTATAAAGTTATAATATTAAATATTTTTCATATGGCATAAATATAGATTTTTTTTCAAAAATGTAAATCAGTTAAATTTGATTAAAACATAAAAAATAAATAAAACTCATAATATAATTATATATAAGCATATCAAAATAAATATACACATTTTCCGTTAGATAATCACTGAATCATTCTAAAAGTTCCTTTTTTTTAGTGTATGAGACATTAAATATTCGATGAAAGAGTTTAATACTTCATTTTGAGGTAAAAAAATCCAAAACTTAAAACCATTTCCCACGTTTGGCTTTGAATCCGTTAAATCTTTTGTCAAACCTAATTCTTGTATTTTTCTCCACCATGCTAGTATTACATGAAAACGATATAATATAATATTCGATTTCGTAAATATATTTTATTGCATTATGAATGGTGACCTATATGTAAGCAACAGTTGGAGTAATTTCTAAGTACAAATTTATTATTTTGCATTCCTCAAATCATAAATTTATATAGGGCGTTAATTGATTTATTACATAAAAGGAAGAAAACCAATTATCTTTTAGACGTACATATTTTTCGAAAATATTCAATATCAGCTTTATTTAATTTTTTCGTTTAATGTACGGGAGCATCACATATTTATTTTCAAATTAGTATTGAAGGGTTTTTTTTTCCTCTTTGTCAACTCATCACAAGCTTTCCGTTTAAGGAAGTTTGATATTATTTGTCAAGTCATGTAGAAGGCTCGTGATTATGCTTCAAACAGATTTCACAATAACTGTAATATTGGAGTTCAACTATAATTTTTGCACATTCCTTTCCAAGCATTTTATTGCGAACATATTCGAAGATTGTACAAGAATGTACTTATTTTGATTACCTTCAAATAAGAAAAAAGGTTGTTAATCACTGAACACCATTGCGACAATGTCTAAAATTATTTATTAAGCAAATCCGTGAGGAAATTTTATTTTCTTGAAATCATATTTTAAAACTGCAATTTTCAATGTGATAACATAATTATATGTGGAATTTAAAAAATAAATTTAACGTGCTTTTTGCATTGCTAAGAATTGTCTATGTTATCATGCAGCATTTTTATTATTTTTGAACATAAGTTACGGTATCCAATTGGCAACAGCTAAAAATTCGCGCATAAAAATGACTGTCTTCCTGGAATTCCCTAAAATTTATTGTCTTGCTTTATCCGCTTTTCTTATTCCATTATCAGAATTGATTGTAACGGAATTATCAATAAAGATGTGTACCATCATATACCTCGGGTTTGAGGGGTTTGAAAGTTACCCATGTCCCAGTTCAACCTTTCAGTGAAACTTGCCGATTTTGAAAGAGGTGTAGATTTGAGGGGCGTACAACTTACCTGTGTCCGGAAAATGTAGCGCGACACTATCAATTAAGAAAAGAATACGAAATGTCTGTAATTGACCTTATTATTACATCTCGTTTCACACAAACTGACGATCGTATAAAAATGTCAGTGACACTGCTCAAAAAGGTTTTACAGGGGATTTTCAATGTATCCATCTTGCTTCAAGGAAACTGTGTTACAGCATCATCCACAGATCAGCTTGACTGATCGGAACCGATGTCACATACGTACAAGAGGATCTGGTTCTTCAAATCTGCCAGATTTTTTTTTATTTTCTAGATAAACTTTATCTTTGAGATAACCCCAAAACCAAAAATCACAGGAAGTTAAGTCAGGTGCACGCGGTGGACATTTTGTTAGAAATACACGACTGATAATATGATCCTCTGTAAAATGACGTCGCCACAATTGCTGAACCTCACTTACAGTTTGAGAAGGTGCACCCTCGTGTTGGAATATGGACGCTACAACACTGTGGATCTGTAGCGAATATCCACGGTGTCAGAGTTCTGGAATGATCATACCTTGCAACGTGTCTCGATTTAGTGCTGCAGTAACGGAACAGATTTTTGATTCTTTAGGGGTGATTTACTCAAAGGAAAATGGCCCAAGTCGCAGGCCAGTCGCTATACAAAATACAAGGCCATTTGTTGAATCTGGTAAAGTTTCTAAATGGACAAGACAGTGTCAGTTTTTTCTGATCACTGTTTCGCATATGTAAAAGTAAGTCACATCGGTTCATATAATGTTCTAAGGCTGATTCTGGCCCTCATCCATCTGTGCCAAGAAAGTCAAAGCGAAAGTTTTAAAAAAATCGTTACCACCGGGTTTTAACTCTTGTAAGCGAAGAATCTTATTCGGATAAGCTTTGAGTGCTATATGCATGCACCTCCATATCGTACTGTATGGCAAGTTCCCTTGATTCGACGACGCGAACACTGGACGCTCCTGTTGCATTTGTATAACAGCGGTTGCGACATCTATTCATTACACACCTGAGGTATTCTCTTTTCTTTCCGACTTCTGCCTGCGTGAAACTGCAAAGCTACCAGTTTACTTGAAACGTTTGACCAATCGCGACAGAGCATATGGTATTGCTGGACCCGTACGCATAGATTTCTACCCTCGGTACAAGCGATTGCAGCGTTACTGCCGATTTGGAAGAAACTTTTAGCCGCAAAGCATGCTCCATCAACTAGAGAATCATAGTGGCAGTCCAATAATACTCTGAATCTCTTTATGTATATTTTGTTCTTCGGTATTAAGGGCACAGATGAATACTAAAATATTGTCAAATACATCAAAATACAATAAGCATTATGGTAAAAATAGGTAATTTTTAAAAAAATTTCTATAATATGCATAAAATGCCTTAGCATTTTTGAAGTATAAAAGTGCAAATAAATAAATAAATAAAAATGAAGAAATGTAAAAATTATTTGAAATTATTGTTTGGTATCATGTGTCGTTGAATATAAAAATATAAATATTATGTAGAATAATAGATACAGTTTTGATATTTTGAAGCGATGAATTGAAAAGTAAACGCAACTTATAAATTTGCTTAATAAACTTGGTTTATTAACCAAATTAGTAAATATCTTGTATAATTTTCGGTAATGTATTTCCTATATTTCGAAAAATATTGTCATACTTTCTATTGTCGAAATTCAAACAATATATGTAAATCCAAGCGTAACCCAACGCCCGGAACTGATATATCCGTAAGCTAATACCCTGGTGATCTTTATAAATCATTAACAGGCCGCGGTGGCCTGGTGGTAAGGACTCGGCTTCGGAACCGGAGTGTTTCAGGCTCGAGATTCGATTCCACCGAAGAACCGTCGTGTAAGCGGGTCTGGTGCACTTTAAATCCATCGGGGCCAAACGTCCTCCCGCTGGAGTGGTGTGGAAATTTAAGGAAGGGGTGCCAATGTCAAATGTCGTCCACTTCATCTGACTGTGGTTCAAAATAAGAGGTCCACCCAAAAATAGCCTTAGTTATGCTTTAAAATAGGACGTTAATATAACTAACTATAAATTATCAATATCCGAATCTAAACAAATTTTCTTTTTTTTTTTAGTTATGAAGATTGATACTCACTAATTTACATGATCTGAAACGTGCTCTGAGTTTCTTCTAATAAATATTCAATTTGCAATCTAAACTGGGCAATACCTTCAAAAATTCATATCAGGATATTTTTTTTCTCAAAAAAAATGTATTAAGCAATTTAAGAGTTAATATGCTTAAGTAATTTAATTAAATATAACATAATTATCTCTTCAAGAAAATGAATAAAAAATTAAATTTAAAAATGATCGTGCGAAGTATTTCCGGAATTTAACAATTAATATTACATAAACAGCGTCTTCATAAATACTTAACTTTCCGTCCAACGAAAATGTTATACCTTTAAAAAAAATAAATTCGTTCTATCCATTTTTTTAAATCTAAAATTTCTCTTTCAATTCTTAATATATTACAAAAATTGATAAGTTTAAAATACACTTTTGTTTTCAAGTAGTAGCTTCTCTCCATAACATCTGAGAAACTAAAAAAATTCCATTGACTGATTTTGAAAATTTGCGCAAAGGCACTAATGCTTGTTTTTTATTCTATTAAATTTCATTAAGAATTTTATATAGAATTTCGTTTTTGTTAATGCAATAAAATATGAAATTATTTTCATATATGTGTGCATGATTTTATAGTTAATTTATTAAGAGTTTCTAAACAATATCAATTAACACACAACTAAACAAAAGTTCTTATGATAAGTATGAAACAAAATTACTCTTTCAAATTAATCATTCGGAAATAATATCACTTATCATTAAAATTAATTTTAACTCTGATTATTTTTTTCATAAATATTTTTAATTTTCTGGAGTCTCGGAATGAAGTTGGATAGTTCCATAATGTGAGATAAGATCGATCGAATTGATGAAAACTTTCAACTTCCATGATTAAACCAGAGACAGTCTTCCCAAAACTTCCTCGCATACTCTCTAATAAAGGTGTTATACCAGAGAACGCTTTGCATAGCACAGGCGTGTAATAGTAATGAAACATATTTCTTTGATATGAATTTAGCATTTTTATTGACACTGTCGTGTGATCCTTTACGAAGTTTGACAATTAATCCCTGGCATGCGGGAAAATTCGAATTTGTATTCTAGACACATTTTTCTCGTCCTATTGAAAAAAAAATTGACCCAGAACTACACTTGTAGTCACAAAATCTCATACCAAATTAAATATACTTATGTCACTGCGTTTTTGAATGATCGCGTTTACATGTTTCTGAAAGTACAGTCTCACAGACGGTCCACTCCTTATTGTATTTGCCGCAAGCTTTGATAAGCGTATATAGTATAGATGTTAAATTTGTGTACCAAATTTTATCCATCTAGTTCTCTTCATTTTATAGTTATCGTGTTAATTTATATTCTAACATCCCGGCAGACAGACTTCTGAATTTATTTTGCTCAAAATTCGATAGATATCTACAAATTTCGTGTAAAGACCATATACCAAATTCCATTTATCTAGCTTTGAGAGTTTTTAGACAGACGTAATATCTAAGACGTGTTTTTCAAACTCAGGAGAACTGATTTAGTTTTGATTAGAATTGATTCATTTTTAAGCAAATTAATTAACAGCAGTCTTTACAATGCATATACAATACAAATCTATGCATTTTAAGTCTATACAATGATTTCTGCTTAACATCTTAAATTTTGGCTCGGCACTACTTGCACTCTCATGCACTCTGATGTATGACATGTCAAAATCTTTTATTTTGTTAGTTCATAAATGAGAGATAGTTAAATAACTTTACATCGCAAGGTCGAAGAAACATAAAGATTTAAATTCTTTCAACGCATTTTTTTTTATCATCTGTGCAGTAAAATACATAATTTTACAGAAAAATTTATAAAGCAATTTTATTACAAAAGTTGTCTTTATCCTTTCAATTGCTGCAATCCATAGCAGAGCAAAGTGCCATTTTTTATACCAAGAAAAAAAAAATCTGAGATTAAAACGCGTGGAACTACAGATATCATTTTATTTCAGATTTACTTTATTTATATATTTAAGTACAGTGAAAAGGTTCATTGCAGTGATTCCGTGAAGAATTCTTTTTATGATATATTAATAACGATGTGATCTATTCATTTTTATCACTTCCAAATGAAAGTACGCTGCTCTCAAAGATAATGCTGTTCTGATTGTTTGAAGATAAATCAGATCTGTCGCTTTTTAAAACGACTAAAGAAAACAAAATCAAAGAACTCAAAACTTGCCCTTCATTTTGCAACATCGATGCGAATATTTGATGCATATCATTTATGTGAAATGTTTTACTGAAACAGGATTCAAACCAAATCCTTACGATTTAAAAACACATGGGACGGATTGTAATTAAAAAAGTGATTCATGATTCCAATCTTTTATAAACTCTTGACCATAAAAATAATTTAGATATGCTCAGGCGAATGCTTTTAGAGGAAAAATATTGTTTAATGGAGTACAATAAGAAGGCAAAGGAAAAGATGCTCATCATTGGTCATCTACCTCAATTTATATTATGGAATGTATTTTATGCAGATGTACATGTTATCAACTAGCATTACGAAATATATTAACTAAATTTGATTTTCGTTTCCATTTGTCTTAGAAAAGCACGGCTCTGTAAAATTGAAAGCAATTCAGTGAGTATTTAAAATGCACACCTTCTTCTACATTTGGTTTCAGTTTAGTTTAGTTAGATTAATGCTCCATTTGGAAACTGAAAACTAATTTTGAAGGCACCTCAAAATTTTGGAGAAATGTTAAATTAAACGGACATTATTGAACTTATTGACAGAAACTGATTGATATATAACAGTTGTTTTTAAAGAAAAAACAAAAAATGGAGCTACCAGAAGATTGTGTATAAAACTCAATCAGTGTTAAGAAAGCGGAATTTTCAGAATTTATTTTTAGCAAAGTCGACAGGATGTTTATTACTTTTTATTGGAAAAAATATTACATTGGAAAATATGTACTGTCAGCTAGTGGTGGACAGGATCTGAAAATAATCGCTGCCAGGAGATAATGGGAGAGGGCACTCGCATCCGTACAACTACAATTCAGTTTTTGTAAAGAACAGATAAAATCCTCAAAAAATTCATGGGAGAAAACAAAAAGGTTAAAACCTTTTTGCTGCATTGCATAAATTTTTTGTGATTATACGTGAAATTAAAATGTAACTATATAGATAAAAATGAAATTCATAAACAGTTTGCATACTCTGGAAATGCAAACAACTGAATAGATTTTCCTCAAACTTTGATCATAAATATTACGAAACATGAAGAAGGTTTTTTAAATAAAGGTTTAGAAACAATTAATGAAACAGTTATTTTTATTTTTTTTAGTTAAAAACTATGTTTCTATACAGAGAACCAATTAATTTATCGTTATTTTAATCATTCTAAATTAATGAAAATACCGTAGATGATTCAAAATATTTTGTTTACTTGTTTACTAGATGCCACCTCAGTAACGAACTAAATTTTATTACAACCTTTAAAAATTATTGTTAACATCTGGAAAAAACACGTTTCGAAAATTTTTAAAAATAATTTAGTATTTATTACCCAAAATTTTTCGAACATACTATGAGATTTAAAATTAGTTGGTGCAAATAATAATCAGAATCCTTCTTCCTTAGCTTTCAACAATGGAAAAAAATCCTGTGATTGAATATTTGATGAAATAATGAAAGCAATTTGAATTCCATCGCAACAATGAAATATATTATTGAAAATTTTGCCAAAATTCAGAAGAAAATTTGCATAACTAAGTTGGGTTATTAAAAAGACAATCTTTCAAATTTTAAAATGGTGTAAGAAGGAGTTATGTGTAATTACAGAAAAATTTGATATAAATTTGAGTACTCGTGGCATTTTCGGCCTTGAGCAGAAGATATTGTGTATAGGATGAAACTATTTGCTATTTCGATTTTTAAAAAGTACAGGAAACTTGATTGAGTATAGTTCTTGCTTTTCTTCTTCTCACACACTTTTCACGAGCACCCACATTGTTTTATGTGTAAGGGGACCACTTTCAATCGGTCAAGCTGGCAACCTGACCAATTCGTGATTGCTGGGAGCTTAGGTCAGTTAAATTAACATCCCATTTTAAACTTCATCAGATTTGTTTGTAGAGAATTTTGAATTTCAAACATATGAAAATATAAGTCTTACTAGGTCACTTCTCTAAGGTTCCAAACCACACCAGTAAGCGGATATTTGACTCCGGCGAATTTAATATGATGAGGCACAAAATGTAATTAATAGCTTTTATTACTGTATGTCTGCAAATTTGAAATCATAAAAATCTTGTACATTTTTAATCATGATACACATAAATACCTCATACAGAAACGCATGATTTTCCCTTTATGAAAAGTTTTAAATGAAGCGTTAAATGTTGCATTTAGAATCATCTAATCTGACAGCTTCTTATTCTTTAAGAACAAACTAAACAATAAAATTTTATGCTGCATCAAGGGGATATAAATTGCTCAGTAACGTATGCATAATTAAGTAAAATGCTATATGTTGACTATTTAAACCTGGTGAATCTATACATCTTCTAGAAAGGTTGGAATTTTTTATAGATAAAACTACAATGAATAAGGAATTTCTCACCAGAAATGCTTCTGAAGTTGATTCTGTTTGAAAAGAGACATGCCTCTTTCTTTATTGTGAAAGAATATAGTATCAGGTGCCAATGACATAACGGCTGAAGGAGAAAATATAGATACTCCAAGCGCCAGTCTTAAGGGCTTTGTGGTGAATAGCATATAATCCAGTTAACAACTACGCTACACGAGCGTAAGCTTTTGTATCCTGGTTATGTCATTGGACTGCAAACTACAAGGTCCCAGGTTTTAACCTAGTACATCACATACCACTAAACTGATAACTTCGGACGATGAACTTTCAACCTTCGTACAGCTGTTGTGGCGCCATCTACCCCCAGCAAACCAAAGTCGTCAGACTCACTTCCCTCATCACTAAAGTTGCTTCACAAAGACACGACTTTAGGGAGCTTAACCCCTTTTGAGCCAAATATGATGAGGTAGGCATAAAATGATACTGGGCTTCGGACATTTTTTGTATTTTCTAAGCCAGTGATAACGAATTGAAGGTGAAAAAAAATCATGTTATGCTCGAGACTTCTTACTCTTGCTAGGCTACTGTTAAGTGCTTCTATCATGAAATAATGCATAGTAAAAAAATACTCAGGGAACTCTGTTATCACTAAATAATTGGATTCCTTTCGAGCGAAGATGTGCTTTCGTTTCAGGGTTGTAGTGTATTGTATTAGCGGTAAGATTTTTTTCAAAAACAAGTGCGAATGGAAAGAGTTGCAAAGTTTTATAATCTCCTTGACTAGAAATAAATAAGGCAGTGAGTTAAAAAGTGGGAACAGATAGAATTTTTCTAATTGATGAGGTCAGTTAATTTTTTCTGACTAGTGATCAAGTTCCACTGGCTGACAAGAAGGAAAACTTTGGGTCCGGAGATTACCAAAGAGTTTAGCTACTTTTGATGCAGAGACGGTTGTAGAGAGAAAGTCTTCTAACTGATGACAAGGTTACTTTCTATGCCATTGATTTTATTCTTTAGCTCATTCCTTCTATATTTGTATGCATTTACAAATAAATGTTTTGCCCGTCCATTTAAACCAGGAATTTTTCTTTGCGAAAGAACCAACATACCATCATCATAATCTGCTTTGTTTCAACTATAATTCTTTTCTGCTTTTATTGGCCAAAGTAATATCACAAAAATTATTAAGTTATCATGTCTTTTTCTGCTGAAATTAGAAGATGTAAAATTAGACGAAAAACGAAACCTCTAGATAATACAAAATTCAAGTATTTGAATTTTTGAGACTTAACTTTGACAAAATAAAAAACGCTCAAACTTTTAAATTGAGTTCATTTCGTTTAACTCTTTATTTGAATTATAAGTCATTCACAAAAGTTAATGTGCTTCTGGTGAGGACCCTAGGCACGGTGTTCACAAATAAAATTTCTGAATGCTGTCAAACATGTCTGGTTTAGTTCATTAAACGTGCAGCTTTGAGGAATCATGTATTATAATATACAAAATATTTTTTAGATAAGTACATTGGCTTCAATTCTATGCAAATAGCAATATTTAAACTTTGACAATTCAATCAAATATGGCAGTATTCATCAACACGAGTTCTCTTATTTTGAAATTTGAATACCAAAGCACTAAATCGAATTTCGTCAATTTAGGGCGCTTTTCGACACACCTAAATCGGTGAGTTATATTTTATTCATGAACTTCAGCATTTCCAGTAGAATGAAAAATAGATCTCATGGATCGTTTGGATTTTAACAAGTAATGTACACAATATGCAATAAAGAAATCATAACAGTCGTGTTATCCGAACTTAAAATGAATAACTATATAATCAAAGCAAACTATTCCATGACTTGCTTCATTTCATCTCAAAATACATTATTTTTTCGATTGGGTGATACATTTTTCAATGATATTTTAACAAAATTTCTTATGACACGAGATTAAAATACATGCTAATTATCATACTTCTCATGGTATTCCTCTGGTTAATTTTCTCACCATATGTAGAGTGTAATAAGGTTGTTATTTATCATACATACGGCAAAATGATCTTTGAAAAGAATGATTTATTGATACGATTTCGTTTGAACTATAATCATACTAGAGCTTCATTGGCATTCACTGATGAAATCTTCGATTCATTCGTAGACATTACTGCCTATATAACATATATTTTAAGTGAAGATCTGTCATATGCCTCCTATAACTTTGTATATCATCTATTTACAGTCTTTTTTTCCCAAAAAACATAATAGATCAACATTATAACATATGATTCCATGTCATGTGTTCAGACAACTGTGTTGACGTCATTAGACAAGCCAATAATATCAAGCTTGACTTTCGATTCATTCTAATGGTTTCAGAAGTGATGTTAGTCCTGTCCGCAAGTTCCTGTTTCTTACCGGCTCTCTAATGTAAAATATAAACAATTGGAACTCGCGTTTCAAGGAGCACAGTGTGTAGTGTAGCTTCTTCAATATTTATTGATTTACGCTTTTATCGCCCAAGGTCTTCAATTACAGTTAAATCAATTAATTGCTTTGCTTTTCAAGTGATTATAGTAATTTTATTAGCATGTGCTCCGTTGATCAAGATTTCACTAATGAGAATTCAATGTTAGATTCTGATGCAGAAGCTGCTTTTCTGCAGGATTTAGTAAATGGGAAACCGGTCAGAAAAAGTACTTCTTTGCATAAAATGAAACCGGAAAGAAATTACTCTAAAGTTTTAGTTATATATACTGGTGGAACGATAGGTATGATAAAGAATGAAAAAGGAGGTAAGTGCAAATCGAAACTTTATTACATTATTTGTGATTGAAATTTGGAACTAAGAAGTATATCATTCGTATTATGATACTTCTTGTTGAACAGCTTGAATGAGAATAATATAACAAAAGTATGCAATATTCTTAGCATTTTTAAAATTTGCAGATAAACATTGAGATATTAATATGTATTTCATTTAATCTGAAAGGATTTTCCTTTAGCATTACATGCAGCAGTGCATTTTATTCTTTACAATAAATTTTCTGGCATATGTGGTATAGATATTTTCGATTGGCAAATTATCATTAAAACATCTATCAAATTCATTGATTTCAAATGTTTTCTGAATTGAAAAAGTCTTTTTTTTTCTGTCATTGCGACAAATCAAATTAAGGTTTATTGTTTGCATCACATTTGGTACTGTTTCTGTAATTAAATCAATATAAAAGTTCTATAGGTATGGACTTTTCAAGATAAGTAAATTTTATATGGAATGGTGTTGTATAAGTTTTTATTTGTCGTTTTTTGTGGGCTGTATTTTTTAAAATATAATAACTATATCATGACATTTTTTAGGACATGCATAGTTTATTTCCTTTTACTTAAAGTATATTATCTCATATTGTTTTGAATGATAATCGTGAAAATCTTCTGTTTGAATAATCTACCCTTTTATTAAATTACTATAATTAGTTGCACATCATGATTTTAATATAATAATTAAAATACATGAATAGTTAACCTGTTATGTTGCTTGAATGATGCTCATTGTGTATCTTTTATGTCTCAGTTTGTATTGTTATATAATAAAGCTTTGTTAAATACATTTATTTACTTATATAAAAATAATATACATATGTTTTCATTTTTTTTTTTTTTTTTCATATCTGTAAAAATAAAATTTATATATGGATCAGTTAGGTATGAAGAAAAATTTGGAGAATTTTCATGTGTTTTTTGATTTAAAAATTATAAATCATTGCTTCATCTTTCAATAAAAACTAATGTATGCATTAGTAATTATTTCTTTTATATAAATCTATGGTAAGTCTGAAATGTAATTATAACTAAATATAAAAATATGCAGATATTAACTAATCATAATTTAAGATAATGAACATAACATAATTTATCCCGAAATAGTTATGCAAGCTTCATCTCTTGTCTAAGAATAATTTTTATAATGATTGTATTGTTTCTAAAAGACTGTTTTAAAAGTCTATGACTGAATTCTATTTTATGTTTATTGTTGTTCTGCTAAAAAAAAAATGTGTTGCTTTTATTTAGGATATAAGGATAATTATTTTTAAAAGTAAAAACTGTTCATTAAGAGAATTTTAAGAAAGTTTAAAAGCAAAAAGAAGAATAACAGATCTTGAAATATATCTTTGCTACAGGTTAGTTAAAACGAAGAAAACAAACTACCTTTTTTTATCTGCTGAACAATTCCCCAAATAAGTACTTTTCTTTATATTCATTTGCATATTTCAAATTGTCAGTAGTAGTTGTTATTTGGAAAAAATATATATTTTAAATTATATATATATTGATCAACCTTGATTCGAAAAGAAAATTCAAAATCTGTGCCTTATGTCTTTGTCCTATAATACAATGCATATTGATAGAAGTATTTTTTTATATTGTAGTTTCCTGTTTTAAAATATATAAGCAAATTTGATGCAAAGAGCACAAATACTTATTTTGACGACTACTCATTACTACTCAGCATAATTGTCCTCTTTTTTTTAAGAGCTATGAAAAGTAATTTTACATGAGTAGCATCGTATATTTCATATATTATAAGTGCAATTTTATTTAATACAGCGAGAGTCTTTGTAAGAAGGAATATAACTTTCAATAAAGAAAAAATTTTTGTTTGCTGAAGGAAATAATATAATCAAGGTTATCGTGAATATTTCTCACTTCCATAATTTCATCTGCATTGCAATGAAAATTATTAAGTGAAGTAACTTCAAATTAAAAGTTTTGTAGCTTTTATTTTTGCTAAAAATGCTTGTAACAATGCAATGAAATTTATGTTGTTTCATCATTAAAGCTATGTGTTGGCATAAATACCTTAATTTAATTCCAACTTTTTAGATTTAGTTAAAAAAATTTTTTTATAGAAATTGATTACATAATTAATTAAATACATAATAATTAATAAAATAATAATAATACATAATAATTAATTAAAATTTCTGTTTTGTTCCTAATTTCCATTTTTTAAATTATGCTAGAAATGATTTTAACCAAAATTTATTAGGTATTTTGAAAGACAAATTTATTTTGAATCCATATGTTAGATATTATTGAGTGCTTTTATAGTTACATTCTCTGTTCATAATTATTTATTCCTTTTTTGTAAGATTTTTTTTAAATATTAGCCAGAATAAATAGGATTTTTTCAGTTATAAAAAAATGGATAAAGGTACCTTGATTCAGATTTCTTTTTACATATTGTAAATTTGATTTATACTGAAAAAATGGATGGACACAATTTATTAATCTTATTTTGTAAGGAATGTTATTTTTGAAAGGAAAAAAAAAGTATTTAATGTTTTTATAGTGATATTGACTGTTAACAGACTAAATTATTATTATTATTAATACAGTGATGGTTAGAATGTGTATACTGTATCATACTGCATAAAATTTGAAATGTTAAATTTTTTTAAGATTAAATTCTGATAATCAAGATTTAGTGTAAAAATCTAATTAAAAATGTAGAGTGAACAGTACTAAAACATATTTCTGTCATGTATTTTGTGAAGGAAATTATTTATATTTGTGGCTTATAGTATTGATGTTTAAAGTGTTAATTTTTTAAAAAAGATTAATAAGACATTGTACACTAATATTCACTCTCTCCCTCCTGCAGGATTCATAGAAGGCCTTTTAACATTATACTCATCTATTATGTTTGCCATGCAGAGAATAATCTCTATATGACAAATGAACCTTCTAATTGTATAGTTGTCTGATTTATTATTTCTAACTACTGTAGGTTTTTCATGCTTATTTGATTAAATTGATTGCAATCACTTCAATTATTGATTCAATGATTAAAAAATTTCATTGTCTGAAACCAGATGAAAGTTTATAGATTTATATCCACTTTTTTATATTTTTCTTATTTCAACAAAAGGTTATTTGCAGTTTATGGCATGGAAGGAACCTAGCATTATTCCAAGTCACTATCCTAAATAAATTCTCGTGAAGGAAAGTTGTAAATTTATAATGCATTAATAAACCATAAATATGTTTTTTAAAAAACAAAAAAATAAAATAAAAAAGGAATATTCTCGGTATATTTTTTTTTAACTAGGAGATAGGACAAATAAAAGTAGAAATTTAGAGAAATGTTACAAAAAACATCTGATAAAACATGATTTCAATTTGCTTTACTGGTCTATAGTAATGAAAATTTTTCTTATGAAATATATTAGTTTTGTAAAATGAAATGTGATATGAACTATTGGTTCAAAAAGTTTTATTTTTGCATTTTTCAATCATATTTAATGCTTTTTTTTGGTATTTGTACTATCAATTTACTTTAAATATTTATATTTGTTTATGCACTTCAAATAAATAAAAATCGAAGCACTAAATTGAGTGAAAATTTTCTTTTTGCAACCTCTTATTCTAGTCTGTTAGATTTTTTTTAAATGTAATTATTTCAACAACAAACCTTCAGCATTTTATTTCCTCCCTAAAAGATTTTAGCTATCGGCAATTCGTTTGGTTATATATTATTTTTAGATACTCGTGTGAGAATCAGTTGTACAAATTATTACTAATTACATATATTAGATTTATTAACTAGACATCTCATGCAGATTTTAAGCTAAATCTATAATCGATTTTATTATGCGGCTGTTGTTACAACTTTATCCGATCTTGCGTGAGATTCTTATAAAGCTTGGAACAAATTTTCCAAATTTGGCTTGTTTCCAGCAAAGCCAACTAAATATGACTTGTTCCAGCAGTGACATTAGGAGTTGCGTTAAATCGGTGTATTTTTAGGAGGTTTTATTAGTAGAACCCTCTGGTTTACTTGTCTAATGTATAACAAAGATTGGTGATTTCCATTCATTATTTTTACTCGTAGTCTTGCATCTTTTTTTTTTTTTTTTGCATTTTTTTTTCAAATTGTGCAATAATTTGTATAAGTTTTAAGCTGAATTAAGCTTTATGTATTAAAGGAAATCCAAACTCACGTACAGTATAAAAATAATAAAAACTATGAATATTTATTACCTCAAAAGTTTTCATTGGTTTAAATTGCAGATCCCCTATTTATGTTTCTTTTACATTTCTGTCCTAGTTGGATTACAGTATCTATACTAACATTTATACTTTCTCTTTTTACGAAGTATAGAATTTTTTTTTTTTTTTTTTTTTTTTTTTTTGTAATCGTTACAAAAATGTGATCCTTTTGATTTTGATGAATTTCTTCGTTTTGAGTAGATCTCCCTGATTCCGATATTAAGTTTAGATTTGTCTCTCTACCTATGGAATTTGATAAATTATTTTATTCCCTAAATTATAGATATGTTTCAGATTTTGAAACAAATCTATCAGATTGATTCTCAGTTGGTATGTCTCAGTTCGTTTGTATGTGAATACGATAACTCGAAAATTTAGTAAATTTTAAGTCAAGAATTTTAATATGCGATATTTGCACTAGATCATGGTCAAATTTTAAACAAAATCGGTCAAAGGGAAGAAAAATACATTTTTTTTTTTTCGTTTACTATTCGACAAAATTAAACACAATATCTGCCATATTTTGGAAATATAAAAGGGAACATTACTGCTGTCTTCCAGTTAAATTTGAGTTGCGAAAATGAATTCAAGAATTCTGAATTAACTCCATCACTCAGTATGATTGTTTGATGTATATGTTGGATAGAAAGTGTAAATTATCAGTCGAATATAATATGGTTGGTATGTAACTTTTAAAAAGGAAAGTGCGACGACACCTATATTACATTGATTCTCTGCGTCTCTTATTTTTTCTCTTTTACATATTTATGTAAATGATGTGACATCGTAAAATAAGTACTTTAATATATTGAAAATAGTTACTACGGAGATTTCATGAGAGAAAGGATATTTTAGTGAAGGTGATTTCTATTGTGACATCAATATCCCGAACTTGGCAATACATAAAGTTTTATAGTTGTCTGCTTATTATTATTTTATACCCCCTTCCCTCCCCAAAAAAGATTCTGAATTAGCATATGGACTCCTCCATTAAGATTGGAAACTTTCTTTTTCGAGATGCGATACAGTCTGATTCTTCGTGTTATAAGGATCAGATATGCATTAAATTTCTGTCATGTTTCAATGTCCTGATGTTTTTCGTATCTCATTTCCAAATTTCTCTTGTTTCTGGCAAATCAAATGCATTCTAATCAAAAGCTCTCGTATTTTGTTTCCTGGTTTAAATTAATTTACTTCTTAATTTCAAACTTTTAAATTAGAAAACTGTTTTTCCTCTATATCTTTGGGGCTGCCCCCTCCCACCCCCCCATTTATAGTTTTTAAAACATTTTTCTAAATTTTAAACCAATCTGTTTGACATATACTGTATATTTTATTATGGATTACTTTAAGATTACTTAGTGTTTTAGAGAAGTATACTCTCAGAAAAAGTTTTTTTATATTGAATTCTGTGCAATAATTGGCGATTTTGTATTATTCGAAACACATTGATTTTCTAAGACAAAAGAGCTTTAATTTTTGTCTATTCATACCCTGTACTCACTATAGATTTTTTTTCTTTTCTTTACACGAGTATACTGTATTTTTCATCCATATTTCTAATTAGAACGCTGTTCAATTTCATTAATAGTAGAGACTGGAATGTAGTAAGAAATTTCTTCAAGTTTTTCGAAATCGCTTTCTGATCTCTATTAATGCCTTATAACTTATTTCATAATTATGCGCTATTTTGATATCTTTTAATAGCTAGCTGTGAATGAAATAATAATATTTTTTTTAAAAAAAATAGATGGACTAACACAAAATATATTCAAGTCCTCTTTAACTTCATACATTCTCAGATAATTTTGTTTTAGTGGCAAGTATTTTGAAGCCAGAGTAAGTTTTTTTTTTCTTTTATAATATTTTATGGATTGAAATTTGTTTTCAATGGATTAAGCAAAATATAGTTCGAGTATTTTCAAAGTATATTCAATTTTAAAGTAATCATATGATTTTTAATAAAATTTTGTGTAATTTATTTATTCCTGAGTACAAATGGATGAAAACATTTGACTTGAATCATTATTATTTTTTATATTCCGACCACATGTAAAGTGGCTCGCATGAAACATATTCGGAAATTTCCATCTGAAGGCATTTTAATCCCCAATAATGCTTGCTATAGAAAAGAAAATGATAGAAAGCCGATAAAACATTAGCTAATCATTTTAAATCCGACAGTTTAGGAGATAATGACAAAGTTTGGCATTTTTGAATGAATTTTGGATTGGAACTTTCAAAGTATATGATTTCTAAAGAAAAGAAATTCCCTCATGATAAGAGCATATTGCAGTGAAAATAACTCCTAGGAAATTTAGAAAATTCCTCGCTATCAATAATCGTGGCTTATAACTTATTTCCACGTGTCTGAATTTTTTTATGCGTGCTTATTTCAGCAATGAGTAATTCAAGGGTTGCCACAAACACGATGGGAAAGTGATATTTTACCCGGAAATCTATTTCACACTCCACCACTGTTTCATAGATTAAAATAAGTGGAATGAATTTATTCTATTTGCAGAAATGGATAAAATACCCAACAAGTGGTCGGTTATTGTATTCGCACTATCTAAAATCATATCGCAACATTTTATTAATTATAATTGCCTTGTTAGGGGCATTTTGTATTTTGTTCATAATTAGTTTGCACATTTGCTCTTAATTAATTGATTCCATAAAAATCGTCGGTTGTCTTAGAATTTTCGTTTAAAATTATATTAATGATTAGATTTTTCTTACGTAAAGAACATTCCTGAAAGAAGTTGAAGTATTGGTAAACTTTTTTTTAAAGTAGTACTCCTTTTTTTCCCCTTTCCTTTTTCCCCCCTGCATCATTAACTTTTAAATTTTTCCACAAAAAATTGAGCTTAGAAAAAAATTGTTCATTTGCTAAAACAGCTCTTAAAATGGATAACGTTTCCGTTACATATCATTAGAACGAACTGGAGTTATTCCCTTATTAAAGTCATCGGCTCATTCGCTGTGTGTGTATTCTTTTTACTCTTAAGTAAACTTAGTCTAAATAAAGGCTCCTATTTTCGAAATTTTGCTTCGACGTTCAAATAGATGATTCTAAAACGCTGTAAAAGTTGTTTCCTTACATGGATACTTCTGTGTAATGAAAGATAGCGTCAGCTTGTGATAAAATTGTGTTATTTCCTGGTGAAGGGAGAGTTTTTACGATATATAGTTAACCTGGAAACGAGTTAATTAGCGAAATTAAGTTTGTTAGTTAATTAACGAGTAATAGTTAATCTGAAAGTGACCTTCATTTCCAAGTTTTAATTTTTTTAAAACTTAAACTCACTGTAAACAAACGTCATCTGTGTGCAGCTCGCCCTAAAATAGCTCTCGCATTGCTTCAGGGGAAAAAAAAAAAGACGTTAATGTAACTTAACTAAGCTGAGAAGCAAGTGACATTATGTCTGCGTTTATTTCAGTTTCAATTCAAGGTATAAAACTAAAAGTTTTACATACATGGTAATACAAAACTGAACTCTTTTTTGTTTATTATTATTTTGATGTGCGGTTTTTCTACGAAACGTGTATTTATTTAGAGTATTTTTCAAACTGTTTTGCTCATATAAAAGCGATTAAATTTCGATTTATGGTGAAATCACAGGAATTTCATGTTTTGATCCTCCCATACCATCTCGTAGTGCTTCTAACGTCAGTGCAATACAGACAGAAGTTGATTGCAACTACTTTATATTTATAATCTGTGCGAGGATGTAAATATAACTATTTTTCAATAATAAAATTTATAAGTAAATACTATTGTTTAAATCTTTAAAAACTGACCAATACTGTTTTACCTTCAAATTTAAAATAACTGTTAGAATAGAGAAAAATTTATTATTTTTTGAAGGGATACTTGATATTCTAAACGTTTCATTTGTTCCTAACAGATTCCCCAAACTGACTGACTTCTCCCAAAATTGATTTATCCTAAAACTAAATATGTTTTCGAGTTATCATTTAAAAAAATCCATCTGCCCGTAAACAAAATAAAAATCTCTAAATTTAGGTGGCTGTTTCTGTTCTAGAAAGGAAATTCGAAACTTTCTATTTTTTAACTCAGATATCTTACTTGGAATATTTTTTTTAAAAAATCGTTTGCTTTTTAAAAAATTTTTTGTTTATGTTAAATGCTTTTTAAAAAGCACGTTTTATTGACAAGTTTACTTTCTGCTGGGTTCGTAGCTAATTTTTTTAAAAAATTTTATTTAATCGAAATAATATCAAGAAGAAATATTTGTAAGTTTTTTTTCCGTCTAAATAAAAATAGCTTTCTTTTTCAACAGAATATTTGTGCTTCTGCATAAAAATGAATCATTTCGTGGTGAAAGGCTTTATTAGAATTAACTGAAGGATATCCTGAAACTGCACTAAAGTTATATAAAATGCCAAACATGATTTGAAGAAGCAGGTGTAGAGTTCTTTTACGATTTTCGATGAAATAGTCTAATTTTGATCTACTGTCTAGATTTCTTTGCCCAAGCCATGGTGAGCGCGCTTTGCGTCGAACCGAATTGGAAGACAGAAAACGAGTAAGAGAGAAAGCGTGAGAAAATATTCTGAACTTATATAATTTTAGAAAAGAATTTCTCAACTCTGCATTTCGGTTCGATGGGAAAAATAATAATCCACTCAACTCAGAATTTAAAATTTCAATGAAACCTGAGTTTGAATGACTAGGAAATTTTTTTAGAGCATAGATTAATTAAAATTTACCACGCCACACACACACACACACACTCCATAATTCTGGAGACCAAAACAAAAATCGAAAAGGCTTGAGACGCTGCTATAAATATTTTAAATAAATCGGAATTTTAATAACATTCGTAATATATACTAAATTTTAATGGATGTATAAGAATGTTCTTTCTTTAGATATGTATTGCACATTTATATTCTTATTGTTAGTGTCTCACGCTTTTACGATTTTGCTTTGAATTTGACTTCCACATTTTTGATTAAAAATTGGAGGTCAGCAGAATTTTCTACAATTTATTAAGTTAATGAAAACGTGCTTTTTAAAAACTTGCTTTATTACTTTACTTTTTTTTAATTTTAAAAATTCATCATTATAATTATTATAAAAGCTTTTATTAATTTTTCTGAACTTCATTACTTAATGACACTTCTCGTATTTTACCAAATTAACTGAAATTAAGCAATTAATCAATAATTAAGTTCTGAAAATATTAAAATATTGTAACGTCGTCGGAACATATAGCTATGCAGAAATTGAAAATTCTAACGCATCAGGAAGTGATTGTAAAATCGTCTATAAAAAAGTCCATTTTATAAACATAAAACAAAACACATTAAATATTGTAAAAGCTTCCGGCACGTTAATTCAGCGAATAGCAATTCAAATGCTTTCACATTGGTTTATTATGGGATTTATGAGTATGTCAGCTTGGGCATTGTTCCTTCTATCTGTCATTAATTCAGAATTGTAAGCTTCATTCTCAATACTTCATTGTGTAATTTCAAATCGTTCTTTCGGATAAAGTAAAATTGTTTATCTGATAAATTCCAAAGTTTAATACAACTTATTGGACTACATTTTTGCTTCCGATTCAAAAACAAATATTTCAACACTTCTATTAAATGTATGTTTAGCTTGAAAGTTTATTAACTTAGAGGATTCGCTACAAATCTCTTGTTTCGAAATGCTGTTTTATCACATCTTGCTTTTATCGCATCTTACTTGAAGTCCTTGTTTAGATTTCATACTACTGTGTAAACTGTTCTTTGAAGCTGATGTTTATTATTTCTCAATATTTGTGCACACACGCATGGGAAAAAATAATAAATAAAAAAAGACCGTGGAAATTTCATTGGCAATGTTTTTGCAAATGATTTTCGCTATTCTCATAAACGTATAGAAGCTGTTTAAATATAACGATCCTTTGGAGAAATTAGAGCAGCGTACAGAAATGTGCAGCAGTATACAAAAGCTTGTCATTCTTAATGAATCTTTTCTTCCAAATGTTTTTGAGTGTTCTAAGTAAAAACATAAAATACCAACAGAATATTAATCATACAGAATAAAAAAATTTTAATTCTGCACAGTTTTTTTTTTTTCATACGTTTTGTTGCATAGTTTTTTATTATTTTTGAAATCGAAATCAAAATAAACATGGCTTATATATTTTAAAAAAATTAAATGATGTTTTTTAAATTATATTTTTGGGCAACTGATAGATACTGTCGTTTTGATTTTTGAAGTCGTCAAAGAAGGTCTTTGAAAGGAAAGCGAAAAATAGCTTGTTCTATTAACGTGACTTTTTATAATTATTCGAGAGCTCTTTAGGCCTTGTAATTTTGAATTGTTAGGTGACGAAGTCAGTATCTGAGTTGGCAATTCTTTCTCCAAACTTCTACACCATACCAACCTAAGGACGTATGATACTGACAACATATTTATAATATAATTCGCCCACTTTCTGATCGAGTCTACGGTAGAATAGAATTTCGAATCCGCGATCTTTGGATCTTAAAGCTGGAAATCTGACGTCATGTCCTTGCAATCTTGCAGTTATATAATTAGTTTTGAAAAATAGTTTTCAGCTTTAAATTAATTCTTCCTTCTCTCTGGATATTTTATTTTAAAAAATTATCAGATTTCTCCTTTAATTTAAGAATTTTGTTTTAATAGAACGTAAAAGGTTTGTAAAATGAATTTAATAAAAACAATTTTAAAAATATACTTTTAGCTGAGTACTAAAAATATAATTTTTTAAACTATGATTTTTAGCTTTTTAATTTTTGATCCGTGTTAAAATTTTTCGAAATCTTGGGAATCAATTTTTCGGATTTGCACTATCAGGCATGACCCACTTGTATGGTGTAAAAATTTACTAAATTTATTAAATGATCACCAATCGAATTACTGACAAGTAAGTTCTAAAAATATTAAAATAGTATATCGTCAAAGAGAATTCACAATGTACAGAACTACAAAATACTATCACAGCATGAAGTGTGCGAAAAATCAGTTACAAAATTCAATTTTTGCAGTCTTGAAGCTGGATAAATTAAATAAAAATCTGCAAAGAATGTATATTACTGGACTGCTTGTTTTTGAATTGACGAGCCATGTCTGTTATCATATGAATCCTTTTAGGCAATTCTCATAATATTGTAACAGTACACTTTCCTAACAATCTTGTCTGTACTTACCACTGATAACTTAATTTTTTTTAAAGAGTAATATAATTTCTCTATGACATCGACGAGTCGCGGTGGCCTGGTAGTAAGGTCTCAGCTACGAGGCTGGAGAGTTCCATGTTCGAGACCTGATTTCATCGAAGAACCTGCTTGTAAGCGGATCTGGTGCACATTAAATATCTCGGGGCCAAACGTCCTTCCCATTGGTGTGATGCGGAAGTTTGGAGGGGAAGTGTCACTCATGTGTCTTTCTCGTCAGCTGAGCCCGGCTCAAAACGAGGAGGTTTGCCCCTCTATAACCTATCCAAAAGGCTCAGTTTATAACATTTTTTTTTTCGGGAAAATCCTTGACGGCAGTAATCATAATTTGCTTACCATGACTTTTTCTATTTCTGCGACAGTTATTTGTTTTACGAAATAAAATATTTTTCCTGTAAACATGCAAATCCTGTAACAATGCATGTTATGATGCAAACAATTTTTCATGGACTTTGTAAACGTTTCTGAGATCCTCTCAAATGTCCATTTCGGCGATTTATTATTTATGCTGCATAAAAAGAAAAATATACTTAGTGTCCACTCTAATCGTCGCCCAATACCTAATTTCGAAACCGCCGAATATATACATATATTTTCAATTGGAAAAATACTTTAAAAGGAGTAAAGAATTATATATTGAATCAATAATAATACTGTTAAAGAAATTTAGATATCTTAATTTCTTTATCTTCCATTTTCCCTGTTGATCATAGTTAATAAAATATTCTTGATACTTTAACATTTTAAACAAGAAAAAAAAAATCATTCTTCCGTGTTTTAAATTGATTGAGCTATTTTAAACAATTTCAATGACCGCCTCGGGGAAGATCCTTCAATTAACGAACGACGCTTAAACCACGATTAGAAAAGATAACTCTTATAGACATAGGTTGCAATAACTACTCACCCAAGGAATAAGCCTTTTCTGTCTCCCTCCCCCCCACAAAAAAAAGTTATGCTGTGAAGATTCATAAAATTATGTTGAAATTTTGTCCTTAACAGTGCTTAATCTTTGTATATTTTATATGCGGAAAAGTAAAACTGACTAAATGTATATAAAATCTCAACAGTAAATATATAGACATATAAAAAAAACTCTCTTATGAGAAGAAATGTATAATTAAATAATTATATATAATAGCTCTAACTAAATTTATTATTAGTTTACTCAGTTTTGATCATTTCTCTTGAATGTTTTAGTAAGTTAAAACTGCGGCGAAAATGGATGATATTTATTTATTTTTCAATTCTTATATCCTCAATGCCAATATTTCCTCACTCTTATCGTGTAAAACTGTGAATAGGTGTTCGATGAAATATTTGATAGAATAGAGTATTTCAGTGGGTTAGTTCCTTTGTTGCTGTTCTCCGCTTTGTTGCGAAGGCGTACAAGGATTTTTTTAGAAAGATATTTAAAGGATTGGTGTGTGAGAGGGGGAAGTTTGTTCCTCCTCCACAAGGGGAAAAAAGTGTAAATTTGATTGTTTTCGGCATTTGAGCAAGTGTATTAAAACAAGGACTATATGTTAAGAAGTATTTAAGGGAAGACGATAAATAAATTACTTTTGCATTGCATAAAAATAAAGTTGCTACTTTCCTTTCTTCATGAAAAATATTAAAAGCAGCTATAATAAAGTAATATGAGGTATATTAATTTTTTAAAGCACTGGCATCCTGTTGCAGTTTCGCTCGCGATATGAATCAGGTAAAGAATAATATGAAATATATTTTTAATTTTGAAATATTTGAAAAAGCAATGATTTTTTTTAAAAAAAATTTCATTATAACCATAACAGGAAGGAGTATTATTGGGAGTGTTGTTCTCAACACTCCCAATAATACTCCTTCCAATATATATATAATTGTTTTAAGTTGAATTTCCCCGAAAGATTAATCTACATCTTCGTACCATTCTGTAGGTATTTTTAAAAATTAAGGAAAAAAAAAATCAAAAGGATGCACCATCTTATGCCTGAGCGGAGACATCTAAGTGCAAAGTGTTAATAGATGTTACAATTTTGCGATAGTTCCCTGTCCGATTTCTGTTTTGGAAACAGTGATCAATTATCAAACATTGTCAGGTATCTTTCTCGTCATCTGACCATGTTGCCGCATTACGAATTGCTATCGGCTAGTAGGAAAGTGAATCTAATTGAACTGCCAATGAGTAATTTGCTGTATTTTGTTTTGTAAAATCAAGTAAATATTCCATGTTTTTTAAGAACTATTGTCTGAAGGGACTTGGTAACACTCAGTAACTCGAATATTATTTACAATCTTCTGATAACTTTAATATTATGTTGTTATTTTTATAACAGTTATTTTTATTTAAAACAGTGATCACCTGTCATAAGATTCTATCAATCATTTGATTCTTCAGTCTGAAGTTCGAGTTTCGCCACCAAAAAGTCCTCTTGCAGTTTTTAAAAAATGGAGTATCAATCGAATTAAATAAAAATGGCAAGATTTGTTTAGAAATACCTCTATTAATTGCAAAAAGCAAATAGTATCGAAAATGCATTGTTTTTTGCTCTATGATTCTGCTTTAATATGCTAAAAATACTCAAAAATCAATAAAATTAAAAAATAAAATTGCATCATCTTAAAAAGAACAGTAAAGCCTCTTTCAAGTAATTTAAAATATTTTCCCAATACATTTTATTGCAGCATGAAAATTTTTAAAGTCTCATTAATTAATGCTCAACACAATACTTAGCAAATAGTTTCTGTTTATAATACCATGGTACGATGGCTATTTAGAACTTTGTATATAGAACTCTAAAGCTTTTGGGGTTGTGTAGAATTAACCCACTTGATATGACTGATGAGTTTAGCTCTATTCTGAAATAACTGTAAGGCTATATTGGGATGGACCTCATATTTTTGAGCCGCAGTCAGTTGACGAGGAGACTTCTGAGCTTCCGCCACTTCTATTTTTCTAACTACACCAGCGGGAGATCGTTTGGCCGACAGCATCAGAATTAGTGCTCGTTAGGCTCGCCCTCTCGACGCATTATTTAGTGGAATCGGGGTTTAAACTTGAAATCTTTTAACCTGAAAGCCGAGACCTTGCCACTACAGCTTTTCTGATTCTGATGAATTTATCTGCCTTTATCGAAATAGGAATCCACTTCTATTTTCAGATATATTATATAAGATTTGGTGAATGAAAAAATTTTTTAAACATTTATTGTGTGTTAAGCTATTAAAATTTTGCATTTTTATCACACGTAACGCCTTTAACTGAAAATTTTATAATTTATCATCAGGGATTCGCATCATGATTTTGTAGAATTGTCAGCTAAGGACGGCTTTTGTGTTACTTCCATATTTTTCTAACTGTAGTATTACTGTAATGTTAAGACACTTCAGCCGCAATTCAATTTCCATTATTTAAATACATGTATGATGAAGATTGTTCACATGATGAAAATCCTTATTATTGGTTAGATAGCGTCCTTCGATAGTATCTTTGATACTGGAACTAAATTTTTCTGGTTCTTAATTCTTAAACATTTTTAATCATTTCCTCACCCACTTGCATTATAATTATGTAAAGCATTTCAAGAGGCAATAAACAGTTAAAAAAATTTGAATATCTTAATTTTTTCAAACTTAATTATGAATCAGGTTCATTGTACATATCTTGAAACCACGCATACTATTACAGTCCGATTTAAAATGTCTGGTTACGAAGTGCGGAATAAAATTTGAGTCGTCATTCCATTGGGAACTTAATTTTAGACACAACTCATGCCAAAAAAAACAGTCAGTATATCTCTCTTGTATGCTAAATGCATAAAAGATTCAGGGTATGATACAAATGTTAAAATTATATAGAGTATGTTAAAATTATATGTTCTTAGAATTTAAAATTCACATTCGCAAACCCGGTGTAAAGAATGGTTGGTTCTCTTTTATGAGATATTTTGATCCAAATCCTATCCTACCTGTGATCTGGTAGATTATGGTATGTATGTATGGCTTAGGAACGTAAATCAAGGGAAAAATGGTAAGGATTTTCTCCTTTGTCTATGTTCTTAATTGGCATTACTTAAAACTAGTAGAATGTTGTGCGCTTTAGAAATGCTTCAATTTTAGCTATAAGTAAAGCACAGATATGGGCCAATTTTCTCTGAAACGATTGTCCTCCAATGTCTATGAAGACAACTTACTCCTATATATTGAACTAAGTCAAATGTATACCCTAAGTGCTACCTAAACATTCCAAGGTACCTTTAACCGACAGAAGAAGCCATATTCCTTTTTATCATGATTCCTTGACTTATGGATTTTACAAGATATGCTGGACCAAGTTGGATTCGGACTACCGCCGTAATCTAATTCTTAATGCAAACTCACTTCATGGTATCGAATTTCAGTATTACATTAAAAAAATTTCATGTATATAATATATGATTTAATGTTAGAAAAACCTGGAGTTGTTTCGGATATCTTTTCATTATATTTCTCAACTCTACATGAAACAAAATTTTGAAAATATGCAGGAAAGCTGTATACCATTTTCAATATTTTAAATTTGGCATTCTCTTTATATTCTAATAATTTTGTCTACGGCTGTCTCTATTTTTCCCCTTGAGTTTGCAACATGTATCTCCTCTTTAAGTGGTCTAAAAATATTTCGCTTGTCTTGCAGACCCGTTAAATGTATGTCTTATTTATTTAGAAATATCTGAATGCTATAGAAATAGTGCAGTTCGATTTTACACCTGCATGGTCATGTGACATCATTCTAAGAGATCGGAGCTGAATTTTCATTTTAACCTGGTAGAGTATATTTTCTTCTGACGCGTCGTTTGACTTCCCGAGTGCTTTTCAGGATCTTACATTAAAAAATTCTTGTCCTTCACAATTCCATTATTATGCAAATTAACCTTTTCTTTTCTTTACGCGGAGTAGTCCAGCTATAGAAAGCTGTCCATTCATCTTGCCCTCGTATTGAAGAGGTGTTTTAATCGGAAGATTAAATCAGGTATTTTTATTACTTCTGAGAAACTAAGGTTACGTGTACATTTCTTCTGTTACAGACTGCGTCTTTTAGGGAAATAAAATCTAAAGTAAAAGTAAAAAGGAATCAAACGATATGCTTGATATGATAAGAATAATTGAAGACATTAAAATTTTCTCTATTTCGCCGTTAAAATGTTAACAACGGTCATTTCATTGCTTATATCTAATCTCCAGTACAAATGTTCATTTTTAAGTATAACGTAATAAAATTACAATTGATAAAACAAATTTAATTTTACATTTCCTTATTGCAGGGAATAAATTTTTCTTCTACTCGTTGCAATAAGCAGTGATGAAACAAAAACTTAGTTGCTATTGGAGGGGGGGGGGGGGGACGCTGAGAGGAAGCTAGAGTACTTAAAATTTTTTGTATTATATATCAAACGGCGCTACTGGCACACATAAGATATAATTTTGATATGCTGTCAGAGGCACATCTTCATTAGTTATGACAGATATTGCAAACCTGAGGTTCTCTAATGATCTGGTTTCTTTCCACTCCAATCCTTCCCTTCATCTTCTTATGGTTTTTCTTCTTTCCTCATTCGACGGCAAGTGGCAGCCTCTCCATGAAATACTATTGACGTTATGCTTATTTCTTGTTTCTTAGGGATAGTAAAAATCCCACGTGCTGATTTGCGTAGCGATTCCTTAGACAGGCATGTTCATTTTTAATCCCCAGTCAACTTCTGGGATTTGACATTAAGGGTGGGCAGTGTTAACAAAAGTGGCTGAGTGTATAGGTTCTGACTAGTATTATGATAGACGTCGAGAATGCACTGGGTTGGTGGTTATCTTTCCTTGTTGGGTTTCTTGACAGAAGAGGTCGTTCGGACGCGAATTCTTTTTTGGACGTGCATGACTACTCAGACATTTCTGTTAATATAAAATTCTTTATCATGCATACTACTAATATGTTTCACAATGTTTCACCGTTTCTAATTCATAAATCTATCTTGTTAACAGCGGCGAAATAAAAAATATATAAAGAAACTACGTTCTGGTGGTTTGTTAATCGAAAGAGCAAATCCATCTTAAGTCGCAGTTCTTAGCAAAATAGTTGATCAATTTCCTGTAACAGTCACGCCTCAATCTTCATGAAGCATTGTGTCATTTCGACTTCAACACTAGAATTTGTTCCTGAATCAGAAATTATCGAAGAGCTTCCTTGTCAAATAGTCTGTGGCATACGCAGGATAAATGTTAGATGTGATAACATCAAAATACCTACCCAACGAGTCGTTTTAAATTTGTTCCAAATCTTCTTGGGTGATTTAAGCGCTAATGAACTGAACGCTCACGTACAAGTTGCTGTGATCGATCAATATGCGGTAAATTAGAAAATAATAACAAAATTCCTACGTGCTTGACACATTTAAGTATATTAACGGTTCTAATCGCCATCCTTCAGATTATAGAAATTGTTTAAATTGATTGCAGAAAAAGAAATCTTATCCGTTAAAATTAAATAATATATCATTTCCAGAAGCAAGGAAAATTGTTGCAGGCCATACATCAAAGGACGGAAATGTGTATGCCTCAACTTTTTAATATCTTTTGCAAACACAGGAAATCTAATGGAATCGAAAGGATATGTTTCTACCTACTGAAGATCATTATATAAATGTCCCTCCAGAAATACCAAATACAAATTCTGAAGGGGGTTATACTTTAATAATAAAGAGATCTAGCAAACCTTCTAAATATCAGAAATCATTATTTTCAAGTTCTTCTCCATCAAAATCGAACACATTTTGCAAACATAAATTGAAAAAAAATCCTCTGAAATCTCAAAATGGACAAGACTTGATTCAAGAAAAAGGACAAAATACAAAAAGTTCTTTTTATTAACACTTAAAAAGAATCAAACATCTGGTGCACTTCCAACCAACCGTTATTTAACTAAAAACGATTTTCTTAGAATATAAAAATCGATTAAGGAGTGACAGTGGCACAATCGCTGCTGTCGATCAAATTTTGAAACAATGTCAACTAAGGACATTAAGGATTTAGCATCTTCTACTCGTGAAATGAACGAAGAAATTTCTTCCATATCAATTTCATAGCTAAACCACTGTGAACTGCTTGGTAAAATGGCTAACATTATTGAATAAATACTTGTGAATGGCGGCATTACCGAGATATGCTTGTAATCTTGCAAAACAGTATTGTTTCGTATTCAAAAATTTGTGACCCCCCCATGGTTTCGATGAGTCATAAAAAACAAGTATAGAGAACGCAATGAATTTATTGCCAAAAGTTATGCACAGTTATAGTTATTTTTGGGAAAAATTGGCATGAAGATTCAGCATTTGTTTTATCGTTGGATGAGATTTCCTATATCCCTTTTAAAAACAGTTTCTGCTAGTTATTTGGGGTAGGCCTTAACACTCTTTTAAAGCTCCCAATTAATCTGGAAATTCTTTGAAATTCGACCAACTCGTTTTCTGGGATTTCCAGCATCCTTCATTTCTTTCGATAGACTTGATCAACTCGTTGCGCTAGATCTTCTATTGCGATAATGTTTCGCCATTGTTCCCCTTCACCTAAAATGCGGCTTAGAGCCAAGTGATTTTCATTTCTTCCCTAAATTGAAGAATTGAGTAGGATGTCAAATAATTATTCCTGACTAACGAGGAGCTTCAAAGGAACGTTAAAGCAACTTTTTTCGAAAAGGGTATCGGGAACCTAATTCATCGATATGACAAATGCCTGAATCTCCATGAACATGGTGTCGAAATAATAATCATGATTGTACGTAATTTTTGGTAAAAAAATTCATTTTTTTCTCTGCACTTGCATTTTTTCCCTTTTATTTCAGGGGAAAAGAAGGCTTATTCAAACGAAGTAATTTCAGTGTAGATAATGTATGTATGTCGAATGATTTCACACTCTACACCTCAAATTAAAATTGCTTATCATCAGATTGTAATGTCATGTATTTCCAACTGAATGATACAATTTGGACTATACATACATATCTACATACACGTTACTTGTAAGAAGTGATATTAAGTGTACTTGTACTTGTAAGTGTACTTGTAAGAAGTGATTGCTATGTCTGGGGCCCACTCACAACTTCGGTTCAGTGATTAGAATAACGATTTATGAATTTGTTGATAGTTGGTTTAAATTTCATATATGCTAAAAGTTCCTATACAAGCCATTTACATGTCTCTACACTACTAAATATATTTCTTCTTTTTTTTTTTATCATAACTTAGTTTGAATCTAACTTGCCTCATTTAGCAGATTTGTAGTATCTAGTTCATAAAAATGTGGGCAATGCTTAGTTTTAATTAAATCAAATGTGTAAAGCTCGACTTTTTCCTCCTGAATGCTAACTTACCATTTTTCAAAATGATGTTGTTTTGTTACATTTAAAGATAAGAAAATTATAGAAATATTTTTTTTGTCTTTATATTGTGTGTTATTTTGTATGTTAAAATATAACTTTATATTTGACATCGTACAACCTACTTGTTACCCAGTTTTTTTTTAATAAATAAGCCTGAAGTTTGCGCTTTCTTAGGAATAATAATCTAGATGTAACTAATTAGTAGTTTCCGAAGTCTTTTGATAAGTGATTATCAAGAAACGACACTGAAAACTATGTCGAAATCAGAGTAAAAAACTTACCTCGATTAAAATAAGATGTATTTTAGTTAGCCTTATTTAACCCGAGTTTTTTGACGTTAACGTGAGAAAATTTAGAAAATATTTTGAGTATGAGACAGTACAACTACTCTGTTGCTACAAAATCTGTAGCACTAACAAAACTTGTGATCAGAATGTTACCATATCGTTCGAAAATTGAATTAGGCAATAGAAAAGTCACAGCATAAATAAGAAAACGAAAGTTTTCTTGGGCGTTTTCGACATAAAACAAATGTGCAATTATCATTTAACTCGTGATCTCTTTAGTGTGATTCATATTTTCATTAAATAATGTCATAAGAACAATATCGTGAAGAAATATTAATGATTTCAAAAGAAAAAGCATTTATGGAGATGTTTTTACGTAATTGAAGGATATTTTACATATTAGTTGAAATATTTATTATTTTGTAGTTTTTTGTCTGTATGTCGTATGCTATTCACTGTGGCTTAAAAAATAACGTAAAATAACTTCTTCGGGTAACATTATTGTTGCAACGCTGTATGGAAAGCATTATACCTAATAGGTCGGTTAGATCTAACTTTGCAACCATATTCTGAACAACCGTATAATATTTCATCGTGAAGAAAATTGCATCGTTTTAATATTCTAGATTTCTTACAATGAATATTCTCATTTGTATATAATCGATATATTTAATATCCTATTAAAATAGTAAACCTAAAATAGTATTTTAGTTCGCATTCGTAATATTCCTATGCTAAGAGTAAATTATTTTTAAAATTCATATCACTGTACAATATTCTTAATTTCTTTCGTTATTTTTCATCAAAAATAGGGAGGGATGTCAAAACAAAATCGTAAAAATGTGAGATTCTTGTCGAAATACTCTAAAACAGAAGTTCGATCTTATATCAAGGATTATCTAAGAATTTATTTTTTATGACTGCATTTATCTTGTTTATAATAATGCTAGATTTTTGATATTTTTTTTCTTTCTTTTTCTTTCATTAATAAAACGGTATTTAAAACCTTGTTATTTTCTACTTTTTAGTCTTTGACATATTTCAAATTTCATGGTTATAAATAGCTTGGAATCTAAAAATTAATATTTCTGAAATGAGTTTCCAGACGACGTTTTCTCTTCGAAAATTAGTTTTTAGCTTAATTTATATATTAACGGATAATTAGGAACTCTAAAATTATTAAAATATTCTGTTATCATTGAAAATCAATAATTGTGCTAAATTTCAGAGCTCTAGTATACAAGGAATTGAATGAAAAATCGATTACGGAATTCCTTACAATTATGGAGCATACGAATTTAAGTAAAAGCATTTTTATAAATGAAGGGGGGGAGGGGGTAACTAAGAAATTTTTCAAATCTCACGAATTTATGCGAAAGTATGTTATTTGGGGGTTGATTTTCTTTTTAATTCGTGGGTTTCTTTTCTTTTCTTACCAAAGCCTTATTAAATTATTTTTTTAAAAAAAGCCTTATTAGTAGTCTGTGTAGCATAAGTGAGAAATTTGTACACTTAACTTGGGCTTGTGTGTAATGACGGCTCGTTTATTAAAGTTTGCAAAGCTGCCTTAATGTGCTCATATAAAACAAATAAACAGAGCTTCATATGTGAACTAATTTAAAGTATTTGCATATTACTTTTAGTATTATGTACATGTTGAAACTACTTTTAAATAAATAATTAAGACCATGACAACGATTATTATTTAATTATATGCATGCTATTTTATGATCACGGTATTTTGCAAATTTTAATTGCTTCGTGTTGTTGTAATTTATAGCTTATGAATCTGTATCAAACTTAATGGAAAAGAAGATAAAAACATATCCTCAACTTCATGATCCTACTGCTGCAGAAGAATTCCAACCTTTTTTTCCCGATGAAAATATTCTAGTCTTACCGTAAGTATTTGTTTATATATTTTTTTAAAAAAAATTGATTATTTATTTATATCTATTTAGTCAGCGAATTTTTAAAGGAGATTTTCCATTAATCTGTATCCATGAAAATCTGCATGCACATTTTATATTAATTTGATTTAATACGATTGTCAATACATTTTTTTGATATTTCATCGAAAATCTGAATTATATTATTGCCATTTGCGTTAGATGAGATGAGTAACCATAATGTACTAAATATCAATTCAAATTTACCCAGTGCTTTGCACAGTAGTACATTGTGAATAAAAAATGTTTCAAGCTTTACAAGATAACTCACTTAAATCTGTCCGTTTCTCCAAAAGAAAAAGAAAAAAAAATGAAATCATAATTGTGATATTTAGTTTATACCTGTCCATGTATATTGTTAAAAAAAAAAAAAAAAAAAAAAACCGCAGTAAGAAAAGCGAAACAGGGGATTTTGTAAAACACGCTTCCAAAGAACATGACTTCGTGTAACGCGACGAAAATTATTGTGATTATTTCCTGTGACTGATTCAGGCGTTTTGCAGCAGTACTCTGTGCTCTTTATGAGGTCCCTTTTATAATAACTAATCGATTCAGTTTCATTACAACACATGAACTTCATCAACATATTTGTTTTAGAAACAATAAAATCCTTGAATGATTCATGCCTATTTAAGTGAAGTTTAAATTGAGTAATGCATGCAGTACTTCTGAACAATACTTAGTTTTCCCATCTAAATAATTGCATAGCAAACATTGTTATTGGGGCGGGGATCCCAGCAACGCTTGAATTATTGTCATGTTTAGTCTTTTTTGTTGCATTTGATAATTTTGGGAGCTTCCGCGGCCAAATTGATCCTTTTTGTTGACATTTTCTCTATAAATAAGAATATCTTTGGATGGAATGCTATTCGTTCTTTTTAATGTTTCTGATTACTTAAATTGCTATGTTTTTTTTAACCGTTTTTTTATTTGATGAAACTTGCAAGGAATGAATGCTTATAAAATTATAACAATTTTTTTGCGGTGCTTTTACCGTTGATGATACATGTCATGAAAAATAGACATTAAATCATTGAAGGAATAATAAATTCTGGCAATAGATTGAAATAAATTTATTTCATCAGAATTGGATGGAAATAATTTAATGAAATGCATCATTTACAACTTTTATGATAGAGGAAGGACTGGTTTGGGAGTGCATTTTTAAACATTATTGCGTGGTTAATATTCCTTTCATTTGCTCAACGATAATGAATTAAACGAAAAATGATAAAACCGTTCGTTTAAAATTGCAAGTTCTTTTCAAGTTGCCTGTTTATATAAAAAAAAAAAGAATCCAAATTTGATCGGTTTAAACATTTTACGAACAACAAGCTTATATCAAAAAATAGTTCATTTTAGTTTATTTCATAAATATTTTACATTATTCATTAGCTGATTTTGTTTATTACTTTCATATTAATGCTATTTGTATTAGATCAGTTATCATAATAAATTTTGGTAAAATTTATTTCTATCGCCATTAATACATGTTCGCTTAAGGACATTATTTAAAAAATCCATGCCCATTTTTCTTGAAATCTTTTCAAATCATTTAATATGTGCTTTTCATAGCAAAATTTTATTTTCTGAATTCCGTTTTATTTATTTCTTTATTATTATTATTATAGATTCAATAGAAGCAGGAATGTATCAATAATAGATATTACGAAATTTAAAATCCTGTGCATTTAATTTATTAACCGGTTTAAAAATGTCGCATTTGATAACCTGGAATTTATATGATTGATGCAATATTTCTTCTGACTTTCGGGTATTAGTAATATGAAAATGATATAATCTTTTAGAATAATTAGGGGGCATTTGATTGTATTAAAAATGACCTTTAAAAGAGTGATGTTTGCCTTCATCTGTATGTTATATTAGTTAATTCATTTGTATCATATATAGAAATTATTAGGAAGTTTTACTTTCGAATAGTGAGGTGCAAGGTTAGTGCAACGCGTAGGACCCATATCGATTTCCATGTGCGATTCTTTGGAATGTCATGACAACAGAGGCTTCGTAGCAAGCTTTAAACTTCAGATTCGGAAGTTGAAAGTTTCGAAGCCTGATTCCACAAAATATTTAGACGGGATGGCGATATTTTTTAAACAGTTCCTCTATTTTGACGGGCCTTTTGGATGTTAAATAAATGGAAAGTCATCGCCCTCCCGTTGATGTATTTCAGAAGTTTTTTAGAATGGTTATTGGCTCATGTTCTGTCCTCATCATCAGGTTGTTGTTCAAAATGACGAGTCCGTCTCAAAATAAAATACTCGTAGCCTGGAAATGAATTTTTAATGTAATTGAACCAAATACTGATGTGTATCGATATATGGAATATTGTTATGCTCCTTTTTTTTATTATTGTACAGTAGAGAATTAATCAAAGAATATATTGCTATGTAGAAGATTTAGATATGAAAATGCAAAATAAGCTGAATCGCTGTGTGTGTGTGTTGTTATTTTAAATCTTGACTTTTTTAGTGGTGGTGGGGGTCTTGTTTGAAATATTTATTAGTGCTTTAACAAAGATATTAATATATAAGATGAAATGCGTTAGTGCGTAATCGAACTGAATTTAGGTCAGGCGCTGGTTGTTGTATAAAAATCGGGAATATTTGGACTCGCATTTCTGATATCGGTTCTGAGATTTGGTACAGAGTTCTTAAGCAAACTATAAAATATATTTCTTTTTGAAAATGTGGTGTATCTAGGAAGAGAGATGATACTTGATGTGAGATGTCTTTATTGTAAACATACTTCAGGAATGAATATATTTTTATGTGTCTGAATCTGGTGGGTACGCATTAATGCTAATAAACTTTTCGCAGTTCTTTTCTATCAATGTCAACTTGTAGAATTTTGTTGCGCATTGTCCAATAAACTCGACTCGGCAACAGCTGACAGTGAGAGTAAGAAAATAAATAATGTATAATGCCTAATTGAATACAGATTCTAGTTTTATGCCAATGTTAGCCGCCTTTGGCGACCAGTTTATTCGATCAGATTATTGATTTTTTTAGTTGGTGTTATTAACGATTAATAT
>JAPMOR010093853.1:0-196803 GCA_026543865.1 Argiope aurantia | reverse complement strand
ATACATTTTCCTTGCTTAAACAACTCTAAAATAGCACATCTTTTGTTTGGCAGTGTAAAAAAGCCAAAAATCAATACGTAAATTAAAAGATAAATTCTTAAATATGTTATAATTGAAGTGGTAGACAAAAAGAAATGAACAAAAATTAAAAATAAATTAATTAACTTCTATTCTATGATGTAATAACTTTGTCCGAGTTTTTTTACCGCACCTTGTAAAAAATAGCAGATTGTTACTAGTAATGTAAGATCCGTCAATTAAGATTGCTCAGTTGTGTGTAGTTGTAGTGAATAATGAAAACGCAAGCTATTTACGATTCCTCTTCTTTTCATGTTCAACAAATAAGTACGTGTTTATATTCGTTACGGAATTTTGACTTATCTGATGAAATCGTTTCGCACGTACGATGGACGATGTGTGTGCTGAATTTTCAACATTACTTGTTTTTCTAAATTGGTTTTTTTAAAAAGTTTTTTGTTGTTGTTCAATATATTTATTTTTCATTGTTATCGTATAGAATATTTTTCCTTTCACTTTTTTCAGCTGATTGTTATTGTGAACAATAATCAAAACATGTGTTTTAACTCAAATGTCTTGACATTTCTATCAAAATAGTAAGGATAAAGTGTTTAAAGAAATCTTTTTATCAGCTTCGATTGTAAAATCATCGCCAATTATTCCGCCGTATTTTGTACTTTTTGCTGGAATCTAGTGTTTTTGCTTGTTATGCTTTATGCTTACTACATTTCTCCATATAAATTTTCTTCCCACTTTGATATAATTTTGACTCATTTTAATATTCTCATATAGGAAATGAATAGTATTTTGACTCTAAAATTCCACATTACCATAATATTAAGTAATTTTCTGTACAGTTTGAGTTTTCTGGTTCAATGTTTTGACACTTTTCTTTGCTATTCCTTTTTTTTTTATTAGCTTCTTAATATGAATGTGTTTTTTTTTATCACAAACTAATTATCTCATACTAAGCAAATATGCACTAGCACTTCAGTGGCATTTCATTTTTATATGTTATATTGTAAGTAAAAATTCGTTTAATTTTTTTTTTCACTTTGAACATTTTCACAGATTATATGCAATTTCTGGTCCGTTATGTATCTGTGCCTTCAACTTGTGTTTAAAATTTTACATTTCTTTTCCTCACAAAATTATGGAAATCTATGGTTTTAAAAAAGTGTAACATTGCATAAACTTTTGTTTTCTTTGCGTATAATTTACTTTCTGAAGTTTTTTAAATAAAGTTTTATTTCTTGATCAAAAACTGTTTGTGTTATATGTGTTTATAAAACTATTCTTTTGTAAACGAGATCTCTTATACCTGCGATATTCTGATTGTATTTGAGAACATTTAGGACCCTATTCAATCAATAGAAGATCGCCGTCTATGATGCAAGTTAAATCTGCCTTGAATCGAAGTTTCAGATCTGAGCAGTTTAATGGAAATTATCTCCAATTATATATCTCTATTTATTAACTTTGGTGGGATATTTTTAAAATTTCCCTCCATTGCGCTTTCTGTAGATCTTTTAAAATCTACGTGAGTTAATAACAGCTGAATAAAACAAAACAAAACAAAGCCTTCGAAAAATTGATATAACAGCACAGAAATGCTGCACTTATGAAATAGATGTTACATAACAGAAAATGATATAACAGCACAGTCTACTGAATTTCATTCAAATTTCTCTTTCTTATGCCTATCATTTCACATAGTTTAAGTAGCACGTTAGTAACGAGATATGTATCAATGCTTATCAAAAAGGCAAGCAGAAATAATTCCATTAAAGTAATATAAATTGCGTATGAAAATCAATGACATCTTAAAACAAACTTATTTTTGAGACAAGTTTAAATTATTTTCTCAAAAACAGAGTGAGAAATCATTTTGTCTAAAGACGCTTCATAGAAATACTGGAAATATCATAAATTTTAATAAGTAATTTAAAAATCTCTGTCTACGTTTAAGATACCCTGATACGTTTAAACCCATTTTTGACTAAATATCACGGTTTTTTTTAATGTTTTATTTGAAAGCCTGTTTTTTTCAAAACCGTTTTTGTTTTATGTCTGCAATAATTATAAAGGAAATTAAAGACATTTTAATAGAATTTAACCATTAAAATTGGAACTGTAAATAATACTATTAGTAAGCATTTTTTTGTTATTTTTATTTAGGTTATTTAATAATTGTTGTCTTTTCCTGTTTCATTTCTTTTACCATATGCTAGTTATTATTTTAGAATATTTTCAATTTGAATTTCTTTGATTTTGATGACTGTTGCTAATTTAGATGAATCGGAATCACTAAAGTATCTTGATTTTTCCACTGATGCTGTAATTTCTAAAAATGAACGAATGGAAAGCGTTTAAATCGTATTTGTAATAAATATTAATTTATAACAGTATCTCCAGGTTAATTAACAAATATTTTCAAATTAAGAGAACTGCAGAAATACATAGCTGATCGCAATGTATTCTCATTAGAATGAAGAAAAAGTCAAAAAAAAAAAAAATTCCCAAATTAAAAATTTTAAATGAATAAACTACGTTCGAGAAAAAGAAAGAATAACTTACTATTATAGAAAGTTATGAGGAAAAAATCCGTTTATCATCTCATGGGAAATTAGAAATAAAATTTTAATCTTTTTTGAAAATGCAGTTTCTCCCGAAATTTCGATTTTTCAAACACGTTTATTAAAATATTATTAAGAATATCATTCTGAAATTTTCCATACATTTTATTTATCATACTGTCTAGGGAATGAACCAAAATATAATTGCAGTGATGAATCACTGGAAAGTTATGCATCTTTTAAACTTAAGAAAAAAAAATCTACCCCCCCCCCCAAAAAAAAAATGGTTTTATTCTGAAACTCTTGTAATTTACAAGAATTTTGAGTTATTCCTGAACTTCTTGTTCTGTCCAATACATGATTGGTTTTACATACCGCAAGATACATCATTCTTTACCATACTTTATAAAGCTTCTTAACGAATGCTTTTTGATTTAAACTTTAAAACTTTTAAATTTAAAATATTGCACTATGAATTTTGGGAGGGGGGAAATAAAAAAATATTATTATTCTTTATTGGTTAGTAACTAATTAATTCAAAATTAATTAGGGTGCACAGATTTTAAGTTATGCTGAAGACATCATTGCACAATGTAGGATAGCTCCAGTGAATATAATGCACAAGGCTTCACTAAACAGTATGAAATCTGGAGAACAGTCCATATTGCACATGGTGCATCCTCCCAAATACGCATTACGTAACATATTTAGTTCTGCTAAGTAATTAGCTAGTAGGATTTTAGAACACCATCTTGAATCGAAGGAATTCTTTTCACTAGCAAATTCAATAAACCTGAAAGTTTTGCATTAGCAGATGTCTTAATATAAAATGCAGATTCCGTATTTGGATAGACATTTCTTTTGGTTTGACAATGGTTTTTATCCCTCGAGATACAAATTTAGTTACTACAGTTTTTGCTTTTTGATCTCGCCGTGAAATTTTAATATATGTATAATTTTAAAATTATAATTAGACTGAAATGTTTTGAAATAAGGTAAATCTTTTTACTTTTAGGAATTAGGCATGTATATAAATTATATTTTTGTGATAATTTTAGAATAATTTTTTGTTCATGAAAAATTATTTGTCGAACGTTTTCCAACTTTTTAAAAATCTTATCGTTGTAGTAGTTGTTATAACTGGGCAGAACTCTTGAAGTAGCAAGTGAAGCAAATTAACTGGTCTTTTTAAGCTAACTTCGCACTTTGGATTGCCAGATTTCTATTTACCGACTTCTCCTTTTTAGATTATTTATATTAAATATTTAGTTAGAAATTAGTATTGATTGGAATTTAAAATTTATTGTAATTGTGTTTTCATTTGTAAACATCTGACATAAAACAAGTTCGTTCACTCTTCAGAAAAATTGATTCACCGTTATGCCGACTCGAAGATTATATTATCATCTACAGGAAAGTAATTTAGAATTTTCAGCTGGCATCAATTACCTTAAAAAATGATATAAAAATTTTTAAAAATTAAAAGAAGGAAATTTTATAAAATACTTTTAAAATTAAAAAGTTGACTCTAGAAAAGTTGAGCGTGTTTTGTAAAATTTAAACATGAATATTTGTTGGGAAAATAATTTTAAAAATATACCATAAAAATATGAAAAATAAATAAATATTCAATAAAAAAAATACTATGATTTACCTGGTCTGAAATTGGATTTTATGAAAAAAAATTGCATTAGACAGAATTATCAGCAATAGGTGCCCTTTAAGGCAATCCGTTATAGATTGCCTGAAACGAGATGCATGTATGCAAAAACGCATCTCCCTACTTGAACTATTTTGAAAACAATTTGGCTGAAATTTTATAAACTAAAATAAAACCCCACCAATTTATGGCTTTAAAAGTTCTGGAAAGTCTCTTAATGATTCTCAATGACATAATATATAATAACGATGCGGCAATGCAGGTACGAGTGCAAAAGTTATTCAAATATTCAATTAATTAAAAGTTAACAAAAATTTTCCGACTTTTGCAATGATTTTGGAACAAATTATCACGCATGAAACCTTATTATTCCTTCTTAAAATTCAAGATGTTACTTCAATAATACTAATGCCATTTTCTTTCAATTTTTCAATCAATTTTCATTAATTTTCCAAAAATTTTATGAAGAGATACAGATTATTATGAAATTTATAGATATTTCATTGTTTGACAAGCATTTATTATTATTACTGAAGGATAAGATTGTATACAGAGAACTTAAGCAAAGTTCTCGAAGAAACCTAAAGGAAAAATTTAAAAACGTACAATTAAAATTTTATATCCGGAACAACTACAGATGAGCCGCTTGATTGTAATATAAACAAAAATTAAAATCGCAATTCAGTATTGTATTCGAAACTAGCATTTTGAAAAAGTTAGTTTCAACATATTCGAAATATCTTGTATCATGAAACTATTATACAAACTCTGCTTATTTCTTGAGCTTATTGAGATGAAACCAGGTATATTTTTCTCTCTACTCTAGATAATAAATAATAAAGGAACCTGCACTTAGAGAAGAACATTATTCTTGACCATATTTTATCATCATTTTGATATATACTCTCTTTATCCATTTTTGAGGAAAGGTAGGATAATAATGAAGCACGTTTAATACGATTTTTATGATTGATTTCAAATACTGTGTAAAGATCTGTGCTTCAAACTTCTTAGTGGGCATCAGTACTTACTAACGGGGCCGCGGTAGCCTGGTGGTAAGGTCTCGGCTTCGGAATCGGAGGGTTTCAGGTTCGTGACCCGATTCCACCAAAGAACCGTCGTGTAAGGGGGTCTGTTGCACGTTAAATCCGTCATGACCAAACGTCCTCTCGCTGGAGGACGTGTGGAGAGGGGGGTGCCAGCTCAGGTGTCGTCCTCGTCATCTGACCGTGGTTCAAAATTACGAGGTCCGTCCTAAAATAGCCCTAGTGTTGCTTCAAACGGGACGTTAATATAACCAAACCAAACCAGTACTTACTAACGCAAAATATCCGATATATTTGAAATCTTGTAAAGTACTATTTCACACGTGTAATGGCTCTCTTTATTTCCATATCAAAAGTACAGTAACTATGGCTGGGACATATTTAATTGTAATGTCGCAGAAGAATTTCCATTTCTTAATTTTTCTAATTTTGAAGCCTACCGTGACGGAAGAAGATTAACATTTTCAAATGATTTCCTTTCCCATTTTAGTAAAGAACATGCCTAACAGTTACTGCATATCTCCGAACCTATATCTATATCTAGAATATTTCCAGCGTAGCATAGTAATCCTGAATATGCCTTTCTAAACAATTTATTCCCTTCACCCCTCCCCCTACCCACCCAATGAGAAGACGATTACCCCAAATGCAGAGCAATATGGATATTGTTCGACTCTGATGTCTTCCATTTCCTTATTAAAATCCCTTCCCCTATGATTTCTTGCTGAATTAAGCCTTGCAATTATTCTTGTTTGATTTCTTTTCAGTTTTATTTTGATTTTACTATTTTTTTAATCTTGTATTTTTTTCTATTAAAAATATTGAAAGTATCTTATGTGCTTTGATTTTATTTTACGGAACAGTGATACTGGAGAAGCATGTAGAGTAGTCTATACAGTTGAAGAGTACAATCCTTTGTTAGACTCCTCCAATATGACCATGGATGACTGGATAAGAATTGCAATGGACATAAAGGTTAGACTGTTCGTTTTCTTTTAGCCATTAAAATTGTGCTTATAAACAAATTCTTCATTAATGTATTGATTTCATTAAATGAAATCGAAAAATTACTCGTGTTTAAATTTTTCTTTCTTCTTCTCTCTCTCGTTTTTTGATAACCTGTGATATATATCCAGGCAACTCTATTTTGTGACTTCTGGACTATAATAGAGGTATAGCTCAACTCATTGGCTAACGATAAAGCTAACTGCGAATTAGTATAGATTAAGAAAGAAGCTAGGAGCATAAGTTCAGGAAAAGTAAAAAACTTATTCTTCCGGGTTTATTTTACGAGTAAATTTATAATAATTCGCTATCCTTAACAATATTGTTGCATTTCTGTTCCTTCTCGAAGTAACCGCCTGAAAGGAGCAGTTGAGCCAGTTAAGGAAGATCGTACTTCCAAAATAGCGAGAAAGAATGAAAACCAGTACTTTTAGATGCGAAGTCTAATTCTTTTGTATACAAACTCATCTTATCTCGTCATTTGATTAGTGTTCATCTTTTTGAATCCTCCTATGCAGACCGATGCGCCGGAAAGGAGCAGAATTAGAATCGTACTAACAGCCTTAGCGAATAACGTTTACTGATGCTAAATGCATGTTGAAGCATTGCAATGAAAGTAGAGGGTGATCAAGAAATAACAGGAGGCGTTCGGAGCCCTGTAACGTGTTATGCACTGAACAAAATATAACAAAATTTAGCCACCATACACATTAAAGTATGCGGTTTCGATTTCTCAAGGAAAAAATAAAATTGTACCAAAAAACGCCGATAGGGAAAATTCTGGCACTGCAAGCGCACAATATGTGAAAAAAGAATACATAACTGCCAATGGAAACAGTAAATGGCAACACACCAAATACCAATGAAAAACGTTTATTGTAGCAACTCAAATTTGGCTCAAGGTGACCACCAGTCTGATGTTCCAATAATTTGCATGCGGTACACGAGGTTTCAGACGATGGCGCGCAGCATATCGGCATTTATTCGTCTGACATGTAATGTTATTTTATCTTTTAAAGTAGAAATGTCAGGAACATTTCCTTGATACACAACGCCTTTCAAGTGAACCAGAATCGCCTCACAACCAGAAATTGCCAAGATTCAAATTAGTGTCATCAGTTAATGGGTGTTATCTTATAAGGATAAAATTTCGGGATCTTGCACAATATCTTCTGCATCGTCGAGAACTTTACGTCATCGGCCTGGTTGCACATCAAGAATTCCTGTTGTTTCAAATCTTTCAACCATTCTTCACAAGTTAGTTATAGTCATCGGTCCTCTACGTAACTGTTTTAACCGCCGGTATTCACGAAGAGAAGCACTGGCATTTTCATCCCGCTGATAAAACAGCTTGACTAATAAGGCGCGTTCATGTAGTGACAACGCAATCAACGGCGAATTCTTGCAGAACGACATGAATTCCCGCAACTCTTCCTTTTATCTTCCATGTTATGCCACAAAGTACTCGTATAAGCAAATTACATAATAAAGTTTTCGATCGCAGCGTCTGGATTTCCCCTATCGACGTTTTTTGGTACTATTTTTTTTAATAAATCGGAACCGCATATTTTATTGTGTATGGTGGCCAAATTTTGTTATATTTCGTCCAGTACATAACACGCTACAGGAATCTGAACACCTCCTGTTATTTCTTGATCACCCTGTACATACTTCCAAGACATGACACAGAATTCAAAATTGCCAATAAATGATTAAAGAAATTTATACCATACTAGGTGAAGCTAAAGGGCTAGATTTCCTTATTGACTTGAATTGGAGATTTAGTTGAAACAAGAAAACTTTTGTGAGCCGTTTGTATGGATGACAAAATAATAGAGCATAATCAATGATATTCTAGAGCAGCGTTTCTCAATATTTTGTACTTGCGTATTATCCTTTGACACTCGTCACTACTCCACATACCTGAACTCTACAGCAAGAGGTGTAATTAATTTCCAATACCACTCTTTATGTAATGTCCACCATTACGGGTTTTGTGCCGCTTGCCCTCTGAGGCCATTTCACGTACCACATATTAAGAAACGATGTTCTTAAAAATAATGAGACAACTTTTTTATCTTCAAAGGGCAAATAAATAAATGCTTCATATTTTACGTTTTCTGTGATTTAACAAATTATTTATCAGTAAATTTTCTTACGTGTTTTTAATGAAGGTTTTCGCTTAAAATTAGTCTGAAATACATACATACATTTTCCATACATTATCGATGTATGGAAAATTGCATTGGATTATGCTGATAGTGCATATTCTTTTTTGTTAAGTGGCAAAGCTACCCCCCCCCACACACACACACCTGTGTATTAAGAAGTTTTACAATGTCTCAAATTCCTACTGTATTTGCTATCTGAACTCTTTTCTGTGCATGAAAGAAATATGTTTGTTATACAAAGTTTTTGATAAGATATGTATTAATTTTTCAATATTTCATTAAATTTTTATTATTCATATGCAGAATTTATTGCTATAATTTTCAATGGTTAAAACTTAACACAGACATGCATATATTTCTGACATTTCAACTGCCTAGTACTCTACAACTCTTTACCTTGATACCCAGAAGTGTTGATAAAATAGTTGTTTTTTTTAATTAATTTATTTTTTTTGTATAAATTTAAAACAATCTTTCAAGACTTTAATTTTTTTTAATGAAATAATGGTAACATTTTTTTCCAATTAGAAAGCATATGAAGAATACAACGGATTCATAGTTTTACATGGAACTGATACTATGGCATATACTGCATCAGCACTTTCTTTTATGTTAGAGAATTTAGGCAAAACAGTTATCATTACAGGTTCACAGGTATGTATTTCAGTATGTTATATTTTATTATTTTCGTTGTACTATGGATATAAAATGAAAAATTTGTTATGTTAAATAAATTTATGGGAAAATATTATTTTTACTGTTATGTCCAGAGATAGGAATTCTTCATATGCCCTTGAATTGCTTTGAAGTTTTAAATGCATCGTAGTCATGATCAAAATTGCTAAATATTTCATCATCCAAATTTTTAAGCGAATTCTTTCTCCTCTTTCATCAAGAAAGAAAAAATAAAATAAAGATTTATGGGAAGATATTAAGAACTTGGTATAAACTGTTTAGAACTATATTACCTTAATAAGTAGCTGAATATTGACATAATAGTTGTTGTACATAATAGAATTACTAGTCTCTCTCCGAAGAATAAGCAATAATGAGACTTGGGTTATTTATTTGATTAATTTTCCAAATAACTGCCAAAGAATGAAAATTCGAAGTGATCATTTTATCGAAGGGGATGCGTGCCATTATTTTAGTTAGTGGAGTGACTTAATGGAAAGATCGATTCCTTTATTTGAGAAATGTGCATTCCATAGCGTCTTTTTTGTTATTATACAGAAAGAGTGTTATTGTAAATAAGCATTTTTAAATAAAGTTATTCCTTGTCTAGTCTTTTATTAGATTTATGATCAGTTTCTTATTGCTCAGATCATGTGCATTATTCACCTATCTTTCTTTGGGTTGGCGGGGGACATTTATTTTTTACTTTAACAACTAATCATAATTTCAGCCTTGAATTGAATAAGAACTTTTCGTATAGCAAAGGATTTCTGCATATAATTTGAAATATTAGTACACATCATTTAACATTTTAATGTATATTTTAAGCTATTTCTCTCTATAAGTGAATAATTTTTTATACACCCTGCATTTCTTTTTCCAAACAGCAAATTTGATGGAATTTGTAATTTAACTAAAAATATTTTAAATAAGTAAATTTTTAGCTCAGTAAGTAAATTTTTAATAAGTAAATTTTTAGCTCATATTAGCCTGGTAAGGAATGAAGAGTCATTTCCAAAGAAATATTGTAAATACTTCCATAATTACTATCATAATTAATTGCACTTTCTTTGAGTTTTTAGACATTAAAATAATGAAGTAACAATTTCTACTGCTTTACAATTTTATTAATTTATTCTCTGCAAAATATTGGCATCCTTTCTGTTTTTCGTGTATATTCGATAAAATTGCTTTGTTGACTTCGATTGAAAAGTAATGCACTTTTATTACATGAAGTTTCTGGTGCTTGTAATGTAAACTTATCTATATAATCAATAGTAATGTTTTATTGTAGTTTCCTTTGTTTTGCGATTTTTGTATAGTTGTCATTCCTTTTAGCTAACATTCACTTAATTAACAATACCAAATAATAATCTTTAAACATAAAATAGGAGAAATATTCAATGGGTTTGCAATCAGCAATATTTAGAGAAATAATTTGTTTTAATTATACTAAATTTATTTTTTGAAATGCTGCACTTATGAACTAGATGTTACATAACAGCAATCATATTAGGTTAACATTGATCGAATATATTATGTTATTTTTTATTTGCAAAATATTTTATTTTATATATATAAATACGACTGATAGGATAAGAGTTTTTTTGTTGTTGTTATCGATTAACACCTTATATATGCTGCAAGTTTTGCAAAATTTTTTACGGAAAACAGTAAAAAATTTGTATTTAGTTATTTGACAACTAAGTTATATCTGGAATAAACAAAGCACCTTTTTTATTATTAAAAAAAGACTTTACTGTAGCTTCAGTTTTGATTTTGAATCCAGAATTTAAAAAACATTAACAATTAACAAAATTTCTTTAACGAAAACGAAGTCGAATTTCAAGTGAAGATAATTATTTGCCATTTAATTAAAATTTCATTCATTTTTACTGACCATTATGTTTCAGATACCGTTATATGAAGCACGAAGTGACGGTAGAGACAATCTGATGAATTCTTTAATAATAGCTGGAAATTATTGCATTCCGGAAGTAAGTTGCTTTTTTTTATTTAATTGTTATCTCTCCTGCTTTCTTTATACAATATGGTAATTATCGAATCATTTATTATTGCATCTTATTTAGAAGAACGCAGGAGAATAAATAATTGTACCTAAAGATCGTAATCATTTTGTGGAACGTTATAAAATTATCGAATTTAAGTTAAATGATATATTTGCAACTATTATAAAATATTTCATCTAATGGCAAATTAAATCGATGTCTGCTTTTTCTTAAGGGATTCGGAATTGTGAAGGGAAGAATGCATGTAAAACGAGTTTTTCATTCTCACTCTTTGAGTATTAAAAGTGTATAATTTGCTTAGTATTTATTTATAGAAACGGCATAAATTTGATATGAAATTGAATGTCTTATTTATAGGTGACTATTCTTTTTAATAATAAACTCTTTAGAGGAAACCGAACCAGTAAAATCAGCACATCCAGTTTAGATGCATTTAGTTCGCCGAACTTGCCACCCCTTGTAAAAATGGGAATTGGAATTCATGGTAATTATTATTATTTTTTTCATCTTAATATCAAAAAAATATTTTGTATAATTATTTGCTATTTTTTAAACATATTAGATGTGTAAGGATATTTCGTTTTAGCTTAATATTGGGATGTGAATTTTTCTTTATTTCTCCTTGATTAGGATGATTTGTGTAAATAGATTATTAGTATAGATTCCCTGATTAGTATAATTGGTTCTGGTGCTTCTTTAAATTCTGATTTATTTTGAAATTTCTTTAAATTTTATTTTCTGTAAATTGCAGTTATGAAGTGAAATATTAAAAAAAATGAAATGAAAATATAATCCACAAAGATAATTAAAAGCACATAATTATTTTTGTTATCGCATTATATTACTTCATTGAAATGAACTCACTACTGCGCGATACTTTATGTGGAATACAGACTATTCATGTTGTAACAATATTTTGCATTTTATTATTAGTTTCTTTTTATGTCCAGTTATATAATAATTGACTAGTTGTCAGCTTATTGATTTTGTTGATTGTTTGCATTTAATAATGCAATGAATACATTAGTTAATGAGTTGCAAATTGGACTGAATGTCAGTTTCTGCTATCTTTTATACCTAAAATAAGACTTGCTTTAAACTTTTAAGCTGGATAAAATTGTATATAGTCCCACAGGTATGATTTTTTTTAAAGTATATTATGGATTTGAAATGATAAATATATGAAAGAAGTTGCATTATAAATTGTCATTGGAATTTGCCAACCCTCCTCTCCTCTCCCTCAAAACTGGAAAATATAGGATCGATTATTCCTTAAAATTTCAATATCATGTTGGAATTCAAATATATTGCCAAATTGCTAATTTTTATATTTATCGATATAAAATCTTAATTATTGATGATCTTTTTATTATATTCTGAATTTGATTTTATTTGCTAGTAACTGCTTGGCACAATAATAAGCTGAGAATCTTGTTCACATTTAGAGAATTTCACTTTAGAAAGATATTTTAGCGCATATTACACTTTTGGCATTTCTCATTTTTATTTGCGAATTCCTTAAGGCCTTCTGAAATGGATTATAATTATGAACAATGTATGTGTGTGTTTACAGTTTCGTGGAAAAGCAACATAGTAACAATTAATTGAACCATTTCCAACTCTCCCTCCCCTCACCGACTAGTGAGAATGTTACTACATGATTATTTGTTTGAGTAAATCAGTGACTTAACTCTGATATTGAAATGTTATGGTTGACTTAATAAGGATAAGAAAAAAGTATTCAACAAATAAATAAGAAAATGCTGTGAAAAACCTGCCGTACGGATGCTGTTTCTTCTCGATATGATGCAATAGCTTTTATAAAATAGTAGTATTCCCTTATAACTTGTTGAGAATGCTGACTTGAAAATTGTAAGCTCTGTCCTCCACTACTCCGCAAAAATGACTACTTACACGACATTGTACCTTCAGATTTTATAATCGTTTTGGAGTCCTTTAATATTAATTGGATGTTTTCGGAACTTATTTAAAGTTCAAAATTTCTGTAAAAAAGCTGGTGCAGAACCGACGTTTTTATAAATAATAATAATAAAACAGTTTAAAAATAACAGCTTAATAAATAACTTTCTAATAAAGAGCTTTCGTTAACTCAAGGCTATTATGAGTAGCAAGTACACTAATACTAAGTTTTCCTTGAATGTTTTTAGGTTTTATATAGGTGCTGCATCACACTGTTCCTATGTGCTCTATATATATCCACCATAATATATCCTTTGGGAACAATATTTGGAATATATCCCCCCCCCCCACTAAGTTTTACACTTTTTAGGGAGAATAATTATATGCAGTTTTGAATGGGCCAGCTTTAATTATAAACACTCTGTGTTTAAAGAGATTCATTGGCCAGATGTTCATTGTGTCTGCTCTGCTTTTTTTGTAAAATTGTTTACTTAAAAGCATTTTTAAAGCCCTCTTACTTTTTTATTAGAAAAATAAGATTGTTGAATTATGAAAAAGAAATTTTATGCAGTTAATTGAGCGTAGCTTTTCTTCTAAAAGGATAATCACAGACATCACATTTCATAACAGAGAGAAAATTAATGTTTAGAGTAATGATAAAATTATGATAATAGCCCATTCAAATATAGCTTTTACAAAACTTGACACATGATAGACTTGTGCAAATGAATAAAAATACAATATGCAGAGACATTGCTATTTTATTTGAAAAATTGATATTTAAAAAGAAAGGTGGAAGGGTTGTTTGAATTTATTGTAAATGTAATTTGGAATGTTTGAGAGATACTTCAATATTGACATTTGAAATCGTTTTCTTTTATCCTAATTTTATTTCGTTTAATTTTAAAGGAAGCTCTTATTAAAAAATAATTTAATATGTCAACGAAATTTAATTAAACAATAATGTTTGCAATCTTTTAAGATTTTATTTCATATCCATAAACTTTAAAAAGATAAAACCATCTTCAATTGCAATTTAAAACTTCTAAAAAAATCTTTTTAAAGCATTGTGTAACACTATAGTACAAGACAAGTTTGATTAAAATTCTTATGAAAATTGACATAAGAGAATATAATTTCTTTAAATAGGCGAAATTTTAATTTAACTGCTATACTTATTCTACAGAGACAAATTTTGAACACCGAAGTTCATAGTCGATAGGAAACTGAAGGTGAAGGAGAGGAGCTTTGAAATTTAACAGAAACTGAATTTCTAGTTATTAAGGTTTTGCTCTAGACTTCCATTTGCCTTTTTTTAAATGTGTATTAACAAAATTTGTAAGTATTTTTGAGTAAATTAAGGTCTTATAAAATTCGCTTATTATCCCTGAAGACACATGATAGAAACGTGTTTAGATGAAAAGCAATTATGAAATATAACACAATGTTTAGCTTTGACATCAAATTCACCAAAATATATTCGTATTTTAGACAACGTCATTACATTATTTCGATTGGAAATTCAAAAGACCTGACAAAAAATTCGAATTATTGATTAATTTGAATTCAAAATGTCCCAATTATGTCACCGTAAATAGAATGCTCTTAATAATTGAATGATAATTTTAGTGATTAGAATATATCTGGGAATTTTGCTTCTGATATTAGTTTATTAACGTCTTCTGACATTGGTTTATTGAAAATTAGATTTAATTTATTTCAAATAATTATCAACGGAATTTTTTTTCGGTGTCGTTAAGGTATGCCTCTACGACTAAGAATTTTCATATAATTCATATCCATTTATTTGGGTTATTTTAGCATTATTATCGTTTATCGACTAATTGCATCTCATGTAATCTGACATATGCTGACTCTGAAGAATCGATGTATATTTAAAATAGTAGTATGAACTATCTGCTTATCAATACAGAAATAACTAATTTTTGGAATTTGAGAATAAAAAGTCGATTTTGACGAATGCGAATATTACATTCACGAGACGTAAAATCGAAATGTTTTCTGGAAAGCAGAATTTTATCGATTTCGCATTTTTTTTCGAATAATGAATAATTTCAAATAATATCAGTTAATATTCTCAAAAATGCCGATTTGATAAATAAAACTTCACATTCTTTTTTTATACCATAGCAGTCATACTTATCAAAACATCATTGCGTGTGAATTAAAATATTACAATTGCTTCAAATTTTGCTGAATGATGAAAAAAAAAAATGCCAACTCAGAAAGAAAAAAAAAATCATGGAAGGAGATCGCATTCCCCTCATTACTACTTCAATGCTTCTTTATGTCTGACTATATGACCTTCTATAAAACCTTGCAATATGTTGTCGATTACTTTTGATTCAGATAATGTTATTCAAAGAAGGATTTACACTTCAGAAAAATAAAATCAAATATTTGCTTTTTTTTTTTTTTTTTTTTTTTTCAAATGCAACAAAGCATTTAAAATATGCAGTTGCTGAAGGGAAAAAAAATGGCCTGTATTTTAGTTTAGAAATTCTTGCTTGATTGTTTTTGGGCATTTAAGTGTAGCCTTTTGATCATTTATAGTTCTTTCTGATATCATTTATATTTCAGCCGATTCCCAGTAAATTAAGTAAGAGAACTACTTAATATAATAATAGAGAGCCATTTATGAAACACACTGATAAGTTAAACTTTTGTTACAAATGCAAACTTGACACTATCTGTGGCTCCCTATATTTTTGTCATCTTCATATCCACGCCATACTTTTTATTAATCATTTTAGCGTATGGATAAACCTACCCGAAATTTTCAAAGATAATCACCGGAAAGCCATTAAATTTATTTAAAATATTCATAATCATATTCATGAACAACAGTGGAAATGTGTATCAAATATATTATATACACAGAGTGATCGGTGAATTTTCCTTTTAAGCCCATTAAATTCGAAACGACGTCTCGTATAGCCAGGCAAGTGACGTATACTTATAGTAAAGTGACTATGCCAAATATACTGAGATAGGTTACAGCGCCCCTAGCGAAGCTATAAGAAAGTTGTTTTTTATAACTAAAAAAATTAAGGAGATCGGCCAAAAAAGTCAATTTTGGAAAATGTGTGCTATGCCATAATAAAAACGCAAAAAAAAGTTTAATGGAGTTATCTGTAACACTGGCGGAAATATGTGCGATTAAAATTATAAATTTAACTTGAAAAAGCGTTCGTCTAAAATTGAGAAATGCATTCTCCGGTATTATCATACAGTTCTTCCGAGTTAAGCAACTGTGAAGTGTAATTTCAGTGACGAAGTAAGTAAACAAAAATTATAATAAAGAAGAAGCTGAAAAATGAACTCGACGAGGGGGTGGGGGCGGATCAGAGGATGAATTTTTCAATTTAACCCGTTTTCAAGACATGGAAAATTCATAATTTTAATCGCAAATATGTCCTCCAATTTTATATATAACTTCATAAAAACTCCTGTGCTTTTAATATGGTATAGCGTACATTTTTGTAATTGGACTTTTTAGAGAATTTCCTTATATCGCCGCTAGAAGCGCTGTAACCTGTCTCAAAAATTCAGCATAGACTACTGTAGGTTCACGTTACTTCCATGGCTGTATGAAACGCCGTTTTGGATTTAAAGGACTTAAAAAGAAATATTATATGTTTCGTTACAACAGCAAAAAGTTTTCTTTGCAACACATCTATATATGTACATGTCTGTCTATATATATATATATATATGCCTTTGTAAGAATCATTAAATAACTATGATGCTTTGCAGCACTTAATATTAATGAATAGGTTTTTAAAACAACTAAATTAAAAATTATTTTCCTTTGTAGTTGAATGGAGAAATGTGTTTCGTCCATCAAGCATTGAAAAGTTTAGTGTTCACAGTTCTCTAAATCACAATGTTGGATTATTAAGGCTGTTCCCTAGCATTACTGTTGAAGTGGTTTGTAGTTATTTTTGAAACTATTCTTTTGTATTATTTGCTTCATTTTTTGAGAAAGTGCAACATCGTGACAAAATACTTGAAGGGGAATAAAACTTTGCATTAAAAAGATATTATCAAACAATAGTAGCTAATTTCGTGGAGACATGCTATTTCTTTAAAGAATAATTAATTACTTCTTAGTTGTTGAATAAAAAGAAGCCGTTTTGCAGATTCATTCCTAAAAGAGCAAAGCCTTTTTTAATAATTATTTCATGGAATCTGTTGGAATTAAATTGTCTTGATATTTATTTCGAAAATTTTTAGGATGCATTCAGGGAACTAACTATAAATGTGAATTTGTTAATGGTCTTTGCGTCAAGAAATTAATTTGATATTTTGTTAATCATGAAATTGCACTTAAAATTAAGTTGTACGATTTCAATATTATTTGGTTGCCTATTACTGTTGTTAAAACAATATCTCTTTTTGTCATTCATTTTTGCATTGCTTTGTTTGTGCAGTCTCGCAAAAAGTATCTGGCCACTTCTTATTGCTTTAAATCTATAGATGTTGAAATTGAATAAAATTTGTCATTTGATTTATTAATATATCCTCTTTAAACGCATGTAGATTGCATTGGTGCCAAAAGCTGTCTTCATATTTATTTTAATATTATTTTCTAATTTTTATAATAGCAACCCTCAGCCTTTTTTTAAACGAATTCTCACATTGAAAGCCATCTAAATATGAAATTTTAGTTAATTAGATGAAAAAAACCCCCGGATATCTGGTGGATTTTTTCAGTATTTATAAATGAAGACAATAGATCATTCTTATGACTCTTTAATTTACTTTTTACATTTCATTTGTTGATTTGATAATTTTCTCCTGAACTTTTTAGCAGTTCTTAAGACAAAATTTCATATTACAAATCCAATACAACATTTTAATTTTCATGTGTCTGGAAATAAAATCAAGTAAAGGCAAATCATTTTTTTTTTAATCAATGAAAGTTTTTTATATGCATTTCCTTATCTATAAATAAATCTTAAATGCATCTATTTAAAATTAGCTTCTTTATTCTTGATACATAAAGCCTGATTACCAAGACCAATGATCTGACATTTCATTATGTTGTTTAGATTAAAATTATAACCGAATATTCTGAAAAACTTAGGTAGTCAATTTGGAATAAAAATATTTCATTAGGATAAATTTTAGAGAATCTGAATATTAATTGATTCTTTTAATGAACTTCTTTATCCATGGAACATAATTTTCATTATTAAATTTTCATTGAATAAAAATTAATATTGATGGGAAAAATATTCAATTGTTTAGTTCTTACATCACATTAATTTATCCTTTTATTTTAATGTTATTAACTGGTTGTTTGCTAGTATGTGAAATGTAAGCTTACATTTCTAATAAATTTTATCAGTGTTCTGTAAATTTTCATGAGAGCGTTTTGAAAATATTTTCAGTCTTTTAAAAGCTCCCAGTTAGGAACACCTGAAAACTCAGTGTATTATACAGTAAGGTTTAAATAGATTATAAATAGCTATGAATTGACATGTTTTAACATTTTTTGCATTTATGCATTTTTTAGCAGCATAAAAATTGTTTAAAACATATCCCAAATGCAGTACAATACCCAAACTATCACTTTATTCTTAAAAGATTGATACAACTTTAATTCGCTGATAATTAACCATAATATATTGAGCAATTAAGTTTTATAGCACTGAGTCCTAGAGATTTCCTACATGAAAGAAATCAGTTTTTTCAGTAAAACTAAGAATATGTTGAAAGACTGATGCAGATGCTTTAAAGTAGAATAAATTCATTTATAAAATTAATAACTGAATTGCTCTGCTTTAGATCAAGCAAATGATTAATTAAATTTAAAGGGGGGGGGGAAACAGCAAAATAATATCATTTTATTTCTTAATTCGTCTCTACACAATTCTGGAAGATAAATTATGAAAAAGGTTTATCGCTGATAATGAATGTTCTATCATTTCAAAATAAACTAACTGATAAATTCAAAGAAATAAATTGATTAGCACTTCTATTTAATTTTGTGTAGTTATTTCGCCCTCTTTTGTAAAATTGTCATAATCATTGAACAGAAGACTAATGCAGTCTTCTTTCTTATATAAAAAAAAGTTAGGATTTTTTTTTTTTTTTTTTTTTATCTTTTAAAATTTGAAGTCATATATCAGAACTGCTTTTGAAAGAAAAAAAAAATGTATCATCACCTTCTGCAGCTGAAAGCTGAAAAAGAATCTTTTTATACCAAACCCTGAAGATGATCACCATTGTATTTATTTATTTTTATGCATTTCTGCAGAAAGAGTAAATTTTTTAAAGCTTGAGAAACTAAAATGTATAATAAAAATACATTTTGAAGAAAAAATTTTCCTGGTTGAGTCAGTTAGTTAAGGTTACTTTTATTGACATCCCTTTCTGAATCAATACAATGGTTATTTTAGGTGAAGGTGAGATGGTGTGGATAGCATCTGAGCCTGGTAGAATATTCTCCAAACATCCAGGTCACCTCAACATATGATAATGTAATACATTAAAGATCCACCTGGCCCACGTACATGGTGGAACCAAGTTTTTAAAATGTGAATTTTCCAATCCCAATGCCGAGACTACTATTAATACGCTGTAATCCTTCCCTAACCAATTTCTAATTAAGAATTGAATTCAAAAAATTCAATAATAACTTTCTGAAACTTAGAAAACGAGGATTTTTTTATTATTATTAATCTTTCCAAATGCTTTCGGAGCATGTGAAAGCATTGAAAGGTTGTTTTTTGTTTTGTCTTTTTAAATGATCAAAAATAGCGTCTTCAACGTACTTTTATATATAACTCACATAGAAAGTTACTGTTACTGTTACAGGGTATAGATACTATAATTTTATAACGATTTTTTTTATAACTGTTATAGAAATTTTGTCCCCAATGAAATCTCTCTTTACATTTAAAGGTTTGACCTGATTGATAGAGCAATGCGCAACATAAAAATTAGGAGCATGGAATTTGGGAAGTTATTTTTGAGATATTAGAGGCTAACTAAACGCAGATTTTTCAAAAATTATTTTAATAACGTGTTAAAGGTTTGAAAAAAGAGCATTTCAATGATAAAAATTTTGTTTGAATGAATGCCTTTTTTTTTTTTCTTTTGTTTCAGTAATTTTAAAAAAATTAGTTTTCCTGGTCTGGTCGCACTATTTTATCTAAAGTCATGATAAAAGAAAGAAAAATCTTTCTTTGCTTTTATTTAAACTTAAAAAATTTTAAGCAGTTCATTAAATAACAATATTTATTTCATGAGTTTTGTCTCGTGCAGACTTCAAAAAATACTTTTAAAAATGCTTCAAATAACATTTTTTTAAATTTTTAATTTCGCTTCTAACTACAAAATTGATTCTTTTTTTAACTTCACGAATTTATAGAAATTTATTTTATTTCCATTATTTATGGAAACTAGAAGTTGTTAAAGCATTTTCATTTTTTCGCAAAATATGTAATCACATTTTTCTGCAATTTTTTACAGCTAATTTAGAACATGGCATTGTATTATCATCAATTTCATGACAGTTTGCCTCCCTTACAATGGTAACCATTGCGGAATATTTCGTTCAGAGCTTAATAAGACTGCAACTAAAATTTCTAAACATAGCAAGTTAGTACTGGAGGAAATTTATACTTTCCATTTCATCTATATCAAACCAATTTGTTGTTACATATATGAAAATAAAATATAAAATGTTTGGTCATATTCTGCTTTTACATCATTGTTGGCATTTTCAGAAATGATGTATCCATCTAACTAAACTGGTAGTTCGTTAATTTTAAGAAATATAAAAAAATCAAAAAATTTTATTGTTAATCTTATAAAAGTTGACTTATTTTTTAGTATTGATAGTTTTTTTTTTAAATTTTTATAATCTTTTTTGTTTTTGTTAAAAACCAAAAAGACATGATTTGTTTTACAACAGAAGATATTGTGCAAATACAGAAATAAATATTAAAATTTAGAGAACACACATTTAAAATTAACTTTTAAAAAAATTTTCAATAAAAACTGTGCATTATTGCAAAACAGAAAATATCATATGCTTAGAAAATGCGCAGGTTTACATTGTGTACATGTGCAAAAGTGCTTAATTTTTTCGGCTAAGGTGCTTAAAAAGTACTTAATTTTTGCAGCAGTTTCTCACTACGCACCTTGTGTTCTCTTTATCCTTGTCCTCCTATTTTCCTTGAAGAATTATCTCTAAAATTGTATATAATTTTTGTTTATGCGTGGGGTCATCTCCATATTAAAATTCGTATTGTTTGTATTTTTAAAAAATGGCGATATGTAACCTGGAATGCAGATTCAAATTTTCTAGTTTAAATTTGTTCGAATGTATCTAAAACTTTTCAAAGAAATGGACATCGAATTATGAAATTTGAAATTCATGTCTTCTAATATTCATACATCTATTTTTGTTTTCTTGATACATCTTTAGATAAAACTTATCAGTTGCTGTAATTTTTATTTTCCATTTAATGCTAACTTCTACTTAAAGCAGATAAAAATCGTGCATTTTTTTTTCAAATTTAAATAATGTTTTATAATTTTAATTATTAATGATTGAATAAAAGTAAATGATTTTATTTCCATTATTTATGGAAACTAGAAGTTGTTAAAGTATTTTCATTTTTTCGCAAAATATGTAATCACATTTGTAACTCAAAATGATCGAATAAAAGTAATTGCTTTGCAAAATTTCAATCTATAATTCAGAGGATATGCAAAGAAATTATAAAGCCGCTGAATATCGCCATTTTCACTGGCATGAATATATATATATATATATTAGCTAAAAGGAAAATATTTCAAAAATAAAACAGGAAATAAAGTAGATTTCTGAATATTTATTTAGATTAATAATTCAGTATTGATAGAGTCATTGTTTACTTCTCAAAAAAAGTTTTAATATAAATGGTAGGGAAGCGAACAATTTTTTTCAATAAACATAATCGATCTACAAGCATTTCAATGATTTTTTTTTTAACATTACCTTATCAGAAAAGATTTGATTTAGATTGCAAAAATTTCAAGGAAGTTGTGGATTTCAAAAATAATAATGATAATAATAAAACGGAGTTTTAAAAAAGCTATTTGAACGAAATTGTAAAAGTATGATGAAATAGAAATAAATGAGAATATAGTAAATCTTAAATCTGCAGTGGATTTTGGACTGTCATTAGACTTGAATGTGTTATTTTCATTAGCTTAGCATAGATAAATGGTGCTCGAGGTATGTTATTTTTATTTATTTATTTTTGTACTTTCATCACGTTTAAAAGGTTAGATGAATATGCAAATATTTTGGTTCTATAACGCTCTCCGAAGAGTGGCGGTCGAGATATCCCTTTCTCCTTCCCACCAGATCGCCTCGTCTGGTCATTTTTAAAAGCTATATGAGTTTTGAAGCTGTATGTCATTATTTGCCCCTTTTAATTGTACAAAAATTCATTACGATCGCCATATCAAAATTTTTTACTACTGATATTGGTTTTCTTTTGGTGAAAACTTCATTTTGAAAACTGTATTACATTCGTTAAGAAGTTTTTCATAGCAAACATCTAATTACTATTTTTTTCTTCACTTCTTTAAAAATAATTCTGATGAAATATTTTTTATTTTATATCAAATATTTAAATAAATACTACTTTTGATGCTAACATATAAAGAAAGATATAATGAAATGTAAAGATATACGAATGATATAATAAATTATGCATTTTTCTTAAATTTATATATCTCGGTAACACGGATGTAAACTTCAAACAGATTTATACAAGATTGGTTTATTCCCAGGAAATGAAAGTAAAGAATTTTTGTTAATATTAAATATTTCATTTTCTTAAATTTTTTCATTAATGAATATAAAAATATTAATATGTAGATATAGATTCATATTTCGGCAAATATTCTGGGTTGTTTCTTTCGGTGCTCATCTTTTGAAGAACAGATGAAAGGTCCAGTGTTAAATGACCGAATCATCAAACGAAATGTGAAAAGTAAATAAAAGAATTATGAAAATGGCCATTTTCTACATTTGTGTATAATGAGGTAACTGCTCTGATCTTTTTTCTTTCTTCTTGTATATAAACGGTTGTTTTGCGTCATATTACATAAAATGTTACATTCGGATGGTTCTCAACGTGAGAAATTAGTTAAAAAGATGGAGGATAAAAGTTGTTGGTTAAAAATTTGAAGATGAAATAAAAATTGAGATGAAGACAATCCTTACGCAAATACGATTTATCTGTATTTAAATAAACACATTACTGAATCAAGTTACCCATTTTGCTTGATTTTAACATTAAATTGCGATTAGTAAGTGACAATAAGAAATGCGATTCGAATTTTACAATGGCGAATAATAAGAAATGTTCGGATATTTTTTGATGGATTATACCTTATGCTTCACTAGTAACCTATTCTGCTATTAACTTGACTTAGACAATTAAATTTCGATGTAATAATTAAATGAAATATTTTCTTAATTACGTGCAGTTGCTGAAATCAAGTGACCGAGATAGAAAGTTGTATAGAAGTCGCTGAATATATAACATATTAATGTTTGTTTTTATGCGTGTATGCATGTATGTATGCATGTCTGTGTAGTGGTGGCGTGAAGGAATTGACTTATGCTAAAATTGGATAGTTTTGAAAGTTATAATATTTGGTAGATTTTCTTCGAGTTGTTTCTTTGTGTACTAAAATTTTCTTCATGTTGCATTTTCTCTCTAAAGGTGGCTGAGAATTTATGGTCTGAGATTTATAATTTTTATTACTGATACTGATTTTTAGATAAAAGGGGGGGGGAAGAAGACAAAAATTATGTAATAGAATAATCTTTAAAACCTTTCAATTAACGCGAAAAATGCCTCCTGTAAAATTTCATTGTGATTTAAATTTTGAAACTTGATTTGGTATGTAATATCAAATAAGAAATACCCTTTTGAAATTTGTCACTTAACTGTTGAGTAGGGGATGTTTCAACAATTTGCAGCTTCCTTATACTGCCTACCTGGATTACATATGGAAGAAATAAATGAGCCATTTCTTTCACGTTTAACACTATTTTTCTATATTTCAGCTAATCTGTTATCCATTTGAACCAAGTTTGATACGTCGCTACGTCAGAAAACGAGTCCTGAGAAATTTCTTGGCAAATAAGACTGTTGATAAAGAGATACGAAACTCTGCGTTACTATTGTATTAAATAATCATATATACCTTGACCAGAGAGTACCTAGACTAATTTGTTTGTTTGTCAGGTTTTCAACTTCTAGTAGTTCATTCGTTGTTCTCTTAATATCAAATTATACTCAGAATCGCTAAAATATATATACGAATTATCTATAGAAATAGTCTTATATAACCCATTTAAAATGCTATATTTCATAGATAATAAATGAATTAAACAGCTAAGTAACAAGTATATAAAAATACTGCCAAATATAAAACTGGGAATAAAGAAGATTTTGTAAAGAAATGCAAGTTTCGTCTATGCAAATCGGGTAGTTTATATGATGCTTTAAAGAATCAAAATTATAAATTAATAAAGTGAACGCTTTATTCTCCTGAATTGAGCCGATAAGCCGAATGTAGGGTTTCTTTTTTCAGTACTGAGCATAAAGAAACCTCCATTTATCCATTATATTTTTAAGTAATGAATGAAGAACTTTGCTGTAGCAGTAATCTTTAATTAAACGAAACATTGCATAACGATTCTGGTGTAATGTATTTTTATAATATATATCTCAAGAGGTTAAAATTTCTTAAGTAACCACAATGGTAATCTATTTATAAATTTTTGTAAGTCTAGTTATATATTAAAACCATTGTTGTGCTTTATATTTTTATTGAAAATTTTAATTATTTTCATTCATGATTTTAGTTAGAAGGGAGTATTTTTGATAATGTATTTTAAGTGTCATTTGCAGTGACGGCTTGTCCATTATGGCTGCAGAGCTGCTTCAACTTCTGAACTTATTTTTTAAAGTTAAAATTTCGTTTTTTGTTTTTGTTTTTAATCTCATTTCTTCACTTTGAGACTTTCCCACTTTGAGATCTCTATTCTCAGTGCTTACTTTGTCATTCTAAGAATTCGATAATCATCGAAAATGAAGGAAAACAATAAAAATGTAAAAATAAGACATCAGGATGATTCCTCATCCAATCCATGAAATCCCATTGAGCACACAATTGATTGGTTGATTTGATGAAAAAGGCAATTTTTTTTTCTTTTTTTTAAAATTTAAAGCATTTTATTCATTTTTGGACAGACACTGGCGATCTGACTGCACAGAGTGGGAAGTGTGTGAGCAGGACGGCTCTGATAAAATTTTCATTTCATATTCACATAATTTTCTGTTGACAAAATTAGGAGTGATTTATATTATATATTGGTTATTTAATTTGTTTAAAATGCAACAAACTTCTTATGTGGATTTGATTTGTGTATAAAAATATGACAATATATGGATAAAATTTTAAAGTATTTATAAGTAAAGTATTTTTTTAATACAATCTCTTAAAAAAAATAATTTTTGCCACATTACTAATTTCGAAGTTGACTAGCCATCATTGGTCTTTTGTGATGGTTGTTATTTTGTATTTATTGTTAGGAAAAATGAAGATAATAATACATAAAAATTGTACTTTTATTATTGACAGGTTCGTGCTTTCTTAAGTCCACCAATCGAGGGAGTTGTTTTGCAGACATATGGTGCTGGAAATGGACCTTCACAAAGGAAGGATCTTTTTGATGAATTGAAACGAGCACATCGGAGAGGAGTCATAATTGTAAACTGCACACAATGCTCTCTTGGCCAAGTGGATCCGTCCTATGAAACTGGAAGGGTATATCTAATTATACGAATTTTTTTCTTGTACAATATCTTTTAAACAACTTGCAAATATAATTTCTTTTGGTATTATTTGTTCGTAGGGTTATTTGATTTTTCTCAGAAAAAAGTAAAATTCCTTCTTTAATAAAGCAGAATGTAGAGCGCTGTAATCAAATATTTAATTTATTGCGTTAACTAACTATTAAGTACATTAAAATTAATTAAAACTACATTACATATTATTACTAAACTACATTATTAAATTAAAATTACATTAAATTAAAAACTACATTACATTAGATGTACTCTAATATTTTTTATAATTTTTGTTTATTTTATCTATACCAAATCAACTTTTCCTCGCTATTACAAATCAAAAATCAAAATTTGATTATTTCGTCAAAGAACTTTTAAAATGTAGCAAAAATTTCAATTTTATGAAACTTTAACGTCCTTGCGGCACCTAAAGATCTACTCCAATATTTTTAATATTTATAATTTATTTTATCTGCACCAAAAGACAACTTATCGGCACTTTTACAAATTAAAAATCAAAAATTGATTTTTTTTTCGTTCCACCCTAATTTACATAGTGTAAAATGATTAAAATGTTTATTTTCAGGCTCTTGTTGATGTAGGTGTAGTTCCTGGATCTGATATGACACTTGAAGCAGCTTTAACTAAGTTAAGTTATGTACTTAGCAAGAAAGAATGGACGATTCAAACAAAAAGAACTGTGAGTACTTTTTTAAATATTATTTAGATAAATGTATGAAGTTTTGCTATATTTTAAATATATAGTGAAATGCGGTTGCGCATTTAAAAAATTAAACGTTTAAAACGCATAAAACGTTTTTAATAAATTGTACCCTCCTTTAAAGATCTTAATATCAGGAAAAATATCTTATAATTACAACCCTGTGACACGGTGCCTATTGTACTAAATCTGAGACATTTGGCAAAAATACAGTTATGTGAACATTCTATTTATTTAATATTTATAAGCAAAATTTTGTTGGTTTTTATTGTTATGGTTTTCCATTAATATTATTAAAAGAAAAGATATTTATTTGTCGATAAAATCTTTTTATTACGTTATTTAAGAAACTACATAACTACACTATGCGATCAAAAGTGTCCAGGACACTTTCGGATGTAAGCATTTTTCCATATATCTCCAGAAAGGTTGGACGAATTGTCTTTGAACATCGACCGCGTACAAAATATATTTTAACTCACATTTTACATTCAAGATTCAGCGTGAGAGTATTTAGGCGAACCAGGAATTTATGAAAAAGGATTGTGGCTGCACTTCCCGTTTCTCAAAAAACTCGTAATATTTTATAACATCAATGATTTTATTTGCTGTGAGGAATACTTGAGAACATTTTCATAAAAACAACAAGCATATTCACAAAGATCATTTTTTTAAAAAATCGCTTTTTTTTAAATCAGTTTTCAAAAAAAAAATGTATAACATATGTTCTTTAAGTTTTGTATATAATAATTTTGTTGAAATATTATAATGTGTTTAAATTTAATTTTATAAATATTCGACGAAATATGAGTATTTTAGTAAATAAATTTTAACTGCACATGCGAGAAATATAGCATTTTTTCCTTTCATAATTTGAATACTAAATACATGATACAATTTACAAAAAAATTCCTTTTGGAATACCATTTATATTAAGAAAGATGTCGATGTTGCGATACTCTCTGTAAGTAGTTAAAAGACAAAAGATTTTTCATAAATTGATGTTCTTGAAGCTGCAATCTTCAAGCAGTTATAGAGAATTCCTATAAAAGTTTATAAAAATACTAAATATATTTTCTTTAACAAAAATTGCAGTAAATGAGGCATCATAGATAACAATATATATCGTTATTTCAGAGACAACTGATCCAATAGGGCTACAGAGTTGCATCATCTGAAATTATTTTTGATGGCTGCATTTTTATTTTTATTAAATTTAATTATTCACTCTGAGAGTGTAATACTCTGTGCTTATTTTTTTCCCTCTGAAAATCCGGTAATCAGTGAAAATGTGTGTGTGTGGGGGGGTAAGTAAACATTTGAGGAGAATACAGAATATAGATCAACAAATAAGAAAAATGTTGGGCTGATCGTCGTCTGCCAGTAAAAGTCCACTGTGCACACAACTGATTGATCGAGTGATTTAAAAACTATAAATAACTCTGTCTCCCTTATGAATTTAGAGGTATCAAAGCTTCATTTCGAGCCGACTCGGCGTGAAGCGCGGGTAAATGATTTTTTCCCCCTGTTATTATCTTTGTTTTCTCAGTCCCCCCCCCCTTTTTCTTTTCTTCTTTTCTCTTCTCATATACGAAGTATAGAGAAATGTATATATTGTAATCGTCATAAAAAAAAAAAGCACGAACTCCAGATTTTGTCAGATCTCTGCATTTCAGACCTCTGAGTTTTATGAGTTAATATATTTTTGGCATTATATCTGTCTGTCTGTGAACACTATACTCAAGCATGCTTTCACTTGGAGGCTGAAATTCGGTAGATGGAATTATGACTAAATTTATGGATTTATTTCCAATTTTGACCGAAATCCAAGGGGTGCATAGCCTGAAAAGTACTTAAATGTGAAAAACCACTTTTAAGCTCCTTAAAAGTGCTCACTTTTGAAAAACGCCACCTAAAAATGTTTCATTTTGTCGAGAAGAGCTAAAAAAGATTATTTCTATTATACAAGTTTGAAGTTCTTCATTTTCGTTTTATAACATTAAAAAGAAAAGTTATCTCCTTTTTGTAATGCCGAAACCCATTATACTTTTTTAGAACTTTTATTAATATTCCATTTATTGACTGAAATGAAAGATTTGAAGTTTGTGGCAGAGGTTTTAATTTGTATTTAAAAAGAAAAAAAAATGAATAAATAAAATTTTGTGTACAGAAAGGAATCATATTATTTTGCTGAAAAATGTACTAATGACTTGAATTGTGCTACAAATATTTCTTAGATTTTTAAGATCAGTGTGTCTAGAAAGTTCTCAAATATGTCGGGAAAACTAGCTAGTTCGTATCAGTAAAAATATGCTACTTTCGATTTAATAAATTTAATAAATTCTACCATAGAAAGATAAACAAATTGGATGTTAAAAGGTTTCTTTAGCTTTTCTAATTAATAGTAGTAGTATTTATTTTATTCACGTGTAGTAACAGCGCAGTAAATTTCAGATATAATTTCATTCTCTTTGCTTTTACCGTTCCCTAATTTTATGTTAACAGGCTTACGTATGTTAATTGACACATACGAACACATACACATTAGAAAAACTGAACATGATGACGATTATTCTACAGTAAAATGCAAGTAGTTGTACGACCTGATATATGCAAGTTTTATCAGTTTCAAATAATAAGCAAATATTCCATGAAATCAAACGAATAACCATTTCCAATATATAATATTAACATTTCATTCTTTTATAAAATTCTGGATTGCAAAATGATATTTTTTTATACTTAAAAAATATTTCTCCATGTGTAGAATTTGTGATAATTTCGTAGTAAAGAAGCTTGAGGAACTATTTAATGTTTTTATGACTTTTGAATTTAAGTAACCCGTTGAAAGTATAGCAACCTTCATTTGAAATTTCAATTACTAAAACATTCCTATTTCTCTATTCCTGATGTCAAGAGATATTATAGTTGCTCATCGAACATCTTTGCAATTTGATTGTAGCCTAAGTTTAGGTTTTCGCATTAAATGTATTTAAAAAAATTTATTTATGGTTCCTATAAGGGTAATAAGGGTGTATAATTTAATTAATTTTTTTAAATAATTATTTGTCTTGTTGTTTTACTTTTGGTGTCATGATTATTATTTATGCTATATTTCTTTTATAAATGAATTTTAATATTGCTTAAATTTAAATGTGGTTCCTTTTGATTTTAGAGCATTTTTGTGATTTTTAATGCTATCTACTTTTAATTATGTCAGTCTTAATTTTTATTTAGATGATGAAGGCTAATTTACGAGGAGAACTAACTGTTTATAAAGACATGAAATTTGAAGACATAGATGTTGTGACTGCCGTCATCAAAACTCTTAGATTGTCTTCTTCAGAGGTAATCTATTTTCTTCACATGCATTACTTTTATGATTTTCAAACCAACTGATATTGAACTGTATACTGACACTTTTACTTACAAATATCACACAATAAATTCATTGTTAATGTTGCAAGCACAGAATAAAAATTTAAATTTTACGAATTTTTTTAAACAAAATGAATCCTCTACAATTAATATTTAATTTTTTAAATATAATTTTCAAATGTATAGTGATGTAATTTATAAAGCAAGAAATTTATTTGTGTTAGTTGTTATTCCAAAGTTAAAACTTTTTTCCCTAAAAAACCCCTAAGTTTTTTCAGTGCAGTTCTATTATTGATCCATCTTCTGATTCTCTAAATTTTCCATAATCCACCCTTAAAGTAATATATAAAAGATTATTGCAATCATTTTACCTTGTATGTAGAAAAATAATAATAATAATAATTCCTGCATTTTTAATGAAACGAGAAACATTATTTTAAATAATATAAACCTTTTCACTTGCAGCTCAGTTTTTCAATAAAAATAATTCAATACTAATGAAAATTATCACAGTAAAGGAAACTTTAAATTAGTTTTGTACCTATTATTCTCTCGACAGCATATATATCAATATCATGTTATACGTTTAACTGTTATTATTTGCCTCATTTACAATAATGTAACTGCTTATACCTCTGAGTTACGATATTTGTTCTTAACATTTGGTATTTCCTTCCTCATCGATAAATAAATTTATTTAACTGGCACTCAGATTTTCAAAGCTGAATTGTGATGATATATGGCAAACAACTATATTAATAGACAAGTAACAAAATTTTTTACTATAATAATCTATTTTAGTTTGTATATCCTAATGTTTTTTTGTAAATTTTCTTTCACATTAAAAACTATGTGTATTTTTGAAATATCAGTAGTTTCATATTTAAATTAAATTATTTTGAAGCTGAAATATTTGTTTTAATAGGAAGTGGATGCTTTAAGAGATGCTATTTCTCCTGCTATATTGTGTAGTATTGTATCTGAAGGAAATTTAGAGAAGCTTGAAATAATGAGACAATTTGTAAGTATTGTTACAATAAATTTTATAATAAAAGGAAATATTATTTCTGTGAGAAGGGAAATTTTAAATGTTTTTACTGGAATTTTGATTGAAATATAGTTTTATTGAAATAATATTGAGTCACTTATATTGATATTCTGCCTTGTCTTCATTCATCCGTTTTTAAAGTATTATTGCTCTCTTGATCCCTTTAATTTATGAAAAATAATTTGAAATATAATCAGTCGATTTGTTGTTTCTCAGAAAGATCTTAAAATCTAAATGAAATTTATATAAAACTGCTTCAAACATACAAAGATGATATCAAGCATGTGAAATCACAGCTACGTTCATGCTAATTTTTGGTTAATTCAAATTTATTTTATTTCCTCTAAACTTATAATTCTATTAATTTCAAAGCTTTATTTCCGTTGGAAAATTAGTCTCCTAAAATGCATTAAAAGATAAATCAAAATAAGCTCCAGGCATTTTCTTCTAATTAACGACTTGTTTTTGGGGAAAAATTTGGATTTCAATCAATAATCTCTTTATTTTAATACATATTTTAGATGGCTAGAGAAGACAGCGGTTTAATATTTTGACTACATTGAATTTGGTGATTTAAAAATGTTATGTTCAAACCAATTAACTTATTTAAAACATTATAGATGAATTCACTGTTGCAGTGTCTGCAGCTGTGAATTTAAAACTGAAATAGGCTTTTTCGGATTATGTAATCTATATCAAATAAAAGATTGTATATTGTCTGGACCGTTATATGTTTTTTAAATACTTTACAATAATGTCATGAATAAATTGAGTTGATTTCAGTGAATTCTGTATATTAAATATTTTTAAAAATGCTATTGTTGATTTAATAAAATATTCATTCAAAAGCTTTTAGAACTTTCTTTTATGTTTAAACATTTCCTGTATGTTTGATTGAAATAGCAATTTTCATGGATAGAAACAGCAGCTGTATTTTACATATAGTACATACTTTATGATTAATAAATATATTTGATGAACAGAAATTTGGTTACTGGAGTTTTTTAATATATATACATTGTTCCATATAATTTTAATATTGATTTTCAGTGCAAATGGAGCTATTTTGTAAAGTCATATTTTTACAGGGTGCATATCTTTCTGCTTGTGATTACGATTATAGAACTCCTCTCCATATAGCTTGTGCCGACGGAAATATAACCATTGTTGAATATCTACTTAAACATGGCGCTAGTATTCATATGAGAGATAGAGAGCATAGGACTCCATTAATGAATGCAGTTCAAAATGATCATCATGAAGTAATTAAACTTCTTATAAAGGCTGGAGGTTATTTGAATTTGCCATCTTCAATCATAGCCGATATGATATGCAGGTACATATTATACTTTGCATTCAGATATAATTTAACAAAATGTACCCATTATATTGATATATTTTTAATAATAACTTTCCTTAATTCTTCACTGCACAGTGCTGCAAAAGATAATAATTTGCGTCGACTTGAATCTTTGTATTTGGCGGGTGCAGATCTAAATGAAATTGATACTACAAGAAGATCGGCTCTGCATTATGTGAGTACTAAAGAATTGCATTTTATATTGTACAATATTTGGAGTAGTTATAATAAACTTCTTTTAATTATTAAATCATTTTTTATTTTTAGGCTGTTGAAATGAATAATGAAGATGCTGTTAATTTTTTGTTGGAACATGGAGTAAATTTTACTCAGCGCGACCTTTATGGTAACAATGTCTGTGATATTGCTAAGATTTTAAAACATGACAGTTTGTTGGAAATTTTAGGAAAAATTACGAACTCTGAATAAGGTTTTTAGTCTTAATTTCAAATTTTAGGCTTCTAGTCAAAGAAAATTGCCTTTTTACTGAAGACTATTTTTCAACTTCCAGCTTGACAGTTTGTAAGATATTTTCGTTGTTGCTTTGTATTTATTTATTCTGGGATTTAGCTTTAAATTCAGTTTCGTTGCAAATATTTGCTCAATAACTCCTAATGTTAAAAATATATAAATTTCTTGCACCTGCCATTTTATTCCGATATTTATAATAAAAATCATTTGATTAAGAAAATGCTCAACACACAGATTAAAACTATTGTCAAGCTTTAAAAATGAAGGTCATTTGAAGAAGATAGGAATGAAAAAAGTATTTTGTTATTATACTTTACCTATATCTGACTGAGCATCATTATTCTCTTAATGGCCTCAAGTGCAAACAAAACAAACGAGTAGGAAATCAAAATATAGCTAAGAAATGGGATACCATAAGTTAAATTACATTAAAAATTATTTTAATTAATTTACTTCTCTTTTGTTTTGATGACATGTTACAATATGTGATGAATTAAAAAATGTATTTTTAATATGTGCCTAGAAATTACGACAGAGAAGAGTACTTGAAAATGACAGGATATAGATGTGAAAGTTTCAGACCAACTATTAGAAATGTTTTTGTAAGACATTGAAAATATGTTTAGAAAAGAAATTATATAATTATAATTGAGGCTTGTGCAGAATGCATCTTTTATGGCATGTTAAGAATCCTCATTATAATGCTGCTTTTTCAAAAGTCTTTCAGGCTACATTTTCTAGCATTTGTAAAAATTTAAGAACTCTGTTGCCTCAGCCATGACTAGCATTGTAATTTTATTGCCAAAGAGTAACATATACATGTAGATTTTGAAGTATAAGTCAGCTATCCTTTTATCTGTCAAAAGCATTATGATAATCTGTACTCGACCACATTTGGTATTTTTGAAATTTTGATTATACTATACTTATAAATTTAATAATTGCATTTATTTATTTTGGGAAAAGCATTTTGATTGTCCTAAACCAATCAAATTCATTTCTATTAAAGCACAATTGTATAAATAATTTTGTGAAGGAATTAAAGTGAACTCCCATGTTTGATAAACAGTCATGAATTGAAATACTTTTTATCATTCGTCAGATGGCCTTCATAATATAATTTAACACTAGATTAGATGGCCTTCATAATAATAATTTAACTTCCCTAGCTGTTTCAGCAAGGCTTATACCTAAGAAAATAATAATTCCAGTCATTTTGATTTGAAGATTAAAGATTAGATTATTAGAATAAAGACAAGATTATTAAAATAAAAAAACATTACTAATGCTTTTTCATAATTTTATTTTGTAAGTACATTAAATGAGAGCGCATTTGGACTTCAAAAGCTAAGAGACATACAGAGAAATAATTATTCCCTATTTTTTTTAAATATTTTTACTAAATTGTTACCTTTTTATTTAAATTTACATTAAAAATTCATTGCAAACTCATTGATAATTCGATATAATATAAAAGTAATTTTGATTTCATTGTAATATTAGGCATACAATAATGAATTCTAAAAATTTGTGGAATTTCACGTAACATGCATCTTTTATAGAGGCCCCTATTAATGTTTAAGTATTTGGTTGTAAATGTGACATGGAAGTAATATTCGGAATTTCACTGTTCGCGATTTTATATTAATTCTTAAAACAAAATAAAGTAGAAATATCTAATCCTTAGCATTGCAGATGATAAATTTTTAATACTTTCTTTTATTCTGTTTCATGCTGATAGCTGTGTAATCTTTTTTATGTAGTTAGCTTCTCAATCCATATTCTGAAGCATATATTCTAGTAAGGCCCATATGGTGATTACTGTAATTTGCTGAAATGAATATTAATGCTCTAAATGTATGGGTATTGCTATATTTAGTAAAGAAAACATGTGGGTTGAAAAAATTGCGCTCCTATTATATTGGAAATCAAAAATAGGTAAAAACTCAATCTTTGGCTTGATGTAATATACAAATATATTATTGCGCAGCTGTATTTTTGTATTGTATCTTCTACATAGTTTTGCAGAATTGAGCTATTTTTCTCTACCTTTTTAGTTTAATAGGTTGAACTCTTTGGTCATTTTTTATGACATGAGGCATCACTGAATGATAATTGCTTATCTATCTGTCATATGATTCGGCTTGATAATTAATGATAAATTAATATATCTATTCTCTTGATTTCTTTATTACAAAATTTTACATAAACAACATTCTTGATAAAACTTTAATGTATGGAAACTTTAATTATCATCACTATTAAGAAAAGTGAAAATCGGCATTTAATTCTGTCCAAGGAAGAATGTTTTGATTTCTCTCTCCCTTTCAGGGGGGGGGGGTGAATATCTTTGAGTTTAGTTGATCGTCATAAAAAGTTTTGAATTTACTTTTATGTTAAACATTTTCTAATTAGGCTAGTGATTTCTGTACATCTTGTATGTTAAGTAAACGGATTGAAATATGAAAAGCATATAGATTGTATCAGAAAAATATAAGATCCTGAACTATTTTCAGGAATGTAATATATCATTATGTTGAGAATTCTTAATGTCATATTTGAAGTATAATTTTATAATAGACTTGGAATGATAAAATTCCTATGAACACTTTGAATAACACAATGATCCACTAATAACATGATTATCAGCTTCAAATTTACATTTGACTACAACTCCAGCAGTTATACATAATTTTATAAACTAAACAAAAGGAAATTTTTTCGATTCTTGAAAGCACATAAAATTTAAATAATCATTTGTTATCCATAGATCTCAAGGTACCCAATCTAAGTATGGTACTCTACTCTGCCAGATTCTTGATTAAAGAAGTCCAATTATTAAGCTTTGGATATAATATATTCAAAGAAAATCTCATCTAATATTATTAATAGTGTGTTCGAATTAACTTAAGGAAAAATACTTAGTTATATCAAAGACAAAATAAAAAAATTAGTTGATTTTTTGTTGTTGTTGAGAAATTAAAAGAAAAACCCAGCAGTGTTTCAATTCAGAAAACAGATGAATGTGTTGATTGTTCTATCATTATATTTCAGACTACCTGTTTACTGTATTTAGACTTCAAAATACCATCCTGTCAAAAGTTTAAGACTTTTCAAAAGAAGAATATTTTGTTTGACTCCTATAGGATAAAAAATAATATGTGTATGGAAGATGGATGTTAATAGAAGTTTTGCTATAAAGTCTTTCAAATGTAATAAAGAAGTTTAGAAAGTTTAATCCACATTTTTCTTAAAATTACGCCCTAGCTATTCAAATCTAAAATCATTTGATATTTTCGCATGGTTACAGGTACTTCTGAACCGGTACTAATTTAAAAATGCCTCAGTATGAAGTTCTTATGCAAATTTTAAAGAAAATATGAATGAAAGATATTTGCATTAAGGAAAGAATGAAATTTACTGAAGTACTAATTTTATAAAATATACATTGTGTTTATAAATTTCTACATAGCACATGTTTTATTAAACATAACTTTCTATTTGCTTTAAATAATCGTTTCGTTTCTTTTAACCTGTTGAGTTTGAAATTATGTTAGAACTTGATAAATTTCTGCTTTCCTGTGCCGTTATATTAGTTTGATTTTCGACAAATGAAATTAGTTTAAGTTATAATAATGAATCATCCAATTTTGAATACCTCTGGTGGAATAATATAATGCTACTAAACTGTGGCATTTTAAAGAAAATTTCCAAAACAATGAAAAATAAACTCCATATGCATTTAAAATTTATAGCTTGTAAACTAATTTATTAATTGGATTAACACTTATTGTACATGTTTCAATACATTATAGTGAATGTAAAATTACAAAAAGCTCAGCCAAATGAGATTTTTAATAATGATAACTGCTCAATGGTAATATAAATATATGCTTTTAACATGAACACCAAAAAGACATTTTGAATGTTCTAAGAAAATACTCTAAATGTATTTTGAGATGGATAATTTTTCAAAAATGCAGCAGAAGATATAAACATTTATCTCATAATATAATCTTTCATATCTAGTTATGTTAAATATTCACATATTATAAAGCATTTTTTTTACTAAGTAATTATAAATAGTGAAAGCTGTTGAAATTAAGACTGTTTATTAATTTTTTTTTTTTACATTTTTTATAAATAAATTGCGCAGAAAAGTTTAATTTTTGTGTCATAATTTTGAAGTTTGTTTTTATGTAGTTATGTTCAATTTTGGAATCATTTCCTAGTATCTGTAAAAAGTAAATTCTTTTAGAATTCCTGAATTATAAAACAGGCTTATTTTCAGTTAAGTGGTTATGTAGACTGTTTCTCATGCATTTTTGAAATCAAAACGATCATTTTATCTCAACGATGTGTTTGCGGAATTCATACAGTATAAAATCAAAACTTATTTTTGTGTGCCTTTTACATTTTTAGATATATTTTATGTTTTATTTTGTGTTTTTTAAATAACTATGTATTTATTTCTTTGTACAGAAAAATTTGTTAGTTAAAATTTACTTTTATGTATTCAACAAAACTGATATTTCGAATTGAAGTTTTCACTGTTATGAATATATTGTAAAACTAGTTGTGATTCTTTTTTTATAGGAATATATTATGTATTGTTAAGATTTTTTGTTAGGATATTTATTTGCTTTTGTATATAGTGTTTACTTGAAAAAGGGTTTTTTGGAAGCATATACAACCACAAACGAATACAAAAGAATACTAATCCATCAAGATTTCATTAACACTAAATGACCGTTTGATAATGCTTTCATAAAATGCGAGTTTCCTTGAAATATTTTCATCAATATTAATAGAGCTATAGAGGAACTCTTTGATTTAGATTCTTCTTTTGCTAAAAGCATGCATTTTTAGTGCTTTATTTCCCTTCTATATGTATCACTGATCACTTCATAAAAAGTATCAGCATAAATAAAAGTTTGATATTTATATTTTGTCCTTTTAGCTAAAACAAAGTGACATGTCTCTTAAGTTAATAATCATGTATTAAAATTATTTTAATAAGCTGTTGCATATTATAATATTTGTTTTGTAACTAATTCATATATTTATATTTGAAATTCTACTTTACATATAAAGAACAATTTATGGTTCATTGACTGGAACATATATATTGTATTGTTTTCAACAAAAAAAAATTTCTGTATCATTATATGCATATCTCATTTATGATAAGCAGTTTTTGAATGTAACTTGCTATGGGCATTTGTTTTTATTCAAAGACCTGCAAAGAAGGGACAATGTAGAGAAATTATATACAATTTTTTTTAATTTACCTTACAGTCTTAATGGATCAATTTCTAAATGTGCTATTATTAAAAGTTTGTTTGCTGTGCTGCAGCGACCAGCTGCTGATGTCCCAGGCACTAGTTTTATTTACGTTAGGAACAAAACGTTTTTTTTTTTAATTTAAAAGTGGCATAGACACACTATTAAGGGGACGAAACTATAATGCTATATCCCAGCCACCGTTTATAGTAACTGAAATATTGATGAGAAATACGGTGAAAACACTGCATGCCCAAGGTGCCAGTTACTCATACTATGTCATTGTTGAAAGTATGTACTTTTCCCGGTATTCTCAAATGCTGTTTCATCAGTTATTTTTAATGTAAATTCTGATTTTATATTTTACTAAACATATGTTTAAATTATAATTTGATTCTCTGTAGTTATGTGATATTAAGTTAGATATCTTATTAAAGATGTATTTATTATATTCACATTTTTTAATCCCATACAAAAAGGAATATGGAATCAATTTCTTTTTAAAAAAGTCTTTTATATTTTCAAGGAAATTTGACTTTAGGATAAACATTTGCCTTTAAAAACAGGGCGAATAATAAAAGGTGATACAATATATTTATTCACATAATGAGATTTTACAGAATGGATTTGATGTTTTTATAGTGTATATTGCAATAGTGTTATACCAAATAAATTTAAGAAAAACATCCATACAAATTTACATTAAAAAGCTCATAAATATTCACTACAGGAAAAAAAATATGCTCTACATATGTTCTCTCCCTTTGGCGTATTAATTGAAATAATATATTATCAAATTTTACAAAGAAAAGCATAAGGTACATGTTTGCCCTTTATAATGCATCAGCACCACTTTAAATCCCCAATCATCTACTTAAAACTATGCCATTCTTAGAATCTGCCTCAGAAAAGAATGCCCCCCCCTTCTTTTTTTTTAATAAGCATATTTTTAAGTTGAAAATAATTGTAATTGGGTCTGTAAAAACGTAGAATAAATCGTGGAATCTCTATTAAATTTTGTATCTTATTAGTAGTAAATTATCTGGTTTACTTTTGTTGTGATATTTATAGGGTATAACATTTTGTTAAACAATAAATCCTTTTCAAAAACAATTGCTTTGATATTTTTTATAACATATCCTAAAGTAATACTCTTGTTGCTTTAAAATAAAAAAAAATCGACGATTTATTTGCTCGATATAAACCGATGCGCACAAAAATGGGAAAATCCAGAATTTTTACCACAAAATAATCTATATGAAGTATAAAGACACTTAAAACAATATAGTTAATTGAATAATTTTAAAGATATGTTTTAAATTTATCTTTTGTAGGTCAGTGTATTATATGAAGTACAATCAGTCTTTTGTGTTTAATTTGAGAATGAATGAACATAGAAACAAGAAATTTGGAGAAATGTGCACTAAGCAGTTTTTTAAAGAAAGCAGCATAGATATTTTCTTAAATTCAATACAAACATGACTTAGAAAAAATGCACTATTGGTTGAAGAACTTCACTCTTGGAAAAAAACAATACGTTACAATTTTATGTGAAAAAATGTTACGGAAACATTACAAAAATAGATTCTACTAAGGAATGTATCTACCTCACATTGCAGTGCATTCACTGCTTCAGGTTGCAGGCGGACCGATAGATGGGAATGGAGTTGTCACGAGTTGATGTCGCTAGACATCTTCATTTCGTAGCGAGGTCAAACGAATATGGGATCATTTTCAATAGGATGAAACTGTATCTAGATGACATGTTTAAGACCGATCATGAGGTAGAACACCTGCAGGAGACCGTTATTTTGCTCTTTCGGTTCAATGGAGGAAAAAGCTCATGGAAGATCATTTGTGGCAACAGGGACAAGAATCTCCGCTACACCAGTGTGAAGATGTTTTCACAATACAGTTCTGTATGCAAGACAATCAGTTGTTTATCTCTGCTTGAAGCCAGGACACAGAGCTACCCGTTTATGTTGGGCAAGATATCACGTCTTCGGGACAAGTCAGCAATGAGTTTCTGTACTCTTCACAGACGAGTCCAGGTTAACACAAGAAAATTATTCAGGTTGTTAGATGATTTGAAGGGAACAACGCACCAGATACAACCAATCCAACATTGTTGAAAATCGCAATTACAAAGGTGATGGCAGAATGGTTTGGTCAGGGAGCTCTTTCGGTGGTCACATTGGCCTGCATGTGTGCCATGGAGGAACTTTGAACGGTATGAGATATCGTAACAAGTTCCTTGATTCATATGTTCACCCATGTGCCACTGCTATTGGTAATGACTTTCTTTTGATGGACAACAATGCACGACCACACTGCATTCGGCTTATTGAGGACTATCTTGAGGGTCACAGTATGGAGTGAATGGAGTAGCGAGCTCGATCCAAAGACAAAAGAATCCAACTCAGGGAGACAGGTTGCTGCTTTAAATTCTACTCCTAGATCGTCAGATGAGCTGGAACAAGGATTATTCCATGTCTAGTGTTCACTTCCCATTTTGGTGTCAGCCAACTTAATTCTCAACATGGAAAGTCGATGCAACCAATGCATCGCAGTTAGGGGTGGACACATTCCTAATTAGAACCCATTTTTATAATGTTTCTACAACATTTTCCCACATAAAATTATAATGTACTGTTTTTTCCAAGAATAGAGTTATCTGCTAATAGTGCAATTTTGTTGTTGTTGTAAGTCATGTCTATTTTGAATTTTAAAAAAAAATTCTATGTTGCATTAATTAAAGAACTGTTTAGTGCACATTTCCTCCAAATTTCTTGTTTCTATGTTCAATCATTCTCAAATTAGATAAAAAAGACAGGTTATACCTTATCTTTTCAAGGCCTGCGCATTTATCAAAAACTTATCAGAAAACTGATGTTGTATTTTTCCAGTTACAAAAGTCATTCGTGCACCCTCCTCTTTTTGATGGGAGAATTCATAATTGAATATGTCCTGAACTCTGAAACAAAACAATTCCATGGCTAGGTATTTTTTTTTCTTGTTTGTTTATTTGTTTAAAAAAGTTTGTTAGGTTATCTTGGAGTTTAATTTAGACCTTTTGGCAATTCCATGCTTGCTTCTGGCATTTAAAATATATTCCAGTAGATGTTTTCATTATACTACAATTTTTACAGCAAGCTTAACATTCTCTCATTGTTTGTTTCTTCAGGAGAAAATTACTCTGGCTCTTCTAAATGCTTCGAAAATCTAAATATGTTCTAAAATCAAACTATTTAACCACCTGCCAGCAATTATGATTAAGATAAAATGCTTTTCCTAAAATTTTCAATAAAGTAGATATATTATTCATTTCAAGAAGAATGAAAAGGAACTGTATATATAAATCTATTTAGATTTTTACATTTCTAGTTAATAATATATGAGGAAATTCCATACAGTCAATTCTATAGGCTTGGAACAAAAAAAAAAAAAGCTGATCTTCATAAAATAATGAATGCTGCCGAACAAACGCCTAGAAGTAAAATTAGTTTGATTAATTTAACAATAAAATGAATAAATTTATACAAAATGTGCTTGTAACAAATATAACATAAAAGAAAATTAATCGATCTCAGGAAGATAAAATTCGATTTAGGAAATGCTGAAATCCACGTTTATGTCTGGTTCTATTGTAGAAAAATAGTTAATACCTTATATATATAATATAGAATGATTTTACTAGAAGAATTGAAAAAAGATTTTAAGAGCAAAACTGTAAATAACAAAATTCAGTTTGCAATTTAAGCTTGTACAACAACAATATTAATTTATTACTTGTTTTCTGCTTTTTAACATTTTCAACAAGAATAAATTTTCTTTATTGAACACCATCGAACAATCGGGGGAGGGTTAATTCCATCTATTGTGATATATAATGTACTTTTAAATAACTAATCAATAAATTCATCCCGATTTGGACGGTCTTTCATTTGAGAAGTCATTATGTGATGGTAGAAGTTAAGCTCCATCTTAAGTGCATTATAAGCCCAAATTACAACCATTTTAAAATACAAAATTTAGATATTTTGTACAATACAGGGGAAAAAAGGCAGTCTATTATTTCAGAAAACGTATGTTTTTCGTACATTATTCTAAGAATTATTTCTTTTTGCTTTCCTTTTTATTTTAAAAGATGCATGTTAAAAATAAAATCCTGTTTGGCAAAAGCTAAAGTAAATTCTAAAGCCCATTCTTTCATGAGCTTGACAAATATGCTTAACAAACTTAATTCTGATAGTATTTTTAAATTGTTCACTACAATTTTAGTGACTTTTTTTGAACATTCCTACAGCAGTGATTCAAATTTTGATTTTTATAATTTACATATGAAAATAATATACAATACTTTGCCATTCCACTTCAAAATCTCAGTCAAAATTTTAATTTTTTCTCCTTTATGCTGCATTTTCTTAGAAACTCGATTTTTTAATAATTATTAACTTAACATTTAAAATATCAAGATGCATGACACGTTTAAAAACTGTGATGACACTAACAAAAATAAAAGTTTAACAATGGGTTATTCACTGATATATGATCAAGAAAAATTCATGTAATGTTAAAGATAATGTGACATTTGGAAGATAGATAAATTTTCTGGAACTGTTTCAAAAATAATTTTTTTTTCTTAAGTGAAAAGAGGGGGAAATTGTTATATTTATAATAAATGTATTGCTAAAATTACATTCATTACTCTGTTTTTATAAATGTTTCAGGCAATTTATGAAATGCTTTCTTTTCATCCATTGCTAGTAGCATTATATTTACTTTTCTTGAACAATGTTTATATTATCTAGGCATCCTACAGAATAGAATAATTAATGCTACTTAGGTACAGTATTAAAAAAGAGTTAATGAAATATGAATGAGACTAAATGATAGATAGCTGGGAAAAAAAATACAGTCTTAGCGCAGAATTCACTAGATTCTTTTTGACTAGTTTAGATTTTACTAAACAATTTTCAGTCATTAATTTATTCATTAAGTCTCTAAATCAAGAATTTTAAATGAAATAACCAAAGACGAATGCAATGTTGCATATATAGAAGAGCTTCATTTCATCGTTTTCAGTTTATAAAGTAGCAGTAATATTCACTGTTTCTATCATAATTTTTTTTTATTTTATATTAACATTAGTAGTTTTACAAAATGTATCCTAAAAAACAAAATACCAGTATTTATGTAGGTAAATGAATACTTAAGAAATGAAAATAATAATAACTACCTTGTTGAACCTAAATGTTTATATCATCATCAAATGTTTTCAAGTATATCAGTCAATAGATGAATCACTGCTGTAAGTTTATATAACTTAAAGATATTTTTCTGAAAAAAAAAATACTAAATTTAAAATATTGGCTGAAAGTTTTTCAAAATTTTGCTGCAATTTTTTTGAAAAAATTGTATGCTTTGATTCTAATATCTACCTTATGAATGCATTTTTTACAATCTAGTTCCAAATAAAATAGTAGTTTTCAAATGTTTGAATGCATTTTTATTAATTAAATTTTAAATATAGAATCTATACTATTATTTCTACTAAATTAAATGTTTCAAAGCTTGAGACAATAAAAAAATTATTTAATATGCGTACAGGTGTTCATTTTTCTGGAGTTGATAATCGGTCATTAAAACCAAAAATGCCTGTTGCCTTAATAGTATCTATGTTGTATATTTATTTTTTATTAAAGAAATCATTTTCATATTAAAATTTATTTCAAAAGCAGTACCTAATATAAAAACTGGAATTGAACCATATTAAATTAATTCAAATATATTTAAAACTTTGTCATTTCAATAGTATTGTTGATGAAATATGTATGGACATATGTATAGAAATATAAATTTCTTGATGTTAAACAAAGGTTTTTGCTTTTCCAGTATGTCTCTAGCTATAATCAATAATTATTACTTTACATTAAAATACGCGAGAAGGTTCATTTTTTATTAGTTTAAAGCACTTGTTGTACTTTTTTTAAAAATTGCAGGCTTAATATCTTAAAAATATGAACAAAAATACAAAAACGTTTGAAATCAATACATGAAGTAACAAATGAATCACTTTATAAAATTCTAATTACTTTTGTTTAGTAATTCTAAAGGTACACAATGAAATTCAAAAACATTCAGAATACTGTTCATTTTCGCTCTTTTAGAGAATCATTTCAACATATCATAAATTAGCAGGAAAATAAAAGTTTTTGCATATTACCTTAAATTACTAATAAAGTGTTAATGTCATTGTTCTCTTGAAAATATTCCACCATTAAAAGGAAATAAAAATCTGTTTAGAAGCGTTCATGCAAAATTTATAAGAAATTTATTATGGTTGTATGAAATTTGCGATTCATTAGATAAAATAAACTTCGATTCTGAATAGTTTTGAAGGAAGTACGAGTGAATGTAGTTTCAAAAGTGAACAAAAAAAAATAATAAATGTATTAAATAATATATGGCATCTTTAAAGATGTAATAAAATGTAAAGATTAAGGAATCCCCTGGCCATTTTATTTTATAATTCTGATTAGCAATGTAAAAATCTACTTCCTGCCAAGCAGAACTCTCTAGCCCAACTTCTGCTACGTAGCTGATACTAAACCTTGCAGCCGCCACACAATCCACAACTTCTATGTTATTCCTTACCGTGAATTCACAATTAACTACATACCAGGCTTTTAAAAATTTAACAAAAATTCACTTTTTCCATCAATATGAGGTTTTGAAACCTTTACGAGTGGGTGGCTCTTACTAAAAACCATTCGAAAGAAAAGATCCCAAGCTATTTCGGGATTAAAACACTTATACAGGCATAAAGGAGGCGTACACTTGAGGAGTAAAGTACTTAGAACACTAACATAAATTTTGTTACAAATTTTATACTATTATTTTAAAAAGAAAAATTTTAGAATTGACTTTTTGGAAAATATCTAAGTAAGAGAATTTGAGAATCCTTCTTTTTATATCTTAATTTAGGGAAGCTCATAAGAATGATTGAAATATCAGTTTTGAGCAGAACTTTGAAAAGATAAAGGGAAACTATTTCAGACTTATTTTCCTTGCTTAAACTTTTAATTTTTACACTCAGTTCCCTCTGTAATGTTTATCCTTTGAATTCTTATATTTTGTAGTATTTGACTAAAAGAAAAAAATTATTTCTTAGTGGTTGTCTAACAAATGTGAAGAATAACTCCTATTTTTAATCAGTGAGATCTGATGCGCCTCCAATAAATTTCATGACATAAATCAGCTTTGAAATTCAATATAACATATTCTAATCAAGGCTAGTGTTTTTATATTGTAAGAAATAACCATCTATTTCACAATAAAAATAAATTTTGACATCGTAAATACTCATACCTTCCTAAAGCATTTACATCTAAATATTATAAAAGTTTCAAATATATTAACAAGATTAAACAAGAATTTATGTTCCTGTATCTATTTAGTACATTACCTCAATTTCAATCACCATTATGATAAATAAAATCGTGAAATTTATATATAAGGTAACAATAAAATATAAGGACATTTAACATCTGTGTATGACATAATAAAAAATAATAAACTGGAAGATGACTGAAAAGCTGTTATATTACTGAAACAAAATTATAATTTTAGTAGAGAAAATAACATTTCTCACTTTCGGGTTCGGTTTTGACTTTATCAGTAATATCAAAGTAATAGAAAATCCGAGCATCAACATATTTGAAGCTTAATTAAAGGAGGAAGAGAAAAAAAAAATTGAGATGCGAACAAAATATTGATGTTTGATTGATTGGTCGAGGTTTTCTAATTTTAATACTACGGTTTAATTAGGCGTTCTCGAAAATTATATCCATTACCCTATATTTCAAAATTAATTTTGGAAAGAAAAAGTAAAAACACCTATTATTTATTATCAAATAAAATGAAATAAATTTAATAAGAAAAGAAGTGTTTAGCTCCCAAATGAAGATTTACATCAAAAGAAATTTAAAATGATAGCTAACAACAGTTCTGACAAAGTAATACCTGAGCAAAGTAAAATGCCCGAGTGCAGACGTCAGAAACAATGGTATGTCGAACTCTATGAATGGCAATATTAGAATTTGTAGCTTCCTAGCTTGTTTATCAACCATTTGTCGCTTTTATATATATTGATCGCCAATTTTTCTGTGTCAGTACATAAGTTTTATGCCATCTGAAAAACATTAACAATAATTTAAACTCAAAATAATTTCGCAAAATATAATTGATATATCTGACATAATAAGTTGAGGTCGTTAAATGGGGAGTGTGTGGTTTATTATTTTTAATAAAATCAAAGTCAGATGCTGAATCCTCTCATCTGAACAAGTTTTAATTCTAGACTGCAGTGAAATTTATCTATATTTTGAGCTAATGCATTTTCTAAACTTCTATGAAATAAAATCTTACTTTAATAAAAAAAAAAATCAAGTATCAATTAAAGAAAAAATAGAATTCATTCTATAAGTACATATTTAAGTAAAATAATTCTCTCGATTTTCCACATACTGAAAATGATTACAACAAAAGAAGCATTATAAAATTATTAAAACTGTAAATTATTTCAATCAGTTTCTATTCCAGATTTCCCCCCCAACGTTTTGCTGTGATAGTAACATATAATTAGATAAATTTTTACTACGCCATTTTGCAAAAGAATTATGCAACCATGCGTTGTTTTAAATTCTATTTAAAATAAAGTTTTACTAATTTAAAGTTAAAACAAGCAACGACGTTGTAGTATTATGATTTTCTTTTTTTACATTTACATAAGCTTTAATTTTATTGTAAGCTACCATATAAAGGAACATTTTTAACATGTTACTCCTTAAAAGCAATACTATCTTCTTTAAATTTTACATGATACCAGCTTATGGAGGTTTCTGCTTAAAATTGAAAGTCAGTCTTATTAAATATGAAGAAAATTTTACTTCTGAATATTGGCAGGAAAAGAAAAAAAAATGAAATCAAATAATTAAAAATTTATTGGCATTCTATCTTTGTATAGCAGAGTGGGAGGGCAATGGAATATGCTTAGACTGAAACTTTTCTGATGGTCCGATCCCTGGAGGTATAGTTTATGTTACATTATAAGAACAGTCATATCACTGACTCTCCGACCCAACCGAAGGCACACGGATAAATAAAACGAAATGACTAGATCGCCGCAACAGCAACACTGACGGGAACTGTGGTTGAGTCCTAAAGGCCATCACCGGCAACGGTACAACCCTTGCCTAAGAAAGTACATCCCGTCATCGGTGGGAGGAGCCAGACCCCCCCTTCCCCTCTTTTTTCGTGTACCTCCAGGATTGCGAGAACTAACCACCATGCTGGAAGCTTCTCATCCTCATTTCGAGGTGCCCCCGGGGGGATACATTATAAGAAGTGTAAGAAATTCATACTACCGCAACTTTATAAAGCAGAAGGAAAACTGTTTATTAAAATATATATAAGTGGAAAGGAGAAAACAACTACAATAAAGAAAACTGCGCCATCTGATGTGAGAGACGTAAATCACTGCAATCTTAGATGACCGGAAAGAGCATGAAAAATACTCTTACCCACAAACATAAATAAAACTACGAAATTTTGAAAAACACTCAAGACGATATACATACCTAATGGATCAATGTAAAAAATACATGCATTCAAATAGCTAGAAATAATAGTTAAACAATCATAAATCGATAATAATTCAATAATTTCATAAAGACCAACTAATAATTTTCATAATAAATATTGCTAAAATAATAAATAGATATGAATATATGAGCAAGCACCAATAAAAAAATCAACTTTGCATTAATAATATTTCAAAAGCACAAAATAAAATGAAATTATTCGTCATATGCTTTATCCAATTGGTAAAACAAAAAGTTTAAGAATCGGTCCTTCATAACTCCAAGCTGAGTTTTTAGTTTCACCTCTTTTACCTGGCTATTCAAACTTCGAAAAACTTCCAACACACGTCTCATCTTTCATTGTAGAGGCGGCGACCACCTTTTCATCCTAAGTCTCTTTGGTGTCTGCATGAAAATGCTATCACATTTGCGTTTATTTAAACATATAAGATTTAAAAAATTGCATTATGATAAAAAAAAAATTACTAAAATTATTAAAATATTAAATTCAATTTATTTGATAAAATTTCAGGAATCTTGAATTAAAATTTTAATTAAATTAAATCTAAATTACTGAAAAAGTTTCATCGGTTATTCAAGAGTTACAATGCAGCTTTTATATTTTATTAAAAAAAAAACATTACATTTCTACATCAATATAACATTAAGCTTGTAAAAAGCTAAAAATTATAAAAACGTAAGTAAAAAAAATAATTTAAGCTTCAGACCTTTAAAAATTCAACTGCAGTTTTATTTTTTACAGAATTATTTCAAGTAATTCATCACAACTTAAATCATCATCTTTCAAACCAGCAAGTATATGAACTTCAAAATGTAAATCTACCATTAATATTAGATTCCCATCACAGTTGGCATTAATGTAAACTGAAAAAATTCGTTGCATAAAATTTAGTCTAAATACTTATAATACACTATCCTTTCATGAGAAATCAGTTTGAACATAAAATGTAAATTTCATTAAAGATATTTCAGAAGCTTTCAACGTTTTTAATTATCTTTACAATTATCCTGTTATATTGGAAGAGCATTATTGCTTCAAGACACTCTTTCCTCAAAAGGCAATTGTTTTCAAAATTAATCGCGATTGACAAAATTTTGATAAAAATGTAAGCAAAATAAAAACTTGTATGAATTATCGTAATGCAGATAATTCAAGCAAGATCAGAAATATGATTTCATGGGCTATAAGACAAAATTAATCCAAAAATAATTTATGCCCAATTATATCAGATTTTAAACTCCTTACAAAAGGAACTAATAATATTAAGACAGATTTAAAAAAAAAATATTTATGATGCAAAAAATAACAATTGGTAAAATTTCTTAAAATATAAGTAAAATATCTTCCAAATGTTATTTGCTTAATTGCACTTATCGGCCATATTAAAATATTATTGAGTGTATTATTATCCTGTTCTAATAAGCAATTTTATTTAAATTGCATTTCATTGAATATGGGATTTTTTTTTAACTTTAACGCTTTTGACTCTAATTTATTTTGTTAATATAAATAAACATCAATTACATTTTAAATTTAAATAAAAGTTTCATCAATAATTAGTAATGACCTTTTAATCTACATATATAGATAAAAAGAATCTTCAAATATCAAAATTCTTTAATTTACCACTTTTGTTGTTGCATCCAATTTAGTTATAAAACAGAAAGCCAATCAATACCTGCAAACTTTGCACAATATTAGGTGCTTGCGTGTATTTAAATCAGCGACACCTTTTGGTAAATATGCGAAGTATCTGTATAAATAACAATGGTTTTGGGTTTTACCAATTTGCTATTACTTTATTGTTATCATGTTGAATGTTTTCTGTTTAGTATTATTGAGTTATTCAGTGTATAAAGATCTCAATTATAGAATGCTCCAAATTGCATTTTCGACGTTCATTGCCTTTTCTGTTTGATTTGAAGAAATCTGCTGCCGAAGCCCATCAGACATTTTTATGGTGATGCTGCTCCGTCATATCTCTATTGTTGGTTTGGGTTTCAACGATTTAAGAGTAGTGATTTCGATATCAATAACAAAAATGAAGATAATTGCAATTATTGGATGAAAATGGGAAAAAGTTGTAGAAAATTATGGTAAATATTTTGATTGATATATATTGTACCAATTTTTCTCAATAAATACCTTTTTAAAGTGAAAAATGATCAAAATACATATAAGCATCTAATATTAAGGGACATATTAACATTTAATTTTAAAAAATTAGCCACAACTTTATTCTACAAATATTTTGGCAATGTTTTTATAATATGCTAATTTGCGTTTCCTTAAAAATTTTGTCTTCAGACTTGGAAAATGAATATTTTACTTCCATATAATATCAAAGATGTTAAGTCAATTCCATTCAGAAATGAATTTAAAAATAGCCCTGAAATAAATATTTAAATTTGAAAAATGTTTTTTTATAAAAAATTAAATTTACGTTTTCAACTGAAAAATGACAAAAACACCAATTTTTTTTCTTTTTATATCATTCGAAATGAAAAAAATAATTTCTTCAACAAAAGAAGTTACATTCGTAGGTTCTCGAGTTGTTATACTCCTATTGAACGCATCGACCCCTTTTATTCATTGCCAACAGCTTTGTAAATCACCCCTCCCCCTAGGAAATATTGGTTTTTGTGAGTAGGGCTTAAGAGTACAGTTTGTGATTTACAATCTGATCAATCAATCTTACAGATATAAATCAGTGGTTCAGAAAATGGTGCGATTTTATACAGACATTGAATTATTCATGACAATTACCTAAAAGTTTTCCGTTCAAATATAACTTGAAAAAATGTGAAACTACTCGTTTGATTCAAAGACACTGAATGATGAAAATTGTAGAATTAACAAAAAAGCACTTCATTTGTATCATATGTTACGCAATCATTATGTTTTTTACCATACTAGCTGCCGAATTTCCGATTAGGTCAAGGGCCACTTGGCTAAGCTAAGAGGGATCGGAGGTAAGTCGATTAAATAAATGGTGTGAAATAAATATGTAAAAAATACAGGTTTCATGAATTATAGAATATTCGCACAGTAGTGTGAATCTACATTGAATTATTCAATAAATTAAAATATAATTACTTATTTATAATATTATGGCTAATTATTCATTCATTCATTTAACTGGCTATGGCATTCCAGTTGACAGGCACAGAAAAATAACACTTTTTTTGTTATAACTGTCAAATGCATATTGATTCAATATAATTTACCATAAGATTTCAATGCTTTTATTTGGAAGTAAGGAAATCGACTAAAAATTACGGTTAATTTTTCAAGAATGTTATTATTTTACTCATTTTTTCCATGTTATGCTTATTAAATAAATGAATGCTAATATTATCGCAATATTAATAAAATAAAAATCTAAACTAAAATATATTACTGGCATGTTGATTAAGCTAAAACTGTTGAAATATGAAGTTAAATTGACCAAATATTAATAGGCACCATATAATGTGTGCTGACTGAGGTAGAAAAATGCCTAAATCCGCCATTATTAGCTGTCATTATTCATATATTTGTTAGAAGCCTCTTCCCCCTTAACAAACGAAACATATTTCATTGTAATGAAACCTATAAAATTGACACAAATATGTTGCTCGAGGTTTCCTATTTCTGAAAAAAAAAAAAAAAACGTATTTACTATAATAATATGGCAAGCTTTTTTCTTTATTTCTTTCATTTGTCATTACGATTTCATTTATTTCAACATTTAGTACTAATCTCCATCTGCAGGTGCATAGAGAGGGAATGCAAACTTTTTTTTAAAATGTGAATGTGTTTTGATTTTACTCTGTTGCTGGTTTTAAATGAAATAATTGACCTTTAGGAAAATGAAACTCATTTCAAAGTGCTGAACAGAAGAAATATGGTCATTCATAAATGATCCAATTGTTAATTTATTTCACATTTGTAAGCAAGAAAAATGAGTTAAGATACATTAATAAAGTTTTCTGGCTATTTTAATACAAATAAAAAGTCTAAAAGAGATTTCGTTTTTATGTTCAAACTGCATGCCTACATAAATAATTTATAACCTTCCTCTTTTAATTAAAAACATACTTTTTGTTTGAATTTATTGTTGAATATCACATGGAATAAGATAAATAATATCACATGGAATAAGATAAATTTTAACTTTATATTTTATAATAGCTTATGGTTCATATTTCACAATGACTATAAATTATTTTAGACAAAAAATATTGCAGTCTTTTTAAAATTGCATGTATTTCAGACATTTATATATATTGAAATTAAAATGTTTTAAACTAGATTTTATTTTAACAGTATAAATGTACTATGATTCTTCATTTTTTTAAAGAGTTGCATACTTGTTGTTAATTAACAGTACTTCAAATATCGTATAGTAAATAATAACCGAGTCAGTATTTGAAGTATCTGCATTAACATATTTTACATATAATATGGATAAACTTTACTCAAAAAAAATTAAGCATATGCATTAAAAATGAAACTCAGGATGACATGAATAGAAAAATATATATATATTAATCCACATAAATGTTTCTATTCATTAAAGAGAATGATATCAATTGATAAAGATTTCTTTAAATATTTTTACCGAATAATCATTTCATTTGTCCTATTTACAAATTAAAGGATAGCAAAGACTGCATTTAACCTCTATAAGTATATTAGAACAATTATCAAAATAGAAGTTACCTGCATGACATCGTCTCCAAGTGCTTTGCCATTCATTCCTCTTGAAGCAAAGTCAGTACAAATAAAACTGAGATTAATGTTTTACCTATATAGCAGGTGTTATTTTTATCTGTATTTTTAAATTATGTTTATTTCTCATACATGATCAGTTCTGGCTCATTTATTGCAGCTTTTACTGTATATATATAATGAATGATTTATTTGGCTTTACTAATAATACAGTTTTAAATTTAATTTAAATGAAAATCAGCATCAGCTCACTAGTAAGACAATACTATTTTTTCAGTAAAATAAAGCTGATACACTTAACTTTAGATGAAATTTGCATATAATGATACAGAAGTTTATTTAATAATTAATCACCAAGAAGTGTTATAACATTACTTGTCATCTATAATAATTAGTGCTGCTAATTTAAGGACTTGCTTACAGAGGGGATATTCAAGATTTAACCTAACATACAAAAAAATTTGAATTTTAAAAATCTCTAATCGTTAATTATAGGCATTAGAAAATTCTCTATTAAACTACTACATTGCACTATTTAAAAAATGTCAGGATAATGTCACCAATATTCTTTAAAACTGTTCTTGAGTATTTAAATTTTTGATATTTCTAATTGTTCTTATAAAGTTGCATAATACTCATGTATCTATGTTTCATATTTTACTCTAATATTTCAGCTAAGAGTTTTGATAAATATAAGGCAGCCAATTAAACAAATTTATGCCCATACAATACTTTTATTTGCCTTTTTTTTGAATTCCCAAATAAGTTTGAATGTAAGTACTGATTTTGCAGTGACAATCCAAGGCTTGTTCATCATCTTCATAACCCAATGTTAATGCATTTATTAATAATGTAGAATCAAAGTCATTCATTTACTTAATATATTACTGAAGTAAAGTCTATTATCATGGGAACCTGCATGTATAATGCACTTACTTTTTGGCAAATATTTTTCATTAATGTATTTCAGGTATCCAGCAATCAAGCATATTTAAAATAGCTTTTCTGATGAAACATGTATAAATATTAAATTCGTGCAACAACACTGAAAATATTTATATGAAAATCTGTTATTAAAATTTATACAGTTTATTTTTGGAATGATTAGCAAGTTCTAATTATACTTAAACACAGAGTTTTCACAAATATATTTGCTTCAATTAATTTTTGGATCACTGCAATTCATATGGAGTGACAATCAATTAAAATCATAAACTGATCAAATTTTTATTTAAGAGGAACTGACAGAAGAAAATGACTTGTGTACATGAAAAAGTACAGAAAATGCTTCCAAAAATTTAAGTTTTCATGTATATTAAGATAAAAATTTAAAAAAAGAGAGAGAGAGAATTACAGAATATTTTTCTTCCACAATATTCTTCGATTAAAACTTTGGAAACATTAGACAGCTCGATAATTTTCCAACCATTTGAAACCATTTTCAGGATCTGGGGGGAAAAAAAGAGTATTTTATATATAAAAAAGGTTATTCTGTTCATTATAATAATCTTTATTAAAATACTTATGAGCCATTAATATTGAGTAGAAGAAAATGCTTCTAGATAGATATAGCAATTGAACAAAATATCTTTGGTTTCTTAGAAAAGCATCCAAAATCATGGAACATCAGTTTAACAAAAAACTTGCTATTTTTTTCCCGTTTATTTAAGAACTGCTTACTTCATTCCAACATGTAATCCGTTTTATCACATGATCAACACTTAACAAAGGTCTTGTTAAATAAGATTGTAAAAAATTTAACAGTAATATGATTTTAAGATTTTTAACAATAATATGAATCTCATTCATGGAATGCGGCATAATATATTATGCCGACCATTAAGGTTCTAAAATCTATTCAAAAGAATTTTGCAACTTAGTTGACCATTTAAGGATATACAATCTATTCAAAAGAATTTTGCAACTTTAAGATTCATAATAAATGAAAATCAACTCAACAATAATAAATTTATCATATTTATCTTATGAAATGTTTGCACAGTTTTAATTCTGAATTATATCCCCAAATAAACAGTAAAAATTTTATAACACTGACTGTAAAAATATATATATGTAATGATAGTTTTAAATTTAATTTAAATCAATTTCCTAATTTTTATTTTAAATTAGCCCATTCTAACTTCATTCTAAAATGTTCTCTTATTTCCTTATCCAATTCTCACTTTTTAATTTATTATTTATAACAAGGGCTCCAGAAAACCAACGACTTTTACATTTTCTCATGTTCCGAACGAAGGGATAAAAATCCCTATCATTAACACGTACCTTTCAAAGATATGCAAAATTTCTTTTCGTAAGTCTACATGTGTCACAGAAATCCCGATGAGATTCTCTTAGTAAAATCATTGAAGGGACGAATTTCGCTCTGGTGTTGTAATATAACAGATGTCATTTTATCATCGCCTCTATTATGACTCCATGTCAAATAAATTGAAGTCAATTTCAAAAGTTTCTTCGTTTTAGCCAAGAATCAACAAATTATGTTTCACATTAGAACACTACCTAAGTTGCCATTATTTTTTTTAAAAATTAACTGATATTTTGAATATTACAAAAATATGTTAAAATGAAGCCATGATTTGTCAAATTTTAGGAAAGAAATATCATAATTACTCATAAGTAAAGGTACTATGAAACCATTAAAATTTAAAAATTAAAAATTCACATTGGAAAAGGTATATAGAAAGAGACTTTAGATGATAAGGCACTTAACTGATTTTAAATTCTTCAATGTATCAATAATTCATGATTGAATATCCATTTATAAAAATATTGTTTAAAGTTTAAATTTTAATTTAAAAAAATTCAGTCAAGAGCTCATTGACAGAATTTTGTAACACACAAATGAAGATGTAACAAAAATAGCTTATAAATAAATTTGAATTGATAAATAATTTTGTTTCTTCCTTACCACTTGGGGTGTATTCCAATCCGATATGACCATCATACTGCATTTCAGCAAGCATTTCCAGTACCTTTTCGTAATCTATCTTTCCAGGGTAAAATGGCTCCTCTCGTCCAGGAGCTTGGGAAATTTGTACATGCCCTGCAAATAAAAATAATTAAACATATTTTCATTGCCAATTTTGATGAAATTGAAACGTTTTTACCAGTCTTCAATAAACTGAATATTCCATTAAGTAGAATATAGCTAGCTATTCACGATAGTATTCCCAAAAATTAAAGGCGCATTATTAGTTTTATCTCTCTCTCTCTCTTTCCCTATATAACGTTAACGTATGTGGCACAGAAATCGCGCTTATTACATGTTGCTGAATAGCAATAATCAATGCTAACTAAACAAAGCATCATACGAATTTCATACTGCTTCTTTGAATGTTTTTACAACTGTATTGAATCCAACGCTTCGCTTAACTAATTAATGAAGCTGCAAAAATTTATCAGAAATGTCCTAGACATACCATTAAGTACAATGAGAGAGAGAAGAAGCTATAAAAAATACATGAAGAAAGCTTTAAACAGAAAGTTTAATCGAGCACAAAAATAGGTTTAGCCATTATCCGATGGTAATCTCAAATGACTTGCGTATGCCTATGGAAATTGATATTTATATCTTCTAAAACAAGTTTTTATTTTTAAATGGTTTTTGTATTATCTTAAAACTCAAAAGAATATCTTTATATTGCCGCATTGAAGAAAGACCGTCGAATCTCCATGGCCGAATGGTCATGGCACTGGTCTTGTGATCGAGACCTGGGTTCGAATCCCGCTAGAGACACTGAGATTAATGGTATATGTAAATACTTAATTCCTTGATTTTATGTTTTCCTTTATTTCATGTTCCAGAAGGTACTGGACATTTCTTTAGTTTACCAGACAAGTGTTCTGGACTTTTCTTACTGTCTCCAGAAGAGTATTCTGGAACTTTCTCTGCTTATATAAAAGTAGAAGATTTGTCAGTTACTGTATTCTCAGTTCTGAGTTCAGTTAATAAATTGGTTTAGCTCTACCTCTTGTGTGTGTCATTAAGTTCTATACTAAAGTATCTACGTGACAATATCAATTCCGTCAATTTTGTCTTTTAATTTTAACGATATTTTTATTCAATTTTATACACTATCTGTGACAATGTTTATAAATGCTATGCTGGGATTCAAAGTCATCCATTAAAATATCCAATCGCTTTTTTTATTAATCATTAATTTCTTAGTAAGATTCTTACTTCCACTTTTATTTCGTAATATGTATACTTTTAAATTAGCAGTACTTGATTCAAATGAAATCATGTTTTTCAGTCGTATCAAATAACAAGGCGAAATATTTTTTTTAATGCATTCCATATTTATTATTTAACAGGCTAAAATGTCAATCAGGGCGAACAAACTGGTCGACAAAAAACGGCTAGTCTGAGAAAAAGAAATTATATATATTCGGGTATTTTTTCTGCAAACAAGATTTAATTTTAAAAATGAAAAGAAACATGATTAAATATTTTTAAAATATACAAAAAAAAAATTGCAAAAGCGAGAGAATTTGAATACAATGTCCTGTTACAGCTTTTTTCCTCACTTTTGCCATTAGAACAGACTTCTGTAATTAAAAATAATGAAAAATAGAAGAAAACAATCTTGTTCTCTTTGGATGATCTTATGCACCAAAAGATTCAGTGTAAGCTGTTACCTGCCTTTCTCCACTCCAAACTTTATGTAATATTTTGAGTATTCATCTAATTGAAAGACAACTTATAAAACTCTAATTTAAGAAAAGAATAAAGTTTCTTAAATTAGAGTAACCTTTGGAAACATTCAGTTTGAATGAACTGCACAAGATGACAGAGTAGACAGTCCATTATTTCATAAGGTAATAACCCTGAATGCTTCTATTAAAGAAACTTAGTTGCAAACTTTCCCAACCATTTTTGCTTACTCTTCTTAACAGAGCAAGTTACACTTTAAGATGAAATTTAAAGAACAAATTCTCATTTTTAATGAAATAAACTAAATGCATATATTCATTCTATGTTCAGAGAAAAATTCTAAAAAATAAGAATAGGGGACTAAATGAAATGAATGATAGTTTAATTTGTTTTGTATAATCCGTGAACTTTCAAGAGTTAATGATTCACATTTTATAAATCATTACCATGCAAAAGGTGTGAACTAATATTTTTTATTGAATAATAAACTTTTTTTACTATTAAAACGATATCAAGGCTAAAGTAATCAGGGTAATTATTCTTCTCTTATGACAGACACGCTTTTGACAAATATTTTTTTAAACTGAAAATAAAATTTAAAAAATAATTTCTTAGTTTAAAAATTTTGAAAGTTTTGCAAAACTGTTTTTAAAAATTACATAATGAACCGGTTAGAAAGCATATCATGCAAAAACAAATTATTCGAACAATACCTAATGATTTCACTATTTAAACATGTGAAGTATCTATGAAACTTGAAAGCCATTTGGCAGGAAAAAAAGAAAGGGAACATCCTTAAAACATACAAAATATTTATTAATTTTCTATTTTAATAAAAATTTAGGATCATCCTTTTTTAAAAAACTTCTCTCCAAATTTTGAAAAGGAGTTAAAAAGCGAAAAATAAATTAACTTATATATGAAATAATAGTGTTTAGTTGTGAAATCTCAATTTATCAAAAATACGTTTTTTCAAAGATTCTAAATTCTTCCGACTTTCTTCTTATTTTATAGTCTTGCATTGCCTGTTGAAACATTTTGAATATCATGTATAATTTAAAAATCTCATTTTTAGTATGTGTCAAAAGATTAAAATACATTAGTTTTACTCACCATTAATCATTATGGTATTTTTTTTCGATTGAAATTTACTGGTTATATAAGAAATTATAAAAATCGCACAAGGTCAATTACTATTATTAAATATTTTAATTTTATTTGAAGAATATGAAACACAGATGTTGCTATTAAAAGAAATAAAATACCACAGAAAAGAGGTAAAAGGTAGAAGAGGATACTACAGACCTCATAATTTGCAACTTTGAGCAAATCTTGATTTCTGATGTAGCATCACAACTTTTAATTTTTAAACTATTTCTTATATGAAGTAATATCACTTTCATTCCTTTTTAATAGGAATTATGCTTACATACACATTGAATCTTATGCAGAGTAATTTCCCAAAACTGCAATCCTCAAATTTTAATGGTGAAACTGCCAATAAGTTAATGTTGTCTATATATCAAAAATATCAGTGTAATATTAATGAAATATTGCGATAATTTTTTAAGTACCTTCTTAAATAGGAATATTTGGGAAGTAAATCTTTTACCAGGCACTCTAGAGAAAAACGAATATTTTCTGGCTTTTTTCAGTTATTTACAAAACTGTTTATTTCAGTTGCAATTGTATTAGAAAATGTGAAAGCACAAACTGTCCTCATTATTAAAAATCTCATTATTCGGTCTTTACAATGGTTATTTGCAAGGTAAGCTGATACGTTTCATATTTCTTGGGCATATATGAAATAATGGCTATGTGTAAGATTCAATTTTCATTTATCAACTTTCTCCTAAGAATCAGGATAGTATTTTCAATTACTCCTGACAATTTTCATTGTGGGTCAGTTAAGAACAGGCTTTTATAATAAGAACCTGTATTTTACATCCTTATTAATTTTAACATGCATTTCTAAGTCTTAAATAATTTCATCATATCCTATAATACAGTCATTTCCGGGATTGTTTGTTTTTCAAAGGCTCATTTCTTGATTTTTCCAAACAAAATTGGGGATAAGATTATTATAACTCCAAATTGACATTATCAAATAGTTATTATTGTTTATAGGTGATATTACATAAAAGTGAATATATTTTTATTGAAAAATAGTAATAAGGAGTTTGGGAACTTGAGAATAAAATAAAATCGAACAGTAGTTTCTCAACATTTCCAATATGTTCTTTTCAAATCATGTTCATTATTGCATTCAGAAGCCAAAACAGGTGTTATAAATTACTTCCATATTTGGGAATAAAGCGGTGTAATTATGAGCATCCCTGTAACTAATACTGGGTAATTAATAAATTTATTCGGAAAAATCATCGTTTAATGAGCTGCCCAGGACATGATTATGCATTACAGGCCTGTTTTCCAACTCATACAATCATTTGAAATCGAAGAAAAACTCTGCAAAATTAGTGCCCAATTTTCCTAAATGACAGTACATTATCTAAAATTTTTACTCATATAAGGTAGAAACAGTAATAGTCATAATGAAAATAATTTAATAAAAATTGGCAGCCTGTTATCTCAATACATTTCTGCAGAATAATTCTACATACTTATGGCAATAATTAAAATGAACTTTTTTCTGTTCTTAAAATTATATATTCAAATCTTTGATTAATACAATTTGCACTCAGCAGCAAATGAAACCACATTCATTAAGAAGTAAAATGTAGAAGTTTAATTTAGTCATTTAATTTTTTTTTCTTACCAGCATATTTCAGATACTTTTTGATCCCTTTTTCGACATCACCCTCCAACATCTGCAGATGATACACATCCTAAGAAATCAGTAATACAGAAAGTTAAAACATCAAAGGTAGATATTTTTTTACAGTTTGTGTAGCTAAAATCATAGGGGACCTACAGTGATTGTACATGGTAGATTTTAGGTTTAAATATAATAATAGAGCTATAACTCATAAAAAGTCAAATAGGGTGAAATTAGATATTATTAACAAAGTTATTAAATGTTAAAATTGACTTCTTCCTAAGGTACTATATGAGTTATGAGATACAATAACAATTTTATTAAATTTTTAAAGCATTGATTTGTACATAAATAATTAGAGACTGACAGATAAGAGTTTTTTTTTTTTCCTTTTTTTTCTGAAATATATATATTAGCAGTTGCATAGCCAAAAAGGCACTTCTGAATTTTTAACTTCGATTTATTTCATCACGGAAATCACTACGTACAAGGAAGAAACGATGAGACACCTCGGTCTACATCGCGACACAAAAGCATAAGAGACCAAAATTTTCCCTTCAATGATTTTTATAACAAGATTTTGATAAGGATTTCTTTGACACATGTAGATTTAGGAATGGAAATTTAGGCATTTTTAAAAGAATGGTGCAAACATTAAGGATTTTTATCCCTTAGAAAATAGAAGACCGGTTGAAATTAATTATATATTAAAAATATTTTCAAAACAGTAGTAATATCTCCTTATGTAAAGTATTTGAAAAATCTAAGCTGAATAACACACAAAACATAATTTCAATTTGTATACAATTCCTTAACTCTTGAGGCCTCAAATTTTTTTGTAAAATTGGTCTAAAATAGCGATTTTAACATTTGATAAGCTTAATTACAAAAAAAGGAGTTTTTTGTTTTCTTTTAATGTTACAGCATCGAAAAATATTTTACAAAATATAGATAAAATATAAGACTAGTAGATTGCATAAAAAAAAAAAATATCGTATTTTTTAGAGAAATAGACTTATTGATTTAAACAACATAAAATATACTTTCCTTTATTCAAAGTACTTATCTAACTGTTAAAAATGATATATAATTTTGATTACAAATCACTGGAATTTTCTATCTCTCATGCCTTTTATTCATATCACTATTTTCTTTTAAAATACATCTAAAAATATTCAGAGATATCCAAATACAAAATTTAAATATTTAAGAATTTCGTGTACTTTTGCAACACTTTAAAACAACTAACCAACAGGAAGATATTTTAAAAAGTCCCATATAAAAAATAATCTAAATGGTACATACCAATAATAACTGTAAATTGCAGCTACCAATTTCAGAAATAGCATTCATGGCTGGAAATTAAAAAATAATAATAATTTCGTAACCAGTTGTTATCAAGATAAAACATGTTTTTGCTCAATGAAAAAGACAAGTTACCTTTATCAAAATTGTCCAAAAAGTATAATTCTTTCACTTGAGGGCATATAGGCTCGATCAAGCCCACAATATTATGCTGAAAGATAATTTTTTTTAGATAAAAAATTTTAGCATGAAAAAATAGAAGAAAACAAATTTTTGAGAAACCTGTGAAGATGTTAGTGATTGTTGTAAGATTTCTTACTTCTTCAAAAAGCTTTAATTCCATACAAGACTTAAAATTACGAAAGAAATATGAACAAGTTCATCAAGTTTTCCCTCAATATTTTCTGCAGAATAATGAGCAAAAAAAGAAGAGTAACAAAATTTTTCACATTTACCATAATAACACAATGTGTTCCTTATATACATCTGGGGATAAAGGAAATTTTTCAAATTACACAGGTTAAAGACTTGCACAAAAAGTCACATTTCCAGATATTTATTTAAAAGACATGTTGAAACATTTTATATAACATTTTTAAGTAGGTTATATTTCTAAAGAAAAATAAAATTACCAAGAAAATTTTGTCATGTTAATAAGAATGTCATTCAAATAAGCTACTTATTTGATATCCTAACTTCTAGCAGTATATTATTCATTAAAACATTTTTGGTGTTCTGAAAACCATGGTGGCCCACATTTTTCCAAATGTGGTTATTTTAATTTTTTTAAATAAATGAAAACGATTATTTACTGCGATATTTCATCATTCAAACTTGATGTAGAATAAAGTAATATTTAATTTTCAAGCACTTTTAAAAATAAAAATCTACCTATAATTTTTTTTAATAAACCCCTCAAAGGTACCTTAATTTGTTAAAGTATTTGAAAATACAAGAACTGTTTTTGACAGAAGAAACCATTTATTTTATGCTAAAACATGTTTTCCTAAATATTTTTCATATTTAAAAAAAAAAAATCGATTTTCCTAGAAATTTTGAAAACATAATAATCTTTAAAAATCTAACTCTTAATAGAAGAGTTATTTCTTTTGAAAGTAATAAAGGTGGAAAACAAGTAGCATTTTCAAAGCAATTTTAAGAATGTAAGATCTCAAAAAGGGAATACTGAAGAATCAGAAATATCAAATAACGATATATGTTAAAGAAACACATATTTAAGAAAAATAAAATATTAAGCTCAAGAGAGACTGTTAATACAAAAACTATAACACATTAATTCAATGTATATTAAGGGCTGTAAGAATTTAATGGATTTTCAATATTATATATATATATATATATATATATATATATATATATATATATATTGAAGAAGCAGGCATACGTACAAGCGATGAGCATACAGAACAACACAGAAAGGAATGAGGAAAAAGCTCTTGGACATTTTATCCCTGGTCTTATGTAACCTATGATTTTGATAGGGAAAACATTTCTTCATAGTGCTAATATATTACGAGATTTCGATAGCGATTTTCGTCACACGCACGGAGAAAGCAGAGGAAACACAGGGAGATTTTAAAAAAGAATTTGCCTCATCAGCGGTATTTTGCCTCTTCACGCAGAGCGTGGGAAAGTTAGACTTTTAGCTGATTCAGCAATTTAACAAATCTTCTCTTGAATTAATTAAGTAGAGACAGTGGAATTGGATCACAAAATAAGAGAATATTTTAGAATAAAGTTACTATGGGCTAAATTAAGATAAAATCTTGAAAATTAATTAAATTGAAATTAAGAGTTAAAATATTACATATATATATATAATATTACAAAGACAGTTCAGTTAGCAAATCTACTTTCCATTATATTAAACTACAGTTTCTAAAGTTTTGCATTAAAATTATTGAAAAAATTTTCTCCAGAACTAAAACATGCATGGTATATGAAGTGGTTTTAGAGGAACAGTTTAGTTACCCTATTTTAAATCTATTCAAGTTTTTTTTTTTTTTTTTTTTCTTGTGGGAGAGGGGGGGGGATAAATTACTAAGTCAAATGATAAGAACAGAATGAAAAATTATTCTCTAAATTTTCATGTCACTCTAAAATAATGTATGACACACACCTACGATCAGATCGATTACATCTACGATTAACATGTACCAAGACCACACACCAATAGAAACTCTGGAACACGATTTTGTTTCTATTATCCACCAATCACTAAGATGAGTTTTTACCATCTTCTGCATACCAGAAGATAGTTGATTAAAATATAATAAATATGAATGAAAGCTTGGATATGAAATTTAACCATAATTCATTTTTTAACATCCGAATAATGTTTGTGATAAATGAAGTCTTGAGCAAAGCATGGAAAAGGTAATGTCCTTAAAATGTAATTTTTCAATAAGAATGATTTCTGATATATATTTTGTCAATATAACATGAATTTATATTATTTTACATGAATTTATATTAATAAGCAACAGACTAACTACAAAGTTAATTAAAAATATTTCATATCTTTCCTAACCAAACAAATATGTGAAAAAAAACTAAAACTAATTACAAAATCAATTAAAAATAAGTTTCAAACCTCTTCTAAACAGTCAGCTGCAGCTTCCATATTTTGCTTATAAGTGCGAAACAAATCTTCTTCACAAATGCCATCTTGTTTGAGACCAGCAAGTATATGAATCCTAAACAATAAATGTGGCATTGAAAATTCTGAATTTCACTACAAGTAGAACCGGTAAATATAATTTTATATGATAAAACTGTGCCTGAATATGTTTAGGGTATTATAAACACCTTATAACAAATCAATTCAAATTAATAAATATGTCAGTGTTAATTTAATTTAAATTAGTTGCATTGACGATATTTTTAGTACTGAGTCATTACAATATTATTTTATTGGTACATTACTGATAGCACAGTAGAAACATTTCAAAGATGACAATACATACATCTTTAAAATATATTACTGGATTATTACTGCCAAGAATCAGTATTGCTTTAAAATATTAATTGTTCTCATAAAACACAGACTTTTCTAGAAGTTAGAAAGTACCATCAAAATATATTTTGCATGAATCAATGCTTGAATTGGCTTGATACTCAAAGCTACTAAGAAAGGGTGAAAACATTAAAAGGTCTAAAATAAATATAACTAATTACATAAAATTTTGCATAGTTATAAAAAATTAAATTACCATCAAGTACTTGTTAACAAATCACACATCCATCACAGTGGAGATTAATTTTAATTGTTCCATTCTAATAGTTATCATACTTAACATGGAAATTGACTGACTGAACTTATTTTGCTTTTATATTGAATTTTACATATACATTTTCAGATTAACAGAATTCTTCCAAAGGGCTGGACAAATTGTCTCTGAGCTTCAACTGTATAAAAAATATATTTTAAATCCCATTTCATGGTGAAGATAGGATTACAAGTTCATTTAGGGAGCTGACCGAAATTTGACGAGGAAAAAGATTTTGGCTCACCAGGCTTTCAGGAAAGCAGAAAAGGATTTGAAACTTTCAACAAATTTATTCACTTACTTTAGACAATATTCAAATACATTTCCGTAAAACCAGCAAGAAAATTCAGAAAGATAAGAGATTTTTCAACAAAACGCCCAAACTTTATCACAAGATTTCTATGAAATTATACAACACTTATAATAAAGAGAGACTTTATATCACAGAGTATATAAAGTATTATTTAAGCAGAATATTAAAATCTAAAGAAAATTCTATAAATATTAAAGAAAATATAAGTATATTAATAAATAATTTTTAACTGTGCCATGCGTGAAATATTCTCCAAAAAGGGTTGGATGAATTATCTTTAAGTTTCAGATTTTCTCTTTTTAAATTCAAAGCCACATATATAGGGCACCTTATATAAAAATCCCATTCCTTTTACCTTTAATATTCAGAAGGATGTCGACATTGTAAAGAGCTTATTTTCAATTTCTCTCTAAGAGAAGCCATAGTGAAGAAGTGATATTCTTTAAACTTGAATCATTGAATAATTATTATTGAATTCTATAAAAAAAACACTGAATACACTTCATAATTATAAATTAAGCAACATTCATAAATTGCAGTAAATTAGGCATCTTAAAAATTTATTACATTATTCATTATTATTTCTACAAATATTAAAATTTTAACAATAACAATATAATAAAAGTATCTGATCATCTTTATGCTTTGCTAATTCTTCAAATTCATCAATTATTCCTATGACGTAGAATCATTTTTTTCTTGCAGCAATGCCTAAACAAACATTATAAAGAAGGCTGTTCGCAAATTCTCTGGAATATTTCCACAGGAATTGCATGCCATTCTTGTTCAAGAAAATAGAAAAGCACTCTCATTGTTTTAGGGCAGTGTGATTTTGATTGAATCCACAGGTAATGGAGAATTTAATTGGATTGGTCAGAACCCAGATATTTATCCAGATTAGAAAAGAAAAATAATAAAAACTTGTAAATAGCATTTCTCAAAGCGTAGAGACCATCATTTCAAAGAGATATGCAGTGCCACCTAATTAGAATATTTGCAGATAACCAAAGCATAAAGGTATATGAAAGGTACTGACTGAAAATTTTGCATTTATAAGCAAACTCTTAGAAAGTTTTGGAATTTTTAAAAATAAAAACCTTTATTTCTTGCATTTTTAAGCTAGTTTTACAGAAATGAATTTGAATACTATCCAAAGCAAATAAAAATCATTGTGAAAGTTTCAAACCATTGTTTGCCTTTCATAAAATAGGAAAATCATTGAATGGAAAATCATTAAAATGGGAATGAGTCAAAGTAATTTTCTTGATCAATTTCTAGTCATTTCCATAAATATCCTTGTGACCAAATCATCATGGTGATATGCATCCTTAAATATATTTTTTCCATGATTAAAGTACAAAAATATTTCACCTAGCCTACCTGGAGAGTTCAGAGAAATGCATAAATCAGAACTATTGAAATCCATTGCATGTCAGCTTACTTACGAAGCAAACTAAATACTAAGAAACAATCCACAATATTCATTTAAGCATTCTGACTAATTAGGTAAAAATCTTCAAAATATAAAAACATCGTGCTAAGAAATTTTGTAAAATATCTTTCAGGTGTTGATTAGTTAATAAAAGTTCTTTGAAGTTATATGATCTTCCCTCCCCCCCCCCCCAAAAGGAAACTACTTTCTAGTAGTTTTTAAAATAAAATATTAAGCAAATTTTATAAGTAATTTTTATCATTTATATTATTTCTGTAAATAAATTTAATAAAAATGATATATTCTTGAAAAGAAAACTAAAATGAACTATATTGATGAAAATTCTTGTACACAATAAACTTAATATATCATTGTAGTAAATAAATTACAAATTGTATATATTTTTCAAAATATTTTTGATTTATCCACAATTTCAATCAGCCACAGAAGGTTTATTCTTGAATTCTTTTTTATTTACACAAAAGATCATATCAATCTAATTAATGAAGTTTTTTAAAGGTCATTTTTACATCCCTTCTCTCTGCCTGTATCTTGATGGAGGCAAAACTCACCAGCTTCTCAGCATGGGCTTGGATTGAGGAAGCAATCATTAATAGAGAATAATGCAAGTCGAAGTCAAAGTGATGGTACATTATAAATCTAGGAATGACTGACAATCAAATGTTTATTGTTGGAGTAAAATAATTTTTGAGCAACTAATGATAAATGCATTTAAAATAAAATAATATTCAGTACAAGGGAAATGGCTTTTATATATAAATAAAAGCAGATATTCAAAACATTTGGTAATGTTAATCAGATTATAAAAGCATTAAATTATTTAAAAGAGCACATTAAAATAAGAAGCAGTTATAATTTGAAGCAAAAGAAATGCTAAAAACTTTTCTTTTTTTAATATCCCATCAATTCATATCAACTATCCTCTCAGGATTTTAACAAACAAAATTTATACTTTTTATATGCCATAATGGATGCACTTCTATCATTCTTAGAATGATTCTTAAATGACGCTAGAATGATTCTTAAATGACAAATGACACTTCAAAGTAATCCTCAGGTGTTTCAATACATTTTGCATATTCATTCTTTCAAAATCAATCCAACAAGGCAGAAATATAAATAAAAAATCAAATAAATGGATATTCATGAAATTTTTTAAACATATTAACATTAATAAGTTAAAAAAAGTTAGGAAAGAATCAGAATATTGCTATTGACAATCATAATAAATTCCTACAATGGGTTTATTTTAGAAAATCATAACTACTTGAATTTCTGCTTTTGATAACCATAAAATAAGTACTGAGACATCCAAAATTTTAAATTCACATTTTCATTTCCAGTCATGTATTAAAGCAAACTTTAAGAAAAGAGATGACTAAATCTTATAATATTTTAATAAATGAGAAAATGAGATTTTAGCACTAATTAGCACTTGTTGATACTTCTAACAAAACCACAGAAATATATTTTGGTGTTTTGATGTTAATGGATTAATCATAATATTTCACATTTTAAAAAATAATGAATAATAAATTAATAATATATAAATTTATGCTTGCAATCTACTGACTAGGAAATCAATAACAAAAAGAGTGTGGAAAAAATTCTATGTACAATCCCCGAAATAACAAAATGATGAATACTAATAAATCCATAGGAAAATAGTCATGTTAATAAAGCAATAGGAACATAAGAATTCAAAACATTAATCCAACCTACAAATTTATCTATTTCAGGCGGGGGGGAAAAAGCCATTTTTAAATCACTATAAACTGAAGAAAAATATAAATAAATTATTACATTGGCAGAAAAATGTTTTTGCAGAAATTAGATAATATAGAATGAATAATTTCCTACTTCTTACACTCCAGTGAATGTGCATACTTAATGGCTTTCAGTAAAGACTTGTTGAATTCGACCTCTTGTCCAGGAATACATGCAAGCCCAAAGCCTTGGCCTTCAAAGTAATCAATAGTACCACCTATAACCATAAAAAATTACTCAGAACAACTAAACAATGCAATCCAGTCTATAATTTTTCCTTTATTGTTGATAGTAAAAAAACATTATGGATATTATGAAGATAAAAATAGCTCCCATTTAGCAGAATATTGAATTGATATACAAATTGAAATTTACATTTGAAATATTTCCTACTGACGGAATAAAAAAAAGGAAAATACACATTTTAATCATATTTATTCAAAAGAATCTGAATTAATCCAGTTTTGCAAACAAATACATATGATAAAAGTCATCAGTGCTGCAGTTAGTTTTAATTACCTACACCTAGTTTTTGAAAAATTTCTAATATCTATAATATAAAATGATGAAACAGTAATATTTTTTACACTTGAAAGTATTTTCCACAAGGTGACAAATTTATAACATACAGAGAAAAAACTTTCATATAACATCATAAAACTTTCATTTTTTTTTTTTTTTTTTTACAGTTTCATATTCCAGCTTTAGACTTCAAAAACAATTATCATATATTTCACATATTCAAATAAGATTTAATTTGTTATAATTTTTTATTCAAAAGAAGTAAACTTCTAGAGTTTTATACACTATTTAGCCCCTAAATAGTAAAGTACTATTCAAACCCCCATTTTCTGAATAAAAATGAAATTTTCTAAAATATAAAGAAAGATGTACTATTTCTTCCATTAAATGCTGTTATCAAAGCTCTTTTGTAAAAGTTTTTCAAATTCTTCTACCAGGCATTCCACATTAAAGAAAAATTCAAATAGATTACAGAAAGCAGAAATGTAATTTCCTAACTTTTCCACGATATTACACGAGATGAAAACATGTACACACAAACAAAAGAAATATGTTGAAAATTTTAGTTCATTAATTCATTTTCAAACTAAAACAATGCTTTTTACTAACAATCCAGTTTTTCTAGAAACCACAAAATTAGTCTACACTTAAATGCAACTACATTTATCACTGGAATATTAAGAGGAGAAGGGGGTGGGAAATGTACTGATACCCTGGGCATCAATGTAGGAAAGTATTATGAAATGAATATTTCCCATTTTTACATATCAGAAAACCAAACTGCAACTGTTTTCATTACTTTATAATTAGGAAATTTAAAGAATTTTTTCATTTTCAACCATGATTATTTGTACCTCTTTGAGGGGAAACTAACTGGATTGTCTTTTTTATAGATTAGGGTTTGGGATGCTTCTCAAGCAAACAAGTAAATATCAAGTTTCCAACTAATCAACAGCTTAGGGTAACTGGATTAAAAAGAGGGCTGCAAACGGCAATTAAATAAGTTATTAACCTAGTTTTTAAAATAAATCATTAAAAATACATTTTTTGTGTTATAAAATATATAACTAGAATGTGGGTTCACAATGAATTATTAAAATCCTTAATTAAGGAATAAACAATTATTTCTTTATAATATATTGAATATTAATTATTCATTTATTGGTTATGTTATATTCCAGTAGACTGGTCCTGTAAAATAAATTTAATTATATATTTGAATTAAACAATTCTTTATAATATTAAATAGTATTTTTTCAAATAAAGGAAATCTTTAACTAATATTTATGGCTAATTAAAAAAAACTTGAATGCATTACTTTTCCATGATATATACATTAAAAAATATAAAAATATTCCACAAAGGTACTAAAAGAAAAAAAATGAACTAAAATAAATAATTAAAATATTAAGTAATTAATGTGTTGAAAGATGTAGTTCAATTGACCAGTAAGTAAATTAGGAGTCTCCTAATAGGCATTGCCTCGGGTTGCATAATGTCTATATATATATATATATATATATATATATTGCTGAATAAGGCAGTGGAAGAGGAGAAGGCACCCTTCATTAAAGAAGAATTTCTTTAGGTCAGGCAGTCAGGAGACAAAGAGATATTCTGTGCAGACCACTGGTCCCTTTTTTTGCACCTTCATTTTATTATTCTATAAAAATGAAATCATTCAGCTTCTAAAAAGTGAAATTCTTTGGACCATGAAAAATGTTACAACCTGGACAAAAAATAATGCAAAATAATTTGATTTAGAGGTCTGGTAGTATCCTTGATCAATGATAGATTTTTAGGAAAGAAAATAGTAAGTCTCTCCTTCTCCACATCCCCAAAAACATGGAGAAACACTGTTATGTAAAAAAAATCTCAATTCCAACATTGGGCATCTATAGTCAACTAGGTTTCAAGAAGAAAAGAAAAAAGACCATTTTCATTACATAAATTAGGTTATGTAAAAAAACATTTGCTTTTTTTTTACATTAAAATGTATAAGGGACAAAATTTAAAAGGTATGAATCGTATACTATTAGTTAAGACATCTTAAAAATTTAATACACATTTGTTTACAAAATCAGGGTTTGAAGTGAAAATATGAATATAATAATTTCAGATTATATATATATATATATATATATATATATATATATATATATATATATAATACAGATATTAATATATAATCCTAATTTTTATCTCAATTTAACCCATATTAACTTTATTTTAAAATGTTCGCTTATTTTCCGATCCAATTCCATCTTTTTTATTTAATTAATGCTACAGAAGCTATGTAAAAATGCTTAAATCAGCAGTTCTCATGCTCCAAGAGAAGGGATAAAAATTTGTCGATCTAAACAAATTCTTTTAAAAGAACCCTATAATTAATTCCCTTACCTAAATTGACATGTGTACAGAAATTCCTATCAGTATCTCACAGTATATAATCATTGGGATAAATATTTTGTGGGCTCTTTTTTTTTTCTTTCGCTCTTGTGACGTGCTGTAGATTGACGTACCTCGTCGCTGCTTGCTTATACATAAATTATGCCACCCAGGATGGAATAAAGCGGAGTTTTAAAAATTCAAAGTCTTCTCTCTCTTTGGCCATGACTCTGCTTCAGAAATATGTGTTTTATATTATATATATATATAATTATTAAAAATTCAATTTTGGCCAAATCCCAAAGTATTTATTCTGCACCACAAGCTCGTTATACAATTACCATAAATGAATTATATCTTTCACAGAAAAACTTGAATTAGATACTACCATTTACTAATATATCTTACTAGCCAAATTTGTTATATATACAATAGTCATTTTTTTATATTATTCACGAGTTTTATACTTGCACACGAATTTCATTACAATTTTTGTACACTCAAAGGCTGCAGGTTTTTTGAAATACTACTTTAGGAGATGACAGAAATTGCATTTTAAATTAAATAAGTTTCCTTTTTAGTACAAATTACCACTTTCAAATAAAATATCAAATAACATAAAGTTCATGCTTGTATTAATTTATTTAAAGATATTGAGATTTTTACAAAAAGACTTAAGGTTTAAAAATTAGAAGATAAACAAAGTTAAAATCATGAAGTGCATCTGAGCCATTCTATTATACATTATACTTCGACAATTTTTATACTTTTCAATTCTACATTATAAAGTACATTTTCATTCTACATTATAAAACTAATTTTAAATATGTTATTATCATTAACAATATTCATTCGAAATATGCTATTATGTAATTGAAGTTCTTTTGGGTTTGAAAAGAATGATATGAGAAGGCAAATCAAAATAATTATTCTTAACAAATAATAAAAAAATTTATTCTTAATATCTGCCTTTACTTGCCATGTTCACTAGCTGATTCACCCATCATATTGATAGTAGGAATTTAGTTACATGAACCATTTTCTTTTTGGTAAGCAGAAAGTGTGAATTGAAGCTTTCTGAAGTTCAAGGCCATAATTTTCTCACAGTGACCAAAATGAAGTCGGCAAATTTTTTTCTAAAACTACATAAATTCAAAATACTTTCTATCAATCCCTTTTTCCTGCTTTTTGCCTTCCTATTTAGTTTTTTCGGTTGTGCTCTTTGTGGCTTTAAAAAAGAAATCTTGTTAACAGATAAAAATTGGATTATATCCTTAAATCAATGAGAATAAAAATTGTTAAAGAATTGAACAATTTTTTTTCCAATGAATGTTTTACAAAAAGAAGCAAAGATATGATCTGTTTGGAAACCCTAGGAAATTCAACTCCAGTGGCCATTCTCCCTTCAATTTGCTGATTCGTCAGTAACTTCATGAAACTTAAAAATGTTTTTAACATTTTCTGCTTTCTTCCAGATAGTTTAAAAAATGCATCAATATCAAGGAAAAGTGAGTGCCTTTCTATTCCAACAAGAGCTTATTTTACAAGTAAAAAGTTATTTTCTTTAAACTTTATTAAAATGTGTTGCATTTCAGATTCAAGTGTTTTTAAAAAGTGATACATTTTACAAATTTAAAAAAAACCCTCAAACATTTAAAATTATTATAAAATTATTCAAGCATGTATTAAAAAAAAGAATAGAAGAAAACTAACAGAAAAAATATACTGCAGGTAATTTATCAAGATAAAATGAGAAATAAATGAAAAGTTATTTCTAACATCTTCAAAATTAGTGCTGTGCATAAAAAGAGCAACGGAAGAAAAAAAATACAACTGCTTAGTCAAGTCCAATACTTTTGTAATGTTTTAAAAACATTTGAACTCATTTTATCTGACACATTGATTTTTGAAATTTATGTTTACGAAATCTATTGATATAAAGTTTTCATATTTGAAGCATTGAAATAGTACTTTTTTCAAAACATTTTTCTGATTACATTGTATGTTTAAAATTTTGAAATATAACATATTTAATTGCAAAAAGAAAACTCTTTATTATATATTTTTACAATTTATCTTAAATTTTAATATATTTAAAATTATTTGTATTCTTTTGAAAATTTTATTTTAATTTCAGTCTTGTTAAAAATACTTTTTGTTTATGAAACATTAAAAAATAACAAAGATTTTAAAATGGATGAAGATCAAAATAATGGAGGAAATCCTAGTAATCTAGTCTATTAATTTAGTATTCTATAACTCTAATAATAGCATGGATGTAAATTCTTGGCTGATATTTTAATGATAAATACCAACAACCTGATTTATATGACAAAAAATTTTTTTAAACATGCCCAACTATTTAAAAAATAGTGCAGTAATTGAATATGTTAATGATTATGAGACAAATTAATAAATGGGATGAATTTCTATGCTTTATGATAGAAAAATATATTCTAACAAAATTCATTAAATTAAGTGACTTCTCAGAACTTTAAATGATGGGGAAGATATAGCTGAATTCTTCCCATAGAATCTTCCCTTATTTTAGGCAGACAACTGAAATTATGTACATCAATGGTATTCGAAGGGTTAATATATCACATCTATTTATCAATTTCTGTCTGTAAATCCTCCCTAAAACCCCATAGAATAGTTAACAGTTACAACAAATGTGATGAAAATTCAAGGAACCGAAAATGAAAATTCCGACTTTAATAAAAATCCAATTTTAATCTCAAACACAAATAATCATTAACACTGAAAATCACATAATTTCAAATCAACACATTCAGATAAAATATCAAGCCCAAAATGTATATGCATTTTGTAAATAAGTTGCCATCTACTTCCTGCAAGCTTTGTGGAAACCACAGAGTATAAAATCCTGTTATTGGGTGTAGACCAGCTCTTTAAAACTACCCACCCACCACACCATTCAACACTCCTAACCTCGTCTGACTTAATATTAACCCACCAACGTTAGAAATCCAAAATTGAGAATTGCTAAAAGTATCTGAATACTATAAAAACAAATCCCTACCACGTATCCTAGATACTAGCTCAACAATTTTCAGCACACCACAATATTTTTTAACAAAATGTCTGAAAACAACAATACTCCATGTATAATTGTACTGCAAATTCATGGTACATTTAATCTAGAAAAGATATGTTTATTTTTCCTAAAAATTGACATTACATTACACTCCTGAATATCTGACCTAATGTTGGTGGACGGGCAGACCGGATAGCAAAAAAGCTAGATAAGCTACAGTTCAATGAGCTCATTTCTTTACCCACCAATACCAGAAGACAAAGTTTTTTATACTAACATTTACTGTTATGATACATATTTTCTCACTTCTTATTTAGTACTAAACCCTCCATCTATCTCAAGCCTTGTAGAATGTGAATGTGTCCGTGACCCGGTCAATCATAGAAGTAGTTGCCGGTAATGTGTTGAGTTAAAATAGAAGATTCTGTATAGGTAGTTTATATAATACACTGCACGTTTCAAGAATTTCTTTGCAGAAAAAGCAAGTTAAAGGATATAAATTAACATTTTAACATAAATTCTATAAGGTTCGACTTAAATGCTGGCAACATAATAAAACATTAACATAAATTGTAGGCCTAATTCATAAAAAAAATTGAATCAAACTGATTTCATTTTTCACTGATAAATGATTACACAGATATGAACAAGGTAACCTTAAGATACGAGTCAAAACTTAGTTTTTAGTTTTTGAAAAAGCCCTAAATAGATGACTGCCTCTGCACTTTAGCTCACTTCCAATACTTTGGCAATGTTGCCAATGTAATGCCTTCCTCATTTAATTATGCTACAAGAAAACTAGGCCAGATAGCATAGAAGTTGGATAGCCGCATACCGGATACTCGGGAGTGTAATGTATTTCACAAAATATAACTTTCTATATTCTAGATCTTGCTTTATATAATAGGCCTGTCCGAATTGCTAATAACCTTAATATACACACTATCTCCAAAATGTATATTAAAACGATAAAAATTTAAATCAACTTAAAATGACAAACAGGAACAAAGATATTTTTGGCATATATCCAAAAATAAAAATGTCAATTCCTACTATTCTCAGACTTCCAAGGATAAAGCTTTCATACCTCAGACTGTTACAAAGGATAAGGATAAAATTAAGAAGAATTAAAAGTTTTAATGAAAAATATGATTGCATTTTTGCTAAGGACAAGTTATGATGTATGTTAAGTCAGAGTTGAACCACAAAGAAAAGTGCTCAAAGGTTCACATACTAGTTAGTCTGAAACCTTATCATGCTTCTCCTGTTGAGGAGCAAGAATTAAAAAAATTATTGCAAACAGGTATGATAAAAGAAAGTAATAGTCCTTATTAATCTCCTATAATTTTAGCCTTCTAAGCAATGAAGCTAAAAAGATTTGGTTATGTTGAAATTTATATGAAATTATATGTTCTATACAAATAAGATTCTGAATTTTATCTGTAGGATAGTCTTTAGATAAACTGCCAAAAGCAAGAAGTTTTTAATCTTTAAATTTGTTAGGTTACTGGCATGCACTTATTCATCTGAAAGACAACCCAAAACTTGCTTTTTGCTCTAATTTTGACTTATATGAATGGTGCATATTACCATATGGTATTAAAGTAGCTCGTTCAATTCTTAATAGATTCAATTGAAGAATATTAAACAAATTTGATTTTGCTTGCAATTATTTCTAGGATATCATTGTGTACTCTTCATCTGAATAAGAACCATCTTAACACTATTTCTGATATTTATCAAAGACAACATTGTCAAAACTATTTAAATATATTTTTGTTCAAACTAAAATTAACTTTTTAGGTAATAAAATTGAGCTAGGTAAAGTTACTCCAAATAATGCTAACATAGAAACTATTAAAAAAATAAAAATTTCACCTAATGTAAAAGAACTTTGAAGGTTCTTAGATTTTGTAAATTTTATAATCAATTTATTCCACAATATGCTAAACTTAAGTTAACTTTGAATAAAACCTTGAAAAAAAGATGTTAAATTTAAATCTGATGAATGCCAAAATGTTGTTGAAAAATTATAAGACATACTAATAGTAAAACCTGATTTAAAATGATATAACCTTAAAGTAACTTGATACATTTTTATTAATGCATTGCAAAAGAGTTGCACTGAAACAACCCGAGGCTTGTAAAGTGGTAGACCTGGTTCTTTCAAATGACAAAATTCTGTTTTGTCAAAATTTGTTTTCAAAATTCTGTTCATTAAAAAACATATACACCCATTGAACAAAGTTAAAATTTAAGACTAAATAATAATCATTCTTAACAGATAAACAATTTTTAAAGATTTAGTATTAAAGTAAACTGATCAGAAAACCTAAAAACTGCCTCTTCAAATTTAAAAGCATACTTCACTAACACATTGAATATGTACATTTTTTATATATCTGATACTATTTTTTCAAAATCTCTATCCATATTTTTGCCTCTATCCAAAGATTGCTGTCCAAATACAGCAATCTTTGGGAACTTTCAACTTTTTCCCATAATCCATATATCTTAAGTTTTTTTTAAATCATTTTTCAAATTATGAAAAAAACTTTTCTTGCAGAGTGCTTGTAATAGGGGAAAAAAAAAAAAGAACTTAAATTCCTGAAGTTACAACTTAAGTTTTATTAACCTTCTGTTTTCATATTATATGTTTCTTTTCTGATTTCCTATTAATAAATAGACATCTAAGTATATTAGCAAAGTTTAAGTATGTATTCCACTTATTTGGAATTACCAAAACTTGTTGCCTATCAAATTGCATTCACAAAATTCATACAATCATATTGCAAAAACAATAAAACCTGTCATCTTGAGATTAAATCTGAACTAATTCTGTAAAACAGAAGAACTGTAATGAAATGACATCAAAAGCTGCAAGTCAGCTAGACTTGCTATACCTTAATGTGTGAAAACAATATTTTTGTTTTCCTCAACAAATGCAGTATATAAAATTAAAATTTCCCACATATTTAAATGATTTGCCTTCTTTCCATGTACCAACTTTATTTTGCATCATGTATCAACTTTAATTTTAAATCAAATTATATAGTTTAAGTTTCGTTAATTTTTTATTCCATTTAATACGTTTGAAATTTAAAATTCAAAATAAAAATTAAAAAAAAGTTTGATATTAACTACATGTTTTGGATACAGAATTAATTTCAATGATTACTAGTAAATATAGGAATATTTAGAAAATAATACAGCTACTTTAACTGAAGTAAAAATAATTAACATGATCAAAAAATGTAAACCTTTCCCGGTGTTTGAAATGTATATGTATATTATAAAACCTAAACAATGAATAAAATATAATACTTTTAGGAGAGTTGATTAAAGCCACATCCAAGCCAGTTTCCTTTTTCACAGCTGTTAAATCGTCAAGATCCAGATGATATAAATTTTGAGCTTCTACTGCTTCAAACCCAAGTTGCTTGGCTCGCCTGAATCGTTCAGAAAAATCATCTCCGTCGAACAAAGTCGACAGATTTGCAGCAAATTTATAAATAAACGGCATTTCGATAAACTCAATCTGCAGACCTGAAATCGAAACAAATAAAAGTAATTACAAAAACTTACCAAAAATACATTTTTTACTCGAATCGGGAAGCAGGTACAAAACTTTTGTGAAATAAACATTTTATAACATTCAACAGGCCGGCATCGAAAAGTAAAATGCATACATGTTGCCAGAAATTTCAAAGCTTCTTATAGAAACAATGGAGTTAAGATACAAGTCTAATGCTTGAAGAATAAAATTAAGGAAATTCACTCGTCAAACTACAATAGCAAGTCAACCAAAGAAATAATTATTTCAAAAGTTGCATATAAATGATAATTACCTTAAATTTAACGATTCTTTCACCAGCACACTATCGCTCTAACTACAATATGTCACACAATGGCGGAACGTTCAACTGACAACTGAGGGGGTTGCCACAAGAAACTTAGCGCTAAGAATAGAAAATCGCCAAGATTATTACTTTGCGCCAATGTGATGCGGATCATAATTCTGGCTGGAATTTTTTTTTTAACGTTAAACAAGCTACAGAAATCCTTAAATTATTTTAACATTTATTCAAATCAATCATTAAAAAGTCCTAAAATTTGAAGTTATTAAATAACATTTCGTATATGACAATTAATTTTCTGGTTTAACTGATTTGAATGAAAAAATATACCATTCCCAAATTGACTACAATGCAGTACATAACATCCGAACTAGGAATAGCAAATTTTTAAAAATGCATCATAGCTCTTTATGAATAAATGCACCAAATGTTCGAATTAACGCCGAAAAAACTCTTAGAATTCATATCATTTAGAGAAAATTGAATGAAAATAGTATCCCTAGAATTTCGCGACAGGACAGTTTTTATTATAAAAGAAAAGTTTGCTTTTAATTTTAACCTATGGTAAATTCTTCCAAAATTTCTGTTAACAATTGTGATATCAGAGGTAATGAAATCGTTGTCTCGAAAATATTAATTATATAAATTATTATAGTTCTTGAAATATCGACTCTATTTCTGAAATCATAAATTAGTTATCATTTGGAAATAATGCTTTTTATAATAATAAAAAAAATTAACTACAGCAAAACAAAACCAAGTGGATCAGAAAAAGAGAAATAGGTCGAAACAACTAAAGCTCATAAAATTTCGATTAAAGAACTTTGAAATTTTTAAGTTATAATTTGTGCGATTATCTAATATTGCGGCACCTTTTAAAATATCCCAAATGCAGTTTTTTTTAATGAGCACATTTAGTTCATTAACTTATTTACTTATTAATAAATTCATATATTTTCTAAATACAAAGAAAAGTGAATGAATACAGAGCAGCAGACATTTATTATAGTTCTTGAAATATCAGCTCTATTTCTGAAATCATAAAGTAATTATCATTTAGAAATAATGCTCTTTATAAAAAAAATTAATAAGGAGGAAATAAAACCAAGTAGATTAAAAAGAGAGAAAGATGTCGGAGACATTTGAATACGTAGAGAAATGGCTAAACAATAAATTTATCTAGATTTAATTTTTGCAGTGCTTTTTTTGATAAATAAAATTCATTATTGCGAATTAATCTTTTCTAATATTACACTGGATAAAATTCTTGTAGTTAAAATTAAATTAAATTAAAATATACAATGATTGTAAGGTGAGTCGGATTAAACGCACAAACTAAGACAATGCAAATCGCCGGGCGCATTTCCCCTCTTCAACTGTCAAAGTGAGCTATTTCTTTATTGATTTTAATTACAATTTCTATGTAAGCAGTTTTAAGTAATAAATGTCTGATAAAACGAAATAGCGAAATATTTAATCTCTGATTATTTTCAAAAAAAATTGGTTTCTGCCTCTCGCTCATTAAAAAAAAAAAAATTCTAAACTAAAATTTAAAAATAATTTTTTAAATTTTTGTTTATCAAAAAAAATCTCAAAACTTTCTTTGACAATCTAAATACTATTTAATTAAAGATCGGATAGTTTGTAAATCATAAAGCAACATAATATTAAAATGTTGTTTTATAATTTAAAAATTATCATGGTAGAATCATAAAATAAATTCAATACAAAACTTACAAACGGTAATTAATTAGGAATGCTATAAAAATAATAATCCCAAATTTAAATGACACTGAAATTTATTTGAACATGTACCACTGCACGACGCTTCAAAATTAAATTTCTTAAAAAATATCGCAAGAAAAATAATCTAAGGACCTTGGGATCCATAGGCAGTTGCCTACTTTGCTATTTATTAAACTTGCCCTGAATGTAAGTACACACTGTACCTTGCAGAAGATTTAAAAATAAATTTCTTAATTTGTTTCATGCATTTCTCATTCTCTCTAAATAAAAGGGGTAGGAGACTTTTTCTATTTTATTTCATTCTTTTATTAGATGAATGCTAAACAAACTTTTTGCAAAAAAATTTGAATCATACAGCATCTTAATAACAATTTTTCCCAAATTTTGGTCAGTTACCTCATAGGTGACACTTTTCACAGTTTATTATTTTTTCAATTTTTTTCAATAGCAAACTTTCTCTGGTGCAATGTTAAATATATTTATTGGCGATCTGAATAGAATAAATTTTAAAAAATGTATGTTTGATTATTATAATCAGTTATTCAATATTATATCTTGTCAAATGAGGATAATGTTTTACAAATCCTTTTATTCCATCATTTCCGTATGTATAATAAATAAATCTACCTATTACTCTACTTTACCAATTTATTTTAAGGTTAGCATTTACTATTATTTTAAGGTCTGCTCTGTTGACAGGAGCACCAAAGTCATTTAACTGGACTAAACAAGCTGACATGGCCTATTCTTTCTTATTGGAGAGAACCAAGGGCCTTGCCATTTTTCCTACTTGGTTTACTTTTGTATTTCGTTTTGTACCACAAACTGTTTCTGCGTCTCTCAGAATACACTCACCTAGTAAAATGGCTTTAAGGCAAGCTTCGAAGATCTTTGGAAAATAATCCATTTGGTTTTGAATCCTAACTTTCTTCTATACTCTCCAAGCGTATCTGTAGAAAATACAAACCTGATGATTTATTTATAAGATTTAAAATTTTCATTTTATAAAAGTTAGTCATCATTTTTCATTTCCTATAATTAATTTCGAATTAAAGCTATCCGATGGAGTAATTTCACGTTTTTGAATATAATGAAGTGTTATTTTTGGAAGATAATAGAAAAAAAAAACTGAAGCTTCCAACAAATGACTACCATAAACCAAATGAAATGTTTAAACTCGTGATTTTTTTAAATGAAACAATTAGTTAAAAAATCAGAATGAAATTCAGATTCATTCGGAATCAAATAGTAAAAATAAATAAACTTTATTTACATAAATTTAAATTTCAAAGTGTACCAGTGTGTAAATTAAATGTAACTAAGGGATAACAACCTCTGCTTGTTCCGCTCACCAACCCCCAAGAATCACATTTCGTTTCGCTCGTTCACCATATAGTTATGCATCTTTGACTGTACGCTCATCACTAAAAGTAAATTTAAATTATTTTAAATTGCATAATTGCTAACATTAATTTTTCATCAATTACTAAAAACTAAATTGTGAATTTCTAAAATTAAAATTTTCTGATAGCAGATATTTATAAAACATTTGAATGCAAAAACATATAATTCTAAGATGTTTAAAAATCGAAACCAAATTTATTTCTTTTTCCGTATTTTGATAAGATGTATCTCATCAAAATTGGTTGACATTCGCCTAAAACGATAGCTATTAATAAGATTAATTTAGTCATGTCACTCAACTTTGATGAATACATTCTACCCCAAAAGATACCATATTATTTAAAATCATACTTGAGCAATAATGGTAGAGCATTCTGAGTGATTAGCTGTAGTAAGAAGAGAAATTAATTGACGATGCTCTTGTGGTTCTGAACCTTCGTTCAATAAACTAAAACATATACACCCCTTTTTTTTTCATTCCGATTGGTTTAATTAGTTTAGTTTAGTTACATTAACGTCCCATTTTAAAGAAACACTAGGGTTATTTTGGGACGCGGTAGAAGACGAGGATGAAACCTGAGCTGGCAACTCCTCTACAAATGTCCACACCACACCAGCAGGATGACGTTTGGCTCCGACGGATTTAGTGTGCACCAGACCCGCTTACACGATGGTTCTTCGATGGAATCGGGTCTCGAACCTGAAGCCCTCCTGTCCCGAAGCCGAGACCTTTCAACCAGGCCAACGTGGTCTCATTCCGTCTGGATCTTCTTGTAAATGATCTTTCAACACTTTTATTTGCCCTAACTTCTCGTTTATGACGATTTCAATTTCTAATCGAAACTGCTTGATTTATACTCCTTTTTTCGTATTACTAAAAAAAAAAAGCACAGCAAGCATGTAGCACGAACAAACCGAACGTGCGAGCTGTTACCAAATGATGATTAACAGATTCGCCCTCATTTTGCGTCCACAAAAGCATTTTATATAGAGAGAGGTGGACAAATTGTAAATAATTGAATTCTTTGCTCTTACTTATCGAATAATGACTTGGAATTTTTTGTCATGTTCTTAAAATAATTTGAAACGCATTTTAATTTGAAGTAAAATTGGCATAAAAATGTAAAAAGTATTAGCTGAAAAAAATGCAATAATACTTTTAACTTGAAGCAAAATTAAAAAATAATTTAAAAGAAAAATAAGTACAATCAGAAAATATATGAACAAAAACTGCTTAAATCCCTCTTTAATTTATTGCCCAATTATCTATCCTTTTTGTTTATGGTATTTAAATTGAGCTTGTTGAAGAAAATCGTTCAGCATATAATGTGATTCAGGGCAAAAAAAAAAAAAAAAAGATAAGATAACAAAATAAATAAATAAAGCGAACCAGTAAGGGCTGTGTTGAGAAAAATAATTTCCTAAACATCCACAAACCTTTGTCTTCGAGGTTAACCGGATTGAACAGATCGAATCGGACCCTTTTGCCGATGAAATTATTGGATCAAGAATCGACAAAGTTGTCACTAAATTCGCATTGATGACTACATTATATTTGTTTGTCCAGAGCCGGCGGGAGCGCACAGTGGATTGCGTTTTTGAGAAGTCCACATCACTGACTATTTAGCAAAAAAAAAAAGAAAAAAAAAGCCTTCTTTTTTTTGCTATTGTAATCTGAATATGCATGCATTTGAATATTATCAGCAACTGACGTCCACTAATCTAAGACAAAAAATAGATAGCACCGACTACTTAGTTCTAGTCATAATCGAAAGTGCCACTATTTCTTTGAAAAAAAAATTCAAAATTTATCACAAATATGTGGCTTTTATTGTTTTTTTTAAATATAATTCGAATAATATTGAAGACAGTATTCTGAAATATTGCAAAGACTTGAGGCACATTTCTCGGATAAAACCGATTGCATTGATTTATGAAATGAAATCAAAATTGGCCATACATTTTATCTTGATTTGTTTCTGCACAGCATAGTTAATTTCATGGCTTTTACACCATAAGAAAAAAAAATAAAAAATAAACCAAAATTTGTCGTCGAGTTTTGTTTTCTAGGATCACAATATTTATTTAAAAATAATTTGATTGAAATGTATTTAAATTTTGTTACTGCTCAGAAAATTACAATGGCCTTAACAAATACTGCGGCATCTACCAGAGGATCTTTCTTGAGAATGAAAAATTATTTGAGATCCAGCATTAGTCAAAGGCGAATCACCACCTAAGAGATTTTATCTATCGCATTCGAATCAGACAACTCTCCCCTAAATTAATGAAATTGCTTAAAATTTGTAAGAAAATAATACAATTATTACGTATTCTAGAAATTAGCATATCAAGTTGTATTGTATAATGTCATTTTTGTCTTTTGTTTTATAAACAACTACTTTTGTGATTAAAGTATTAACTTTGTAACTTTCATCTATTCCTTAAGTCTTCATTACATTCATTTATGCAACGCAATAAACAACGAAATGAAATAAAATACTTGTTTCAAAACCCCTCAAATCATCTTTGCACCAGATCCTGCCAGACTGGTCCAGTCCTTATCAGTAGTACTTATCAATGGTATTTGTAATTTTGTAATATTACGTAGAGAATAACAATTCGCCAAATACTCAACCCCTCTAACTTTAATATCAATAGAAAGATTACTTTCCTCGTTTTAAAACGCATTAAAAATGCTTTGCATACAAAATGAGTTTAAAAACCATGCAAATGTATGAAAATTTTTTAAAAAAACATTTTCCTTAACATATTTTATTAAAAAATTCAAAAAGGTTTGGAAAAAAAAAAAAAGAAAGAAAGAAACTTCCTGGCACTGAATCACAAAATTTGCTCTACCCCAAACTACATTAAATTCCAAGACAAGTTTTCTTGACTTTACAGTAAAAGCTACAGATCTTAGCATTTTGTCCAATCAAATAGTCTATTCCATTATTTTCGTATTGAATAATTCATAATGCTGCCAATATATCCTAAACTGTAAATGCAAGCATATGAATGGCCAAAATTGTTTTAAACCATTAGGAACTTAAAAATTTCAAAAACAATGACCGTTCGATTTAAAACACTTTTTGATTAAAAGGAAAGAGATAATTACGAAAGAAGAACAAAATAATACATCTAACTTAATTAATTTAAAAGTGGTGCTAAAATAGATCTAATTCAATTAGATTAACAAAAATAATTTGGAAGCTGGATTTGATATAATTCTGCGATAATCCTACATCTGATTACACATATTTTCTATAATAAAAATCTATTTTCAAATCAAATGTTATTCAATTTCATTTAGATTTTTTTCCCGCTGTCTATCTGAATTCCGAGAATAGAAATTTGATCCTAACACGTTCTGAGAAAAATTATTTTTTATGTCTCTCCGAACTTTATATCTGGCGCTTTATCGCCTGTCAATACTAATTTAAGTTTGTTTATTTGTAATTTTCCTTTATTTACGAGGATAGATTTATCGTTTTTATTTTACACAGATGCAGAGGCCGTTGGCGTAACTTGAGTGAGGCAAGCAGAGCCTGACCGCCTATACCAGAGGGAGCAAAATCGTGGAATAAACTATCTGAATTTAATAAAAAGTACTTTAAAAAAACTCTTTTATTCCCCAGAACTAAAATAAAACTTTTAAAAAATAATAATGAATATTTTTCTCTCATTTTAATATTTCTATAAATTCAATTATTTCGATTAATTAACAAATTCACTATTTAAGTTCAGTATGTAAGCATTATTTCTGACTTATACAAGCCAGACATGAATGTTTGAAAATACACTTTTTTATCAATAAGTAAAGACAAATATATCTTCATAATGTAAGCTAATCATACGAGTAATATTTGATAAACTAGACTGAAGTGAAATCGGGCTTATAAGCTCAGACGGTTATATTCCTATTCACTAAACATTATTATCAATCAGAAAAGATTATTAACGTTTTGAAATACCTACAAAAATTGTTTAGAATTACTGTAAACAAAACTGAATGGGACGAACTGAGAATAAATTTCATTAATAATAAAAATTCCTAGCATAGAAATTATAAGAAAAAAATGTATATGATCGAAGAAACGTGGATAAATGGATATTTTCCTACTTTTTGAATGAAATTAATTTCATTATAAATTTGAGACAAAACAACCAAGGAAGCTTGATTTTTTTTATATATTTGCAGACAAAATTAAAATTGAAACACATTCTTGTAAACTCATTAAAAGAGATTAGTTGTTAGCTAGATTAAAAGAGATTAGTTAGAAGTTATTTTAATTTCTATTTATTGTGGATCTGTTATGGATGTTTATTGGAATAAAAGTACTTAAATTATCATTACAAATCGTCTGATTATTTAAAAATTGAAATTTTCAAAAGTTTAAACTATTTTTAAATTAATTAATATTGTTTGATTTCATAAGTATTATAATATATTTAAATGATTACGAAAAAGTAGATATTTATAGCATTATATTACATGGCAAAAATAAATAGATTATAGTAGTTTGATTCATGATTCGACAGTTACCAATCTCATTAAAAAGCCGTTTAAAAGTTGTGTCTTGAAGGTGTTAAAAGTTTCACTATATTATTATACATTATTTATATTTTTTAATCTCCAATATGGATATTTTTTTCTTGCCAATTTAATTCAGGGTGATAATTTGATATATTGTACATTTGTAATCAAGTTCCCGTTATTCTAACTTTTAAAATAAAATATTTTTAAAAAAACTTATTGACTAACATTCATAAATTTTAAAAAACTACTGTTTTGTTTTCTAAAAGAAAGAAAGAAATCCGTTTAAGATTATTGCTTTTTCTTACGAATTAAAAAAAATTATTGACTAACATTTATAGATTTTAAAAGACTACTGTTTTATTTTCGAAAGAAAAGAAATAAATCCGTTTAAGATTACTGCATTTACTTTCGCATTAATACTTTTCTGATAGATTAATTTTGTCTAATATTATGAAAATACAAAACTCACTTTTCAAGTAATTTTATGCAGTCATTTTCAAATTCTTAACATCAAATCTAATATAAAAAAATTTCTATTGTGGAGTTTTATCGGCATTTGAGGATGAATTTGCTTATTCGATCTTCAGTCTGTTTTCCCACAACTGAATAAAAATGAACTTAGCATTCAATAGTTAGATTATCTGATTGGTAATCTCATTTTCAGTATCTTTCTGAGAGTTTATCAGTTAATATCACATATTCAAAAGAAGAAAAAAACTAAAAATATGTTTTTAGATCTTTTCCAGACAACTGGTAGTAGATTTCATTGTAAGGGAAGTATTGTATATGTTTACAGTTTATGAATTTTTATAAAAAGAAGAATTTAAACGAACTTGAAATAAGAAAAATCTTTTTTCAACTAATTTTTGATTCGCTGTTTAGATAAAATAGACATAATTTTTAAAATTTAAGTTTAAAATAAGATTATAGCATTTTTTATTTGATTAATCTTTATGTGTGATTTTTTTTATAAATTTGAAACAGATTACTGATTGTATTTTTTGAACTGATTGTGTGTGTGTGTGTGTGTGTGTGTGTGTGTGTGTGTGTGTGTGTGTTTTGAAATTTTTATTTGTACCACAAGCTTTAAATGGTAAGGATTCTACTTAGTTTTTATAAAGATTTATTTTTAATCATATTTCAAAAACTCATATGCGTAGTTATTTTTAATATACTCATATACGTATATTTTTGTTTCTTTCCTTTTCAGGAAATTTTTCCATACATCGGCACTTTTTGGCCTTTTCTTATTCCTCTAAAAGTAGTATTAATTCAATACGTTTAAACAATTTTACCTAGATTAACATCCTGTTTTGAAACTATGCGAAATCTATCTTGGAACGAGCTTCGTACTTTTGAATTGCAATAGAAGATGATACCATGCTAAATCAGCAGAAAGAGGATTCGGCGCGCATCAGGACAACACGGAGGATTCTTGACACACTTCCGATTAGGATTACACATATCAAATATGTCACTTCTCTTCTTTTACTTTAATCTCAAAAATCATTTAAATACACAAGATGTTTACAAATACTTTCATATCTTGTTTGTTAAAATTACACATATCAAATATGCCATTTTTCTCCTTTTACTTTAGTCACAAAAATTGTTTAAATATACAAGATGTTTACAACTACTTCATAGCTTGTTTGATAATCTTGACTTTTATTGGTATTGTCATTACATGCAGGACTTTTTCAAACTGTTTCAGTTGATTACTGCAATCATTCTTTCATACTGCTTTCTGGACATAAAAGATATATGACTTGATTCACTAATTAACAGCAATATGTGATTTAAAATTAAAATCCACACCTTGAATCATTATGAAAATTAAACTATGTATATTGCAGACATTTTATATAGACATTTTATAGACTATGTATATAGACATTTTTCATTTATATCATTCAAGATTTTACAGACATAAATTCGTCCCAATTATTCCGTCTAATCTAAAGTTTACTGTATTTTAAGTTTAAGTGCATATTAAATCTAACATGTAAAATCAACTAAAATTAAAAAAATTGAAAGATTTTTAAACCTTCAAATGCTATAAATTTTTGTCTATGGTACATTAAAAAATGGTACACAAATTGGATTGACATTAAAAAGATTGCACAGCAATTAATGGTTGATCTAAAAATTACTTCAAATGCTTGCAGAATTTTGAATAAATCTGTCACTGCAGGAATAATACCTAAGTTAGTTTAGTTATTTTAACGTCCCGTTATAAAGCAACACTAAGGCTATTTTGGGACGGACCTCGTAATTTTGAACCACGGTCAGATGACGAGGACTACACCTGAGCTGGCACCCCCCTCTCCACACCACACCACACCAGCGGGAGGATGTTTGGCATGACGGATTTAACGTGCAACAGACTCCCTTACACGACGGTTCTTCGGTGGAATCGGGTCTCGAACCTGAAACTCTACGGCTCACAAGCCGAGACCTTACCACCAGGCCACCGCGGCCTCGAAATACCTAAAGAATGCTGGTTGTAATGGCAGGATATACCACCCCTTTTATTAGGCAATAGTTTAAAGTCTAAATAGCTCTGAAATGGAATTATTTTCATAGATGAAAGTAAGCTCAATATTTTGGAACCGACGATAGTCATATGGCGTGGCGTAAGCCAATCACGACACAAGATTTTAAAAAAAATCTATTAGTGAACAAAGACGTATTAATAAATATGTAAATTAAGCACCTACCTAGAGGCTTCGTAATTCGGTTAAGGATTTCAGATGAATTTAATTTTATGCTTTTATTTCATTTACAATGGTCGTGAATTTGAACTTTTTCATATAAAATCATTGCTTAAATTTTGTAACACTATTCGAATATTATTCCTAATTAATGACTTTTTCAAGTTTAAAAGGCTATGCAGTATTATAACTAAAAAAAATGTCATAACATCAACTTAAAAAGTATTTGGGTTATGTTAAAAAAGTTTGCGATTTTTTTACAACTTTGTTTAAAATTACTTTTAAATTCTAATTTTGAATTTCTTATAAGCGAGTTATAAAAACCAACATTATTGAAAGTGACCCGAAACCAAATGTTTTACTACATCAGTTTCTCGATATTTTCCACTTAAAATTGCTTTATAGAGATTAAAATGAAAATAATCCACATAAAAATAATTATTTTGGAGAGTGGAAAGGGAAAAAATGGGATATCCGATACCTACATTGCTTCAGGAACCCCTAAAGAAATTAATCCACCCTGAACATGAAGCATGGAGGGGAGTCGTTAATACTTCGGAAGTGTATGACATCATCAGGGGTGAGGGGGATTATGTTTGTAAAAGAGAATCGGGGACAAAATGGTATGCCTTAATTGAAAAAAATTATTGGAAAGATGAAGCTGCCATACTAGCACTAGAATCAAATATCACGTAGGAGCAAAATGTTCTGAAGCTTATAATATACATAATAAAAAGAATAGCTGCTGCATCATTGCAGAAATCAGCATCCCTTCAGTGTCCTGACTTTAATGTTACAAAGACTTTGTGGTTCTATCTTAGAAAAAAATTGGCAAAAACGTCAGATCACAAAAACCATTTAAAATCTGAATTACTAGAAGACAGGGAGAAAAATTTTGCTGAAATAACCAGAAATCGGTGTTTTCGATGCCATAACAATTAAAAGTAGGTAATAAAATATTTCCTTGCTTATTTACTTTTATACAAAAACACATTTATCTGTACTCTCAATTTAGTAAAGTCAAGCTTTTGTTATTCCTTTTATTAATTGATATTTATATGCAAGTTAATATGTTATTATTATTCTTGAGGAGAAATGAAGATCACATGTTTTAAACATATAGGGTTTGATCATTTGTCTAATCTGACGCTCTGCTTTCATTGAATTTTCTTGAACTTATATTTTAAAAATAAATATATCCGATTTTGGGAGTCACTGTATTTAAAAATGTAATAAGTTCTAGTTGTGCAACTATTCACATTCTCGAGCAATTGACTAAAAAAACATTGAATCTTTCCATTCTAAAAACGAGCTTTATTTCGGCCTTAAATAAAGAAATAATATTTCTATGTAAAGTTAAATTTATAAGAACCAGAACTCGTGCTGTCATTTGCTGTCTTCATTAGATAAAGTAAAATTAAAATTAAATGTTATAAAGTTACTTATTTTCGAACCTGATATAATTATGTTTAAATTAAAATTGCGACATTTAGTTCGAAGTCGGAAAATTAAAGTGAAAAAGTGTTTCATCTAATTCAGAACGTCTGAACTTAGTTTAGATATTGAACATATTTCATATCATATCAAAATATTTAATTACTGAACTTTATTTCAACTAAAATGACCAGATTATCTGAGATTCAATCTAAGACACTGAATAACGCAATAAATGGAGGTGCTTGAAAAATTAAAAAAAATAATAATAAATAAATAATATGTTAATAAATGAATAACATAAAAAATTATAAAATATTATTATACTACTATTAAAAAGATTTACGACAATTTTTTAACAACTAAAAAGATTTAAAACTAACAACAAAAAGAAATAAAACCATTTAAAAGATTTCAAAAACTTGGAAATGATATTTAAAAAATAAACATATCAGATTTTGATGTTCTCCCCACCCCTTCAGACTAATTCATCTCAATTGCTCATATTAGGGTGGCTATATTCCTTTCACAATAAAATTGGGAAACATAATTCTTCAGAAGATTCTGAAATAAATTAAATCTAGTTAAACACTTATAATTATTAATTGATGTTTACAAGAGGAACAATCAACTCATATCAGTCGAAATCACGAATGACCAAGCTAACCCAAAATATCGAATTAGTAAAATTAACTTTTTCATTCTAACATTTTAAATATAAATCTGGTGATATTTTTAAACTTGAGTGATTAATTATAAGAAAAAATCGTAACATTCTAGGACATTTATTCAAATTTCAAAATTAAGAATGAAAATGCGGTACGTCTGATCCTTATTTAAAAGGCTAGCTCGCAAAGAATTCCTCCTTGTAAACAACCTCTGGATGGTTTACTGTTTTTGACTTTCGATATATCAGGTTTCAGAAATCCCCAAGTTCCCCCCCCCCCCAAGTAGAGGAGTTGGTGGTATCCTTTGTTGGGACCAGAACTCATTCTTGTTCAATGTTCATCGGCTTGTCAATTGAATCTTTCGAGCACTTGTCCTACCCCCTCATCATAAAAGGGACAGAACTGAATTTTTTTCCAGTTCACGAAAGCCTTAATAAAGGATTTCTTCAACCGTGAGTTCGTGACCCCACACATAGAAATATAATAGGTTCGTAAAATTTCCCCAAGACTTTCTCACAAATTCTTCTACATTTGTAATCAAATATAGTTTAGAAAAATCAATTAATATTTCAATTAATTTTGCTAAGTAAACCGTTTTTTAATTAATTTCGTTTTAATGCTCATTGACCCTATAATGACGGTTCCGGTGATTTCGGGAGAATAAATATTCATCCTTTAACGGCAGGGAAGATGTTACGTTGTTAAAGTTAATTAGAACATCGTTTTCTTATTTATTCCTTACTTATGGGTTGAGGAAAACATTTTCTGATAGAAATCAGATAGCGAAATATTTTTTTACACCTGAAATGGTGTCAGGAGTGGAAAGAGTTCAAGAAGCACTACTTTAACAAGAATACATAATCAACTGCATTTTTGTGTGTCAATAAAGTTTTTATTTTTTTATTACAGCGGCAATTTTAGTCTCATCCGTAACAGTATGTATAAATAAAAATCAATCTATTTCTGAACAAATTCTGATTTTATATTATTAACAACAATAACTTATTGCTAACAATAATTAATTATTGCTTTATTGTTTAATCAAGCACTTTTTTTTAGAGATGGTAGATGAGTTAAAGGGTTTCGGTTCTTAAAAGTATCTTTAGGAAATGTGCTTCAATAAGAATGAGAATTACTCTAAATGATAATATATGTGAAAAGGATGTAAAAACATTCAATTCAAAATGAGCATTTACGAAATAAAATGAGGTAAGATGTCTACAATCAAACAAAATCTAAAATACACGAATAATCAGAAATGGAAGTTTTTACATATTCGAAACATTATGTGAACTGAAACTCTTGTCTTCACTTTTTGTTTTCCTAATTTCTATTCCGAGAATGTTTTTCTTAAAAGATAGGCAAACAAATTTGACATTCCATTTTGTTAAATGATAATTTTTTTGAAATATTATTTCAGAAATGTAAATGCAGCAACTGTTATCATTCACATCCTTTTCAATCACAGCTTATCCATAAAAATTTTTTGTCAATGAAGATATCATAAAATTTGAATCATTATCTAAGTCGAAGGAAGTAACTAAAAAAAAGCCCTAAACATTGAATAAATAAGCTCAGTAATTATTTATTTAAAAAAATTGCAGCATAATCTCAATCGTATTCATTGTATTAAAAAGCTAAACATTATTTTCTATTTTATTTCGAAAGAAAAAAATCATCTCTGTAAATTTATTGAAGTATTTAGGACAGAATGCCCCGTATTACTTCGATCCTTTTTGTTTGATGATAAAATCCATTCTTATTTTACTTTTACATATCCGGAAATTCTGGAAATTTTCTTATGTGATAACTTTGATTACATTTAAAATAACAGCAGATAATCAAGCTTAATATTTTTCTCGGCGATAATTTGCCAAATATGGCAATCAGCAAGTGATGATGACATTTGGCGAACGTTCTCCTAGCTTGGCGACGAATCTCCTCTGCAGTTATTTTGGCGCTCCGATTTCCCGGAGTTTCTTTCCGGCATTCTATTGCAACGGAAGTATCAAAAACTAGAAGGAATTTTAGAAAGGAAAATTCATTTAGAAAAGGGTTTAAATCCATTCTCAGAGAAACGTTTAAGAGTGTGTTGTGTATAAGCAGAAAAATTTAATTCTAAAGAATTATCTATAGCAAATTTAGTAGCCTGATACCACCTGTAATAAAATGGTAAATAAACACTTTCATTGTTTTGATGAAAATGGCTGACGTTTGATAAATGTAATTACAAATAATGAAAAGTTTCTATCAGGTCAAGGTGTTAAAAATTGTTCAAACTGATATATGAAGTCATTTGTCTCACATTGAAACAGGAAGTTAACTTGGAAATAAAAATGAATTATATTTATTTTAACCTGCTGTTGCGGTCATATTGTTTAAAGTGCATTCACTTATATGGGTGGTATTATGACAGAGTATAAAACATTTCTGAAAATTAATATTACAGTAGATTGTTTATTTTCAACGATTTATTTCCGTTCAACAAAATTGTATATGAAGTTAATATGCTAAAATTTTTTCACAAGCCTATATATATACATATTTTGTGGGAAATTTATTGAATGCTGGATAGCTTGGCAATTTTTTATTTTTATACAATATTTCTTTTCCTGATAGCACGTGTCCTCCATCGCCGGTATAATGAATTATAATTAATGTGTACTTATTAATGAATTATAATTAATGTGTAATTATAATCTTCGTACTTTTTGAAATTGTACTTTTGCTTTGGTAAATGAAAACGTTAGAAAATATGAGTGTATATATGTTTATCGTAAAATTATATCATTAATAAAATATTAATTAATTTTTCTTAATTTTCTTTCAAAACCTTTTTTTGTCTTGCTAATGAAATTGTTATCAATTCTATATGCATGTATATCTATCTCGTTAACATTTTTAATCATTCGAAATCATGGCGGATTTTTACAACGCGCTAATTTTCAGGATTTTTGGAATGGAGCTGGGATTTCTCCTATAATATTTCAACAATATTTTATTTCGTTGTTTTCAAAAATACTTGAAATTTAAAAAAGAATGAATGGATTGAAAAAATTAAGATCTTTTTGAATTCTGGAAAAAAATTAATATGAAATGGCTATCAGTATCCAAAAAAAGTATAATCAATGTTGATCTGTGTTATTAGTATTTGTTATAATAATATTAAATGAAATTAGTAGTTCCAAATGAGAGCAATAAAATTCACTTAATAAAGCACGCCACATTTGAAAAAAAATTTTTTTGCTTTATTTTGTCATAACGATTTTCGCCCCCTTTAGGTTTCTCTTGGAACATTGATGAAAATTTGAATTTTATTTTACTGTAGTAAATTATCTTTTCAGAAACGAACAGTGGTAAACAGCAGTGGCGTAACTAAAAGGGGCAGATAAGCTAACGGCCATTACAAGATTTTATGCAAACTGATAATTGATGCATTTTTGTTTAAGAAAAGGTAACAATTTTATCGTAATGCTGTTCAAAGTCCTAGTCACATTCTACTGTAAATACCCTTATAAAAGCTAATAAAATTAGTTTTAATGCTTGCTATAGATTATTCGTTCAAAAATGAATCGCTGTCTAACGAATTTCGAGCAACAGTGTATCACTTCTTTGTAGAAAATAAACTTCATCTACACCTAAATGCAGTTTATGTAGACGATAGAGATAGTTAAAATTTTCCTTAGTTCCATATGCTGCAATTCGACATAAAATAATTATCGAAATTAATTTGTGTATAAGAATTTTTTTTATAATGTTTCATATTTTTTTCCCTTGCATTAATAACATTTTTTTAAAATTAAAGAAATGGCTCTCGACCAGAGGGGATCGTCTTTTTAAGGGGATCATAAAATAACAAAAAAAAAAAAAAAAAAAATGCATAAAAAAAAGCAAAAAAAAAAAAAAAAAAGTAGTAAAAGAAAAGATCTAATAATGAACGTCAAAATAAAAAAAAAAACAATACTGCCTTTTAATGCAGAAATATTATGGCTTAAATATACATAAATATATATTTGTAATACAAATGGAATTTTAAAATAATTTTTAATTAATTTGTTGATTATTTTAATTTTTTATTTTCACTGTAAGATGAATAAAAGCCAATGGGTGAGAATTTTGAGGGGGATATCTTTGACACGAGTAGTTTTAGGAAAGGAAATCTTAGGTATCTTTGAAAAGTATGTGTAAGTGTTAAAGAATTTTATACCTTCGCTAATGGTGTGGGAACGACGAAGGCAGCAATTTTGTTAAGAGAGTGTTAGAATTAATTAAATATATAAAAGTAAATAAGAGAACATTTTAGAAATAAGAGAAGAATTTAGAAATAAGAGAACATTTTAGAATTGCATTTTTTTACATAAGCTAAATTGGAATATAAACTAGGAAATTAATTAAAATTTAATTTAGATTTAAAAATATCATTACATAGATGTATATGCGTTCGTATAAAAATTCCTAACTAATGAAGTTTTAAAAATACTCTCCTAATTACTCGAATTTCAGTGTTTCACTGTAGCTTTAATTTCTGAGTTATGCGGGCTATTATTCTTGCCACGAAATCAACGGAATTGTGTTGACAAATTCTTTTCAAAAACTGTATAAACACAGAATATTTTCTCATGCTGCCTTTCTCTGAAATGGTACCAATTTTTAGAAAAAACGAAATTGTCCTTTTCAGGTTAAATGTACAACCGCTTTACTTATACAGCTGTACAGCTATGACTTATACATTTTTCGTTTTCAGATATCTTCCCACAGAATATTGTGGTATAATGAAAATTGTCCAGCTAGTATCTAGGATGCATGGTAGGGGATTATTTTTATTATGAATATTTTTAATAATTTATATATACTGATACTTTTAATAATATTTTTATCCGGATTCCTTTAGTAATTGTCAATCTTGGTTTTCCTTCTTTGTAGGGTCAATATTATATCAAGTAGGAGTTAGGAGGGTTTAGTGGTACATTAGGTAGTCTGAAAGGGCAAGTCTGCACTCAGTGATAGGTATTTTGAATCCACTAGTTTTCACAAAGTCTGCAAGGAATAGGTGGAAATTTATTTTGAAAGTTATTTGAAACAAAACAAAAGTTATTAAAAACAAATTTGTATTTTTACTAGAGCCAGAATTTTCAATTTTGGTATCATAACTTTTTAAATCTTCATTTTTTTTAGTTGCAGCTATCAACTAGTCTGTGAGGGAGCTGGGAGCATTTGCTAAGAAAACTTGTTAGAGAATAATAAGTAAGCTATCTGTTAATTCTTCTAATTGTTGTTGATTGTACCATCCATGGGTTTTGATAATTCATCCGTTTAAATTAAATTTTGCACAGAAATATTTAGCAATATCTTCTTTATCATTTAAAGTTCTAAATGTATAGTCACTTAAACTAATTATCTTTGGTGCAATTTATTTCTCTGTTATGAAGTAAGTAAATTCATTCCAATTTTACTTTTTTTTTTTTCATAATTGTTAACATATCAGTGACATGACGTTACTTAGAAATTTCTGAGAATGTTTTCCTTGAATTGACCCAGATTGCTTTATTCCAGGATTTTCTCTGGTTTCCTGTCCAGATTCCATTTATTTATTTAATTATTTCTGGCACATGTTCTGGGAAATTGCTGATGCTTAAGCTCTCACACCGCGGTTGAAGAGATGGGGGACTCTGGCGCTTACACATTACTTTTAAAGATATCCGAGATTCTTTTCCTGGGTCGGGGAGGTCCCTTCGGAATATTTTGGTGAATTCACAAACGTGAAAAATTTCTGTCACTTTGCTCTTGTGTAGCGATATCGAAGACGTTTTATTCTTTCACTGTTCCTCTTATACAAACTATACCTCCCGTGGAATAAAAAAATGTTTATTCCAAAACTGTTTTCTTTTTGGCTGTATATCTATCAAAATTATGCTACAATAAGATGAGTCGAGAGGATAATATCTTTTTTTAAAAACCTTTAAAAGATTAATGATAAAATTTCGACGAGAGAAGTGTAAACAAAACACAGCTCCACAACGATCTACTCCTATAATTGTACAGCGACTCACCGAGTGTTTACCGTGGAGCTGGAGAAGCACCTATTCATGGTTGGCAGTGTCTATTTACCTGAAGCCATGTCATGTGTCCCGTTTGCCTGAAGTAACATGACGATTCCAGATATTCGATTTCCTCCCGTACGAACGTCCAAGCCATGTCATGTTCTTCACTACCTCTGTACCATGCCCCTGCAGACTAACTTCCACCGCCGACTGAGTCCCTATTCCATCCGTAACCAGAGTTCCCTTCCTGCGCTGCATTCCCGCTGTGAATATTCCGCGTGCTGTTGCGACTTGCAAAGCCTGACTAAGACAGGGTCATACGGGGCAGTTGCCCCGGGCCACCACATCATAGGGGGGGGGGGCCCAAATCGAATAGAAAGTTTATTTTACATTATTTATAGCTATTTGAGGTTCTAGCCAATTTTCTTGTTATATATATCTATAATGAGGTGAAAAATTTAAATACTTCCGGAAAGTTCGGTTCTTCATTACTGAAGTAGTGAAGCAGAGGGGGGGCAAGGAAGTTTTTGCCCCGGGCACCAATTAAGGCTAAGTCGGATCCTGGCAACGTGGAGAAACGTGGATGCCGACATGGAGTTCCCACCAACCACATGTCGACATCATTAAATATTCATCTCCCTCACCGTGCCCGAGTTTACCTGTGTTACTCTCTACAAAGGCGCTCTAAATTTATTGTTTTTCTGCAAATGTGGTGACTCAAATGCTCAAGAATTTTCACAATGCGGAAAAGAAAGTAAATAAATCTCCAGTATACTCAAACAGGGAAATAGTGTTTCTGAATTCATATAATAATATCACTATGCCCTTTCATCAAATTCAGATTTATATTGTGTTTTATTGATTATATTATTGAATAGCATATCTAAATTACAATATAATAGTAAATATTTTTTAAATTATTATTTTTAAAATATTGTGAGTTTCTAAATTTTTTAGCAAATTCATAATTCAGATTTTATTGTATCTATAATTTTTAAATTAGTTCTAACTGTAATTTATATTAATACTATTAAGATCAGGAAAAATGACTGATCTCGCTAAATTAGATTTACCTAAACTTCGGTGTTTTAAAAGAAAATAAAATTAATGACATTAAAGATAAAAATTAAAGTAGCCTTGTAATTAAAAATAATAATAATACAGGTTCTAATATTTGCTAATGACACTGAAGATAATCCGAATAAGGTAATGCATTTCTCAGAGGAAATTTTTCCACCTCTGATTGTAATTAAACTATCCTCTGTTATCTCTTGTTTCAGAATACGCTCATGATTCACAACACAAATATTTTGCTTTGAAACAGAAACAAATATTTTTATACCATTTATTACAAAACTAATGTTTAATATAAGAGTATTTTGAAACTTGTGTTTATTATTTTCATTTCCAAGTGTTTTATATGAAATTTATGAACTTTGTATTTATTATTTTCAATTCCAAATGTTTTATATACACTGGTGTGTAAAACTTAAACAACAGGTATGTTTTTTGCCATAACTTCACGAGAAATCATCTGAGAGACATGAAATTTAGAAATGAGATACAGCATTTTGTTCTGAAAGAATGACGAAAGCATAGTTGCGCAGAAATGAATACAATGCATACAGTATGGAATCAAACAAAAAAAAAAAGGCTTTATTGAACTCATAGTATCGTTACACATGATTGTCTGTCCAAGAGGAAGAACAGCAAGCAGATGTTCCTTAGTATGGGATATGCCCTCCCCTTACTGCAATGGTTGCTTTGCACCGTCTCCCCATACTCAGCACCAGATTGTCCAACAGTTCTTGAGGTAAGACTGCCCATTCCTCAATCAGAATCTATTTAAGTTGTCGGGTGTTCCCAGGAGGATGTAATCGTACCGCAAGGCGTCTCCCCAAAGCATCCCACACATGTTCTATCGGATTTAAATCAGGGGAGCTCGCCGGCCAGTCCATTCGAGTGATATCTTCACTTTCCAGGAGCTCCTCAACAGCATGAATCCTGTGTGGCCGTGCATTGTCATCCATAATAACGAAGTCTGATCCAATGGCACCTCGGAACACAGCACATGGGGAAGGATCACCTCCTGACAATAGCGATCTCCAGTTACAGAACTTCTGTCGAAAACGTGGAGCTCAGTCCGCCCGTTCATCATAATGCCTCCCCAGACGACAACTCCAGGACCACCGAAACGGTCTCTTTCCATGATGTTACTGGGATGAAACCGTGTCCCGATCTCTCTACAAATCAACTAGCGTTGGGAATCGCTTGTAACATCACGGAAAGAGACCGTTTCGGTGGTCCTGGAGTTGTCGTCTGGAGAGGCATTATGATGAACGGGCGGACTGAGCTCCACGTTTTCGACAGAGGTTCTGTAACTGGAGATCGCTATTGTCAGGAGGTGATCCTTCCCCATGTGCGTCTGTTCCGAGGTGCCATTGGATCAGACTTCGTTATTATGGGTGACAATGCACGGCCACACAAGACTCATGCTGTTGAGGAGCTCCTGGAAAGTGAAGATATCACTCGAATGGTTTGACCGGCGTGCTCCCCTGATTTAAATCCGATAGAACATGTGTGGGATGCTTTGGGGAGACACCTTGCGGCACGATTACATCCTCCTGGGAACACCCGACAACTTAAACAGATGCTGATTGAGGAATGGGCACTCTTACCTCAAGAACTGTAGGACAATCTGGTGCTGAGTATGGGGAGACGGTGCGAAGCAACCATTGCAGTAAGGGGAGGGCATATCCCATACTAAGGAACATCTGCTTGCTGTTCTTCCTCTTGGACAGACAATCATGTGTAACGATACTATAAGTTCAATAAAGCCTTTTTTTGTTTGATTCCATACTGTATGCATTGTATTCATTTCTGTTCAACTATGCTTTCGTCATTCTTTCAGAACAAAATGCCGAATCTCATTTCTGAATTTCATGTCTCTCACAGGATTTCTCGTGAAGTTATGGCAAAAAACATACCTGTTGCTTAAGTTTTGCACACCAGCGTAAAATCATATTGATATTTTATTTAAATGAAATCATAATTATATTGGTATTTAATTCAATAGTTTATTATTTTATTTCTATGTTGATAATTTTGTTGAGTCAAATTTCTCAATATTTAAGGATTATGTAAATATACCACAGACTATCCTCACGAAGTAACGTTTATAAGTTGAGTTTCTGCAGAAAAATGCATGGAACACATTTGTATATTGTACTTTCTATTTTATTATTAGTTATTAATAATAATTGATCATGTATGTTTACTTAATATTTTTATAAGTACAACTCATAATTATCTTTTTTATATCTCTAATATCTTTGTTAAAATAGATTTTTATATTAATGTAAAGGTAAAGGAAACTTTGGTATCACATTTAATATACTTTTAAATTTTAATCTCTTACTTGGGCACCTTCGTAAGGTAGGGTTGTGTGTTGAAGGGCGCCGATGGCCGATGCAGTTCCATGTATTGATGTGTCTGTGTGAGGTGGGGGGGATTGTAATGATGTCTCTTGATTTAATTTAAATGTTGATTTATTTCCTGGTCTTTGTCTTGCACTAGCCCTTATTACTTTATTCTAGGATTTTCTATTAATTCCTGATCCAGGTCCCACTTTATTTAATTACTTCTGGTACGCGCTCTGGGAAAATTTCTGTCTGCTCTTGTGTAGCGATTAGACAGACTCTTCGCCTTATCGCTCTTCCCCATGTAGAAAACATGAGTTTCGAGGAAATATATATTGAAGTTTACCCGAAAAGTGCTTTTTTTTTTGGCCACGCATCTACCAAAATTATGCTACACATATATATGTGTATGTTCGTGAGAATATATCACTGTAGGGTTTGAATACAATACATTTTATCGAAAAAACTATTTCACTTTTGTTGGCACATAAATTTTGAAGAATATTGAAGTAAATATTTATCCGTTTCACTTATACAAGAAATTAATATCTTGTTGGTATTGAAGTATTTATAATTTTCTTTGATATCAATAAATTTTTGTGAATTACTTAGAGGACAGCAAAAGAGCGATATGAGGCGTCGTCGTAACTCTAATCTTATTTGCATAGCTTTAACTATACAGTTAAGATTTCTTTTAATATTATTAAAACATTGAAAACACTGCAGATGTGAGATGGAAGCACATTGAAAAAAAATTGGCGGGTATGGTCGGTCAATAGAACGGACATTCCGAGTTTTTCTTTTACCACACAGGTGATAATACTGGCGTTTTTTTTTTTTTTTTTTTTTGGTAAAACATGTTTTGAAGAAATAGTCACGAAGTTCTTTAACGATTTTTAATTTTCATAATATCAAAGAAATAGTCACATTTTTATCTTTTGTCAGGATTTCTTTGTTCAAGCTATGGCGAGCACAATGTAACGAACAGAATAGGAAAGTAGAAAGCTGGAAAAAGAAAGCCTGAGATAATATTCTGAACTTATATAATTTTTGAAAAGAATTTTGTGACAGAGTATTTTGATTCCACAGGAAAAATAATAGCCCTTTCAAGTCAAAAGTTAAAGTGAAGGCGTAAGTCAAGTAATTAAGAAATTATTCTTTGAACGTAATTTAATTAGAAACGCTCGCGCGCCCACACACACACGCACACGCACGCACACACACACACACACACGCACACACACACACACACACACACACGCGCGCGCGCGCGCGTTTTGATATTAAACTCTTTTACACTGAAAAAAAAATCACAACTAATACTTCACATTAAAGTACTCAACATAACTGTAAGTAATAAAGTATTCACTGATATCAAATGTAACAATACGACTTATCATTAATGGAGAAAAAAAAGTTATAATTGTTGTACGAATATTATACTACTTTCTGAAAAGGAAAAATAATAATCATCTTAAAAGTCTCATCTATTGGCAAAAATATTCTCTCAGATTATCAGTCTTTGGTCCTAAAATTGGAGAAAGGCACGGAAAACGGATAAATGATCTACCTTTTAAACAGAACTATAAATTTTAAAAATATATGTATTGAATTCCATATTCTTTGAAAACAGAGTAATGTTAATAAGTGATCTTTATATCTTATATTCCGTGTTGTGTAAAACCCTTAATATTTTAGAAATGAAATGTTTTATTTTATACCAGTAGATAACTGCACCATAAGCGGCTTCTGATGCGTCATCAAACCCATGAATTTCTCTCACGCCAGCTCCCTCAATAAGTATACATCTTTCAAATTCAATGCTACTAACACTCTGTAATGATTCTACAAACTTTGATCACTCTTTAGTTAGTTTCTCTGGCAGTACCTCATGCTAGTCCAGCTTCAAAGACCGTAATTGTTGTAAAAAATATTTTTGCCTTTGTCACTACAGGTTCTAGTAATCCAAGAGGATCAAAAAGTCTTGCTATAGTGGATAAAACGCAACGTTTTGTGACTCGACAGTCTTTCCCTTGAGACGCCTTGAAATCGACTAAAGTAAAGGCTGTCCTTTTTGGTATTCCAAGAAACTCATAGAACTTGCATTTCCTCGGAGTATGTAAAATTATAGATTTCTTCTCTACTTGACACTAACTCATCACAATTACTATGCTATTTATGCAGTTGCATGCCATACTTTTCCAAAATATCAATAAATTGCCTTTGAAGTTCTTTGGCGGTAACTAAATTATCAGAACCGGTTAGCTCGTCATCCATATAAAAGTCTCTCTATAACGCTGGGGAAGCTAATGGTTTAGTTTAGTTATATTAACGTCCCTTTGTAAAGCAACACTAGGGCTATTTTGGGACGGACCTCGTAATTTTGAACCGCGGTCAGATGGCGAGGACTACACCTGAGCTGGCACCCTCCTCTCCACGCCACACCGCACCAGCGGGAGGACGTTTGGCATGACGGATTTAACATTCAACAGACCCCCTTACACGACGGTTCTTTGGTGGAATCGGGTCTCTAACCTGAAACCCTACGGCTCACAAGCCGAGACCTTACCACCAGGCCACCGCGGCCCGGGGAAGCTAATGGATAGTTCTCGCGCTCATCTCTAGATAACTGAAGTAGAACTATTGTTGCGAGATAAGGTGCACTTACTGTTCCATAAGCAACAGTTTTGAGCTCATAGGTTTTAACTGATTCATTCACTCCCTCTTTCCAAAGAAATTTCATAAGTTTTGTTTGGATCGGATCAATTAAAATCATCCTATACATCTGTTTAATGTCAACCGCGAATGCATAAATAGGTTTACGAAATCTTGTTATATTAAAAAAGTCTTTCTGAATAACCCCACCGTTGTACTGTAAGGAGTTACGAGAATTCCCTGATGTTGTTTGTGAGGAGGCATTGAAAACCACTCTAAGCTTTGTAGCACTTTTATCAGGGCGCCAGACTCCTAAATGTGGTATATAATATGTGCCTTTTTCTTCCTCACATTCCGAAATCTCTGTCATGTGACCCAAATTTTCGTACTCGCGTAAAAATTCCTTATATAATGCTAAATACTCAAGTTCCTTTAACAACCGATTCCACAACGAATTTAATTTTTTACGGGCAATATCTCTAGTTTTCCCTAAACACATTGGGTCATCTTTTAACGGCATTTTTACAACGTACCTTCCTGTACTATCTCTTTTAACGTTTATCTTAAAGAGCTCTTAGCAAACTATTGCTTCTTCATTTTTGGGCACCTCAATCTGAACGTTTTCTAATTCCCAGAATTTCTGTATAGTTTCATTTAAAGTAGCATTATTCTCAATGAAGCCGTAATATACCTTTCTCTGAGTTTCAACGGGAACACTTCCTCTAGCTACGTATCCAAAAACAGTATTTTGGAAAATTAGACTATTATTAGCCGGACAAATCTGACCTGGCCGCAACAATTCATAAAAAATTTCGGCACTTAAAAGTAATCTACATGACCTGGCACATTAAAGTTCTCATCTGCGAGTTTTATATATTATAACTGTGGCATATTAATCTTTAACATTTTTGACGGCATGAAATCCGTAATTTTAGATACAATCAAAAATTCCAACTCTTTTACAAAGTTTCCCTCAAAGTTAGAAATCGCAGCATTAACAACATATTTAATTTTTGTGCATGTATCTCCGATACCACAAACTGTTAAATTAGTTTTCTTTCTTTTTAAATTAAGACTATTCGCACAGTCTGAAGTCATATAATTATGCATTGCTCCTTGATCTAAAATCGCGGGCACTGGATTAGTATTTCCTCTATCATCTCTTAGTAAGAAATTCACAGTACTCAGCAAAACAGTTTTTGATTGATTTATTACTCTCGTAGAGAGTACTGAATTATTGTTTTGATAAGTGATAGCTGGTAGAAACATAGGAACATTTGGTGAAAGCTCAGACTCTTGATGGGGGTGGGGAGGAACTGCAGACTCTCGAAGGAGGGAAGGAAATTCCCCCCCACTCGCATTGGTTTCACATTCATTACGCAATGACTCAGAACTTCTAAAAAAATGTAAAGAAAAATTATGACGCTTCATTTTTTCCTTCTCATTTACATAAAGAACATGAAAAATGAGATTTGCAATTATTTACTAAATGTTTGCCAAGGCAATTAAATCAATAACTATTTTTCTTAATTACTTCTACTCTTTCAGAAACAGGCAACGCCATATAATTTTTACATTTATATAAGAGGTAATTATTTTCAGAACACAATATACACTTTAGATTTTTGCTATCAGCAAGAAATATCCACGACACATTCCTAGAATTAGAAGATTTTTGATTAGTGCAAAATGTATGATGCAATAGAAACTCAAATCGTTGCAATCATTAAATGTAGCTACAGGTACTTATAGGAACCTATTGTGCCCTGTAACAGTACAAAAGCTACCCGAAGAATTAAATTTAAATTATAATTGTCAACGTAAGGCAGGTGAATTGTTTGATATCACTAATTTAGTAGAACTCATAAGAATTGAAGCAGAATGCAGGAAAGCTTCGTTATTATTAGCAAATCCAAACAATTCTAATGCAAAAGAATATTTATTTAGAAAAAAAACTGAACGAGGTTACAAAAATAGATATTCTTCGCATACGAATGCCTTAACGACACGCGCTGACTCATTTCACCATAAATATGAATCGAATCGTAAATTTAATCCAAAAAGAAACTATTGTCCTTCTTCCAATGACAGACTGAGTAATCAAAAATGTCTCTTTTGTACTGAAAAACACATGAGTCATGATTGCTCACTTAGTATTAATGAAAAGAAAAAATCGTTAATGGCTAAAGGAAAATGCTCTATATGTTTTAAAAATCATATAAGAAAATTCTGCAACAGTAATTATCAAAATGGTTTTCTTTCGCATAATTCTTTAATATGTGAAAGACCACAATCCGAATAGAAGAATATTTCCCCTCTAGTCGAAGTAGGGACTTTTATCTCCAAAGAAAATAATACCGCTTCTACCATATCTTTCAGCGCCGAATCAAATAAAAGAAAAAATAGGGTCCTTGGATCGGTTTATTACAAACATTTTCAGCTGTAGTGAACGGCAGAAGGGGAAGGACGCACTTGCGTTGTATGTTGGATTGGGGGCCAATAAATCCTTCATCTTGAGAGAGGTGGTCGAGGAATTCGAATTGAAAACAGTGAGCAGGGAAGTTTTAGCTATTTACACTTTCTGAAGTGAAACCGCTAAGCGTCGTGTTTACGATATAAGGGAGATTACGTTAAGGAATGTGCAACACCCGACTCGGTGTGTTGAAATACAAGCAGTTGCTTTTGATTCGATTACTTCGGCGAAAATTCATACTCCATCCCAGTTTGCTAGAAATATAGCGTTGGAAAAGGGAATTGAGTTAGCAGATGTTAGTACTTCTGAGACGATTAATGTCTTGATTGGTTCGGATTATATTTCAGAGGTTTTAGGCGAAAGGAATATAAGGATTAGTAAAAGATTGATTGCAACTGACAGTATTTTCGGATATTTACTTCTTGGAAAGGAGATGGGAATTGATTGTAAGGAAATATCTGCTAACCATTTGATCGTCGACAATGAGGAATCGAGCTTTATAGGGTAAAAGATTGTGGTTATTAGAAACGATTGGGATAAATGCGGATAAAGAAGTGTCTCTATCAGATAGAGAAACTTTAAAATCGTTTCGGCAAAATACGACGTATAAAGATCAAATATACGAAACTCGTTTGTTATGAAAGGAGAGTAAGAAGGCCTTAAGCAGTAATTATGAAATTGCAAAACGTCATTTATTCGGTTTAAACAAAACATTAGATAAAGACAAAGAATTATTTGTTAAATACGATGGCATCATTAAGGAACACTTAAGAGAAGGTATTATAGAACGAGTACATTTGAATTTATACCTAAATATAAAGACAGGTTATTTTCTTCCACATCATGCTGTAGTGCGAGAATGGAAGAATAGTAGAAAGATTGTCTTTGACGCATCATTAAAGGGAAAAGGCGCGTTATCATTAAACGATCGTTTAGAGAGTGGACCGAACTTACTAAATCCTGATTTACTTGAAATCTTGTTACGGTTTAGATTACACAAAATTGCATTTAGTGCAGATATTCAGTGCGCTTTTTTAGAAGTAGAGATCGCCGAGGAAGATAGGCATTTTCTAAAATTCTCATGGATAAAAGGGGATTGTCCTATTCTCGGTTTCAGCCCTCACAATATTGAAACATTCCAGTATAAAAGAGTTACCTTTGAGGTAAAATGCAGCCCATCCAGTGTTTTAAAAGAAAATAAAATTAATGACATTAAAGATAAAAATTAAAGTAGCCTTGTAATTGAAAAAAATAATAATCCTAGGTTCTAATGCCTGCTAATGACACTGAAGATAATCAGAATAAGGTAGTGAATTTCTCAGGGGAAATTTTTCCACCTCTGATTGTAATTAAACTATCTTGTGTTATCTCTTGTTTCAGAATACGCTCATGAATCACAACACAAATATTTTGTTTTAAAACACAAACAAATATTTTTATACCATTTATTACAAAACTAGTGTTTAAAATAAGAGTATTTTGAATCTTGTGTTTATTATTTTCATTTCCAAGTGTTTTATATGAAATTTTTGAACCTTGTATTTATTATTTTCAGTTCCAAATATTTTATATAAAATCATATTGATATTTTATTTAAATGAAATCATAACTATATTGGTATTTAATTCAATAGTTTATTATTTTATTTCTATGTTGATAATTTTGTTGAGCCAGATTTCTCAATATTTAAGGATTATGTAAATATACCAGACTATCTTCACGAAGTAACGTTTATAAGTTGAGTTTCTGCTGAAAAATGCATGGAACACATTTGTACACTATATTTTCTATTTTATTAATAGTTATTAATAATAATTGATCATCTATGCTTACTTAATATTTTTACAAGTACAATTCATAATTATCTTTTTTATATCTCTAATATCTTTGTTAAAATAGATTTTTATATTAATGTAAAGGTAAAGGAAACTTTGGTATCACATTTAATATACATTTAAATTTTAATCTCTTACTTGGGTACCTTTCTAAGGTAGGGTTGTGTGTTGAAGGGCGCCGATGCAGTTCCATGTTTTGATGGGGGGATTGTAATGATGTCTCTTGATTTAATTTAAATCTTGATTGATTTTCTGGTCTTTGTCTTGCACTGGCCCATATTACTTTATTCTAGGATTTTCTCTTAATTCCTGATCCAGGTCCCACTTCTTTATTTAATTACTTCTGGTACGCGCTGTGGGAAATTGTCGAGGCGTTGGTTCCACATTGCGAAAGAAGGGATGAGTGTCCGTAGAGCCTAGAACCTACACATTCCTTTCAAAGGAACTTAGATTCCCTTTCCTGGGTCGACGTGTTCCGCGGAGGCCCGTATCGGAATCTTTAGGTGAAATCCCCCAGGGGGAAAATGTCTGTCTGCTCTTGTGTAGCGATTAGACAGACTTTTCGTCTTATCGTTCTTCCCCATGTAGAAAACATGAGTTTCGTAGAAAAATATATTGAAGTTTACCCGCAAAGTGCTTTCTTTTTGGCCACGCATCTGCCAAAATTATGCTACACATATATATATGTGTATGTTTGTGAAAACAGTAGTTCGTATCACTGTAGGGTTTGAATACATTACATTTTATCGAAGAAACTGTTTCATTTTTATTGGCACACAAATTTTGAAGAATATTGAAGTAAATATTTATCAATTTCACTTATACAAGAAATTACTTAATATCTTGTTGGCATTGAAGTATTTCTATTTTTCTTTGATATCAATACATTCTTGTGAATACTTAGAGGATAGCCAAAAAGCGATATGAGGCGTCGTCGTAACTCTACTCTGTATAGCTTTAACTATACAGTTAATATTTCTTTTAATATTATTAAAACATTGAAAACACTGCAGATGAGAGATGGAAGTACATTGAAAAAAAATTGGCGGGCATGGTCGGTCAATAGAGCCGACATTCTCAGTTTTTTTTTTTTTTAACACACAGTCGTAAAGTTCTTTAACGATTTTTAATCTTCATAATTTCAAAGAAATAGTCAAATTTTTATCTTTTGTCACGATTTCTTTGTCCAAGCTAAGGCGAGCACAATGTAGCGTACAGAATAGGAAAGGCCAGAAAAAGAAAGCCTGAGATAGTATTCTGAACTTATATAACTTTTGAAAAGAATTTGCAGGAAAAATAATAACCCTCGCAAACCAAAAGTTAAAGTGAAGGCTAAGTCAAGTGATTAAGAAATTATTCTTTGAACGTAATTTAATTAGAAACGCTCGCGCGCGCACACACACGCACGCACGCACGCACACACACACACACACACATTTTGATATTAAACTCTTTTACACTTAAAAAAAATTCACAACTAATTCTTCGAAATAAAGTACTCAACATAACTGTAAGTAATAAAGTATTCACTGATATCGAATGTAACTATACGACTTATCATTAATAGAGAAAAACAGTCCTAATTTTTGTACGAATATTATACTACTTTCTGAAAAGGAAAAATAATAATCATCTTAAAAGTCTCATATATTGGCAAAAACATTTTCCCAGATTATCAGTCTTTGGTCCTAAAATTGGAGAAAGGCACGGAAAACGGATAAATGATCTAATTTTTAAACAGAACTGTAAATTTTAAAAATATATGTATTGAATTCCATATTCTTTGAAAACAGAGTAATGTTGAAAAGTGATCTTTATATCTTATGTTTCGTGTTGTGTAAAACCCTTAATATTTTAGAAATGAAATGTTTTATTTTATAGCAGTTATGAGAGATTATATGTTTTAACCCTATAAGTTTTTTTAAAAATATGTTTCATTCTATTTCTCAGATTTTTTTTTATTTGCAAATTTAATATTTATGCCGATTTTGCAAAAATACATGAGAAGCAGAGTCTCAACTTAAAATTTCTTAAAATATGCACAGCACTTTTCATAAACAAAATGGTTGGCGGAAGGGTAGGTTGTAGGCTCGTAAGCATGTTATTACAGAATGTGATTGGCGAATGATTTGATCTATATTTGCAGCAAAATTATTTAGAAAGGAAACATTGGATTATGAAGTTGCAGGTCAGTATAAATTTCATTAAGGAGTCGCCGCTGAGTATTTATCAATTTCTCCTTAATATTTTTAAAAACTGGGAAAAATTTAAAAACTGGATTTAATTTTAAAAAAAATTATTTTAAAAACTGGTAGCATCACAGAAATTTATATGCCATTGATATAAGGAAACGTTTTTATTAGTTCATATTAATAACAAATACCATATATATATATTATATGTGTGTAATGCTATTTTAACTCTAATTTCAATTTAATTAATTTTCAAGATCTTATCTTAATTTAACCCATAGTAACTTTATTCTAAAATATTCTCTTATTTCGTGATCCAATTCCACTGTCTCTACTTAATTAATTCAAGAGAAGCTTTGTTGAATTGCAGAGTCAGCTAAAAGTCTAACTTTCACACGCTCGGCGTGAAGGGGTAAAAAACTGTCCAGTAAGCACATTCTTTTTAAAAGATCCCTGTGTTTCCTTTACATGTGATTGGCATGCGTCAGAAATCCCTATCAGAATCTTAATAATATATTAGCACTACGAAATAATATTTTCCCTATCCATATCTCATGTTATATAAGAGGAGGGATAATTTATTTCTCGCTTCTTCCCCACTTCTGTTTTTGCAATGCGCTGTGGCGGACGCGCAATGTCCGCGCGTTTGCTTGTAAATAATTTTGCTTTCCCGATGGATATTAAAATTAATTTAAAAATGTAAAAAATCTTTTCACTGTCTTCAAACTGCATTTCTGCTTCACAACAAATAATGTTACATATATAGATATAAGAAAGTAGATATTTCGAGAATAAGGAAAGTTTTCTTTTAAAGTATCCTCAATGCATTTAACAATTTAGCTCTTTGAAAAATAATATTAAAGTGTACTGTTTTCTTAATGGTCTGTTTAAATCTCATGTCTATAATATTGTAGACATGATATATCTCATATTATATTATAGATCTCATAATATAATGTAATATCTCATGTCTATAAAAAACATGTCTATAATATTATAAATATGAATTCATTTGCAAATCAAATAGAAATTCTGCCGAGGACGAAGGTACGCCCATTTAAAATGGCATCTGATAGTTTAAAAGCTAATGAAAGAGTCAAAACCATCTTATGCAATAGGCTAATTAGACTGTAGCTTAGAGCGCCTAAAATTTGTTATAATGACTTTGTTTCAATTTTGAACAACAGAATTTATTGAATTCTACAGACACGATACACGCTTGGAAAAAAAGAAACTGGAACTTAATTAAATAATGAATTTTGCCAAACATGATCACTAAAAAGTGAGGTAAATATGATCAATTGAGCAATAAAATGAATATAATGAATGATGAAATTTAATACCAAAAACGTGAAATCTCCGTTTCCGTGGAAATGTGTCATGACTGATTATAATTTAAATATGTTAAGAAATAAAAAATATAATTACAGGCCGTAACACTCCCACAGGGGTGCACTTCAGAAATGAGGATGAGAAGCTTCCGATATGGTGGTTGGTTCTCGCCACTCTGGTGGGTACAGAAATGGTGGGGGTCAACTACCTGCTATCGATGACGGGACGTGCTTTCCAAGGGTAGGGTTGTATCGTGGCCGGTGGTGGCCCTTAGGACTCAACCATAGTTCCCGACAGAGTTAATGAGTTTACAGCTTGTAACAAGACAACCATTCTATTTTGTAATGTTACACAAACAAATATACCTGCTTAAAAACTATTCATATAGAAATAAGCAATGAGAAAATCCTAAACTATATGCGAAATAGAAGTTGCCTACGTAATCAGTGATAAAGTAAGTAGCAGTACGCTTTATCATATTTGACAATTGCATAGTGACGGGGGGGGGGGGAAGAGCTCCAGTCTCCAGTCCAGTCCAGTCTAGCTCCAGTCTTAGAGCTTACCATTTAAATAAACTAATGTATTTATGATTTTTTAAGTCAAATATAATCAAAGGACAAAAAGAAATATTTCTATGTCCCGGGAGCAATTTCTATTTGCTAATTGATTGGTATCAACTAGTGGGATGAATATTAGCTAAGCCCCGTGCGCCACCTACCTTCGCTACTCCACTACTAGCTTGACATCAGATTTAGTCCTTAAAATACTCTTCGAATCGTTATAGTAAAGAACATTAGATGATGTATATTAGGTTAATATCTTCGTTGCGTTACAGTCGCTCAAATTCATAGACATGGTTTTTTAATCCGACCAAATTATTCTAGCTGGAGATGCTCATATTTATCAGGAATGTCTTCAAAAGTATCTTTAAATTTTAAAAATTAGAACTGAATATAATTGAAAAAAAAAAAAAGGAAAGCTGAAAGTTGCGAAACCCTCTTGAAAGTAAATATGGAAAGAAATCGGGGAGGGAAGATATACAAGTATAATATCGTTTGTTCTATATACAGAAAAAGAGGTAATTTATCACAAGCAGGGCCAAATTAAGTATTTTAGAAACCCTTAGACAATGTAAATCTTAGGGGTCTCTTTCCTCGTCCAGACTTTCAAAATCAAATATATTTTATTGGTTTTAATTTAATCTTTATCCAACTAAATTTAAGTAGCAAATTTTGACAAACCAAAATAAAAAAACGCGTAATTGCAAATCACTTTCTGAAAAGTTGGCTTCAGTACTATATCGAGTATAAAAAATGCACAATTGAAATTTAAATGTAGTATTAAACAAAGTAATAAAAAAAGACAAAAGTTTTCTTAGCACAATCAAAATAATATTTAGTAATAGGATCAGACAATTTTTAAAACTATACGGCACCACATTTCTTAGAATAAAAAAATAATATAATTTAAAGCTTGCAAATTGTAATTAATTAGGAATGTTGTTAAAATGATGCCCAAAATTATTGATTAATCTAAACAATACTTGATTTTAATTTGAATAAGGCTGTGCATGAATAAATGAAAGCACAAAATTAAATAACTTTCAAAATATAACAAAAAAACCGAGGGCTTGGAACTCCTATGTTGTAAGCTACGTTATTTATTAATCCATCTCTTTTCGCAGGCGCTTTTTCATGAGCTTAACAAAATAAAAAGATCAAGAAGAAGCCTGTATTTTAGTTAAGCTCATTTATACATTTTTATTTAAACATTTTTAAAACGACTTCGGTAAAGGATAAATTTCTTTTTTTAAATAGACATTTCTGGCAACTGTTATTATTTGAAATGAAAACTATCGTTTGCTACTTTTATAATTTTATTCTTCCTGCAAAATGACGCATGTAAACAAGCTGTGGATTGAAGGATATGTTTTTACGCCTTCCGAAAAGAAATATTCCAATTACGTAATTCGTAAACGTTGGGAAATGCATGGTATCAAAGTTCTAAGTCCAAAATATGTAACGTTATTAATTCGAAAGAGAGAGAGGGAGAAAAAAACATCAATTATTACTTCTGCATGGAAAAAAGGCTCCTTCCCGAGAAAATGCGCTTACTCTTTCAAATATTTCTGAAGTGAAATCGCTGGTAACAAGAGAAAATCTAAAGACGCAAAAATTAATTGCAAAATCTTTAAATACATTTTTAGCAATAATAAATAAAATAATAAACCAGGATTTATACTTTAAAAAAGGATAAAAAACATAATGCTCACCATCTTTTGCCGACGTGTGACGATAGATCAATGCAGAACAGTTTGTAGAACTCTGTGTGAAAACTATTTAACAGAAGTTAAATGGAAATACATTGAGAGCCTTGAAATATGGGTTCATCTAAACGACTGCAAAAAAAAAAAAATGTTTATTTATTATTGAAAACGAAGACATGAAAATGTAAACTGGATTCTACATAAGCAAAGCAAGTTTCAAGTAAGGAGTTTGTTATCTAAAAATAATGGAATATTAAAAATAAAAAGAATGGCAAAACGTTAGTCAACTCAACATACTATGAAAAGAAACTTTAACGTCCTATATTTGCAGAAGAAATTGCATTTATTTATTCCAGTAACTTTCAAAGATTGAAATTTTATTTAAACGTGTATAAATATTGCATATATACCTTTTCAGTATATTTCTAGGAAGTCCTCCGACATTTTTCCTATGGATTATTATGCCTCAGGTCTATTTAAAAGAGCTCTTTCTAAGCGGAAACCTACCACGATTGATGGAATCGGGAAAGTAGATTCAGAAGAGGAAAGTGAATCAATACCCTTGGAAACTTTATGAAAAGTCCTTCTATCATGAAAATTACAATGTAATTTTATTGTCCAGGAAAAAGGCTATCCGATCGAACATTTAAAACAATAGTCTTTATACTCTAAATATTAATTTAACATTCTAGAAATATGTTAACACCTGTAAAGTTTAAAGCTTTTAAAACATCTAAATTTAAATAATAATTTTTTAGATTTTATAATTAAAAAGATTGAATTTTTATAGTTAATTGATAGCTACTAGTGCTGTTAGTTTTCTACTAGCATAATTTTTTAAAATTTGAAACTTATTTTTCGGTCTTTTATAGGTATTAGCAGTAGAAACAGCAATAAGCCTCTTTTTAAGTCACATTTTACACTATCAGCTTTCATTTAGTGCTATCAAGTTTCTACCGACATTATTTTTTTTCAAATTTGAAATGGATTTGCCGTTTTTTTTAAGAAATTAAAATTAGAGAAAAAAATAAACATCGTTTTAATTCATATTTTGCTCACATTGCATTTGTTTCAGATGCTTACAAACATTTTTAATAAACACAAGGAAACTCATAAACGAATACTTAGTTTTCCTTTAAGATAATAATGAAATATAACTAACCTTTAAAGAACTGACAGCAATGGCGAATGAAAGAATAATATTCTTGGATTTGTCAATTCCAAGATTACTTCAATGTAAAATTCTATTTTTAGATCAATGAGCTTCCTACACCTGCTGCCATCTGGAGGATAAATATAGATATTTCACACCCTTTCATCTCTGAAAAAAAGAGGTTGATGTGATGAAAATGCAAGGAGAGAAATTGAATTTATTAATCATACTGTACTTGAGAACAAGTCTTTATTTCATCTTAAATTTTTGTCGGAAAAAAAAATGAGATCCAGAATCTAACTACATTTATCTTTCAAACTAAAAAAAGAGAAATCTAACATAATTCTCTAACTTTAATAGAAAAATAATTAATAATGAAATTAATTCCTCATTCAGTATTATAGGAAATAAGTTGGATAACTAATTTTAATCATCATTCGGTATGATTATTTAATTTCTCTAAAATATTTCCCTTCTGATTTGTTATGTCCTACATAGTTTAAAGAATAACACAAATTACTCAGTTCAGTTATAAAAAAGATCCTCTAGGGAAATTTAATTAAAAAGTGTTGATTATGTAACGTATAATTTGAAATATCACCTTAAAAATAATTAAAATGCGAGACAATTTGTTTCATGATTATTTTTAATTTTGCATACACATAAAAATTTTCATTAGCACAATTGCTATTTTTTGTTTCTTCCACAAAATTTTGTCCATAGAATCTTTTCCCATTCATTTGGCATTTTCTAAATCTTTATAAAGCAATGATCAGATTTTTTCCCCTTTTTGAAAATTATTAGTAGAAAGAGCAGAGTCTATCTCCAATTAGTTTAATCATGCTAATACTTGTAAGTGGCGGCCTCACGTTAGAGAAAGTAACGAGTTTTCTACTACTTACCATGATTTTCAAGGTTTAGTTTGCTTACTTCTCACCAGTGGCGGATTTAGATATTTTGCTGTCCAAGACAGTTCAAATTTAATTAAACAATCAATTTAGTTTCACATTTCAACATATTCTTAACATGTTAATGATCATTTAAGGTTTTAGGTTTTTCATATTTTATTAACTTAGTGGAAACGTGTTTGTTTTAATTTATTTACTACTAGCCGCCTTTGGCGACCAGCCGGTTCGCCAGTATTACCGCTCGCTACAATTTTCAATTAAATATTTTAAGTAACTGGTTAACATTTTTAATCTTCAAATTTTGATAGTCATACCAAACTTATACTGTTTAGATCGTTTCGTTCAATTTACTATATATATTTTGCTAATTTATTGCCATTTCCGGTAAAACTTCAACTTTAATTAAAAATGTAAATGACGAAATTGCAATTAATATTAAGATATTTTTTAATAAAACCAAGCGTTTTATTTTATTTATCATCTTCATTGTTATTTATTAATTATTATTATTATTGAATATGAGTATTGCAAACAGAATCGCTCGGTATTTAAGTCTTATGTTAACTACAAAATATTTTTCATAGTTTATCTAATATCTCAAACAATAATTCAACAAAAATTTCTGAGATTCAGTATAAAATTCAGTTTTTAGTTTTGCTTTCAAAAGGATTGAAATAAAATCAATAATAATATTTTGTTCCTGCTTATAAATATATTTCAAAAATTATGAAGTCTAAATTTAATGCAGTAAGGTATCATATTCTGATAAATATTCTGGACACACCAAATTTTAAATAAATGAATGAATGTTTCTATTTTCCACGATCAACTAAGACTTATTTATGAAGTTTTAAATGTTAAGAATTTAGAAAAACTCACCATTTTCATAATCTTAGGCCAATTAATCTTGAGAAACCTCCGCGCTTACTGCCGTATTTTCTTTGAAACGATCGATGGAAAATCTAAAATTATCCTTTTTTTTATTGAATAGTGATATTCAAATCTTCATAAATCAGTCAGTTTAAGTGATTTGAAATTAACTCTTAAAAGTCAGTGATTTAGTTGATTGGAAATTAACTCTATGACCACCATAAAATCTGTGCTTTCTCTTGTGGTGTATGCATTCTCCTTAATATCCGATCGAATAAAACCTCACATACAAAAGTACTACATAGAATCAATACATCAAAAGTAAACAAAACATTTCAATAGTTGCCAAAAACAAAAGAGAGAAAAATTCCATTAATAAGCAGACGATATTTAGAAAAGTACAGATATTTAGACTGGAAAATAGAATTATCTGAAATTAAAAACACGCGCAGACGATATTTACAAAAGTAAAAATATTCAAACCTGAAAAGGAAAATATATGAGTTATTCCATCAATAAATGCCATAAGTTTGTTTACATCTTCATTATTTTATGAGTCATTAAATATCAAAATGGATCCGGGACTGAATAAACACCCTGTATAGAGAGTGTAAAAGATCATAAAATAATTTTTCTTGAATTTATTTTTTAGAAAAAATAATATTTCATATTTGTTTCATTTCCTACAGACACGTGGCGAAAATTATATTTTTGCAGATTTCATTTCCAAAAAGATTTAAGTTATTTTCAGTTAGAGCTTTAATCAATGTGATGGCAACACTTTGAAAAAAGCTATTTTTTTCTCAGGAATGCGAAACGTGCTTAATCCTCATTTTTATTTTTGACGAAAAAAATTATTGAAAAACATAGTTAAAATATTTATTTAAAAATTCATTAAAAATAGAAATTTAATTGCAAGGTTAAAACATTGGTATCATTTAAAAGATAAATTTTTTATCTTTAACTTCATGTAAAAATCTTTTTTGTGCGGTAATATTTTCGGCAGTTATAGCAGAAACACGTCAAAATTTCGATTAATTTTTAAATAAATAAAATTCGAGTTAAAAATTCGAGAAAATAACCCCCAGGTGCACATTCCCGGCCTCCAAGGTATACACGTGCCAAATGTGGTAGCTGTAGGTTGAATGGTCTGGTCTGTAGAGCGCCAACACACACACACACACACACACACACACACACACACACACACACACACACACACACACACACACACATTGAGCTTTATTATAAGTATAGATGACTCTAAATTACCTGGCATCAGCGTTTGTACACAATATGACTGAAGCAGGGACTTGGATGTTTTTAAATATTTTATTAAATAATTGACGGTAATGAGACTTATGAACCTGACTAATTATATTTAATAACGTGTTAATATTATCCTAATATTATAATTTATAGAATTTGCATTCTTAAAAAATTAATTTATTTGGCATCGAGGAACATAAAGTTTTTTAACCGCTCTAATTACGGTCCCTTTTCAGCTTAGAAGCCGTAGACAGCTGCCTAGTTTTCTTATGTTTAAATCCGCCATTGTTCTTACTTTTGTAACTTTTACTTACATTATGCTGTTACAATTTTGCATGTAAATAACAATTTCTTTCATTTCAGAAGTATGCGAAACTATTCATACACAATGCATTCAAACAATAAAAAATTTTGCTGTTGGAGACTTAATATTTCAAAACATAAGAAGAAAAAGAGAATAGACGATATTTCCGCTGATTGATTTTGTCTCTGGTCAATGGGCGTAATTTAATCTTACGCCGATCGCTGGTTAACACAATAGTCATAACGGCTAAATAAAGGTAATCTGGGTAAATTATGTAGTTTTGAAAGGAATTCTGAAAAAAACATCAAAACTATAAAATTCAAAGTAATAATTTAGCTTATAGGAGTACAAAAATATTCGAATTATTAAAAATTGCATTAGATACATAGTTTATTAAATTTGATATATGAAAAAGATTCAAATTGATTAGTTAATAATTTCATTAAAAGCAGCAATTCTTTTGGAACTGTTGACTTGAAAATGTCATCGGCTATCGCATCCGCATGATTTTAGATTGCTATTTATTTCCTTACCACTTAAAGAACGAATGAAATAGCTATATATGCATGAAAGAAAAAATCTGCACAAATTTTTCAAATCTGAATTTATGTTTCTTATCGTTATCGGACGTATCGTATTATTCACAACATGAGAGCATCAGTGTGTCAGTTTATCCTTTATATACAGATTACCGCTTGCGGAAAATATATTTTAGAACATGATTAAGACCTGGAAGAACTGCCCAAACTGACCTGGCTCTTGAAGAATTCCCGGATCATAGTATAAGAATATAATTTCGTCAAAAAAGGGGGAGGGCGGAAATCGCTGATTATCACTGAGAATGATGGACGAGTCTCCACAAAGAGACAATTCGAACCACTTTGCATGAAGATTTGGGCAAAACAAAAGTCTGTGTTAAATCTGTTCCCAAAATTTAACTAATGAATAAAATTAAACGAAAAGTGCACTGTATAGAGACTTTATTTTAGCCGCTGAAAATCTTCGCAAACTTCTTGAAACTAATGTTACAGATGCTGAATCATGATATTTTCAGTATGATCCTGAAACAAAATGATAAAGCGTAAAATGTAAGTGAAAAAACCCACCACAACATTCCTGAAAAGAAAATTCCATCCATATCCAAAACAATTCTCATTACATTCTTTAATAGCAAGAACATTATCCACACAGAATTTTAAGCCATAGAAACAATTACTTTTGACTAATGATTTAAATATTTTGAAGCTATTGATGATCAGAATTCGTTGTATTCATTCATATATTGGGATGAAAGCAGTTACAATTTGTTGAATGATTGTGCACTTAATCACAATCTCGCAGTATTTGTAGATTTAGGGCAGAAAATAAGTTCTGTATGTCGTGTTATATATCATATTCGCCTGATTATATACAAGTCTGTGACTTCTCTTTGAAAATTTGATATGAAGTTAAAAGAGTGTTATTTTCTTGATTATTCTATCAAGCAAAAAGCTTCAACGTTCGTTTCCATAAAGTGAATAGGATCGGCATTCAAATAATTATTAAATTGCTATAACAAGTATATTGAAACCGAATGAGCTTATGTCGAATTAAAAACAAAATAAGTAACAATTGTTTTATTTTAATTTATTTTATGGGATCAGTTAAAAAAATTCTTTGACACACTATGTGGATTTAAAACTCAAAAATGGGTATTTTGAGTTTACGAAAATTTTAAATTGTTGTATTACTCGAGTCGATAGAGAAATGTACCTCTGTAAGGAAGATCAAGACTGAAGCACTTTGAACATGGACAAGAAATCAGCTGGAAATAATACCTATGTTTTTACTTTCGATCCAGAGAGAGTTCTAGTTTTATCAAACTTGGAAATCCAGAGTTTTTAAAAAATAAAATGGATATAAGTTCACATAGCGTCCTTAAAAAAGAGAACAGTTCTCAACAAACTTCTTAAAGGGTATACTTCCAACCACAGTCAAATCAATACACATTCGGATCGCTGTAAAGATCAAATCAGAAATATTAAGTCTTGAATGAATCTTTTCGAAGATTCATTCAAGATCTAGGAATGTCCATTGATTTCACTGATAACATATTTCTTGTGCTAGCACACAGTTATTTGGCAAATGATGCTGATTTCGATGTCATTTAATCAAATACTAAGGAAAAAAGAAATTATTTTTTGTCGTAAGGATTGGACCAATTACTTTCAACTGCTTAAAAAAAATCATGTCACTTAACGAAAATGAAACAAGATGAACTTTTATAGGTTAAAACAGCATTTGCAATAAAACGGTAAATACAAAAGGAGGTAAAATTAAGTGTTTAAATATAAATTATCTAAGATACTGGGAAAGTAAAGAATTCTATTTTCTATAAAGAGATTTGCGAAGTATATTCTATTATATGAGATAAAAACTTGAGAGCCAGGGACAAAAAAGAGACTCGTTTCTTTACAAAACCACAGACTGGCATAAGAAATTAAAAAAAAAAAGCATGTATTCCACTACATTACTATCCATATATATTTAACAAGAGAACACGAACCTCAATTTCAAAGGCAGGAATTCAGTGATGATTAAAAAAAATCCAAGATTGATATGTTCAAAGATGTTAGTGGACAGTTAAGCTCCTTTTTTTTTATTTATCAAACCAAATCGAAAAAATTTGCTATTTAGTCTATTTTAGATTAACATTTTAGTATTGTTACTTTTCTTTTGTAGTGTTGCAAATACTGGCAATTTTTTTTTATCTCTGTTTCTTGAAAGACTGTTTTATCCCATTTTTTAAAATTATATTAACTTTTATTGAATGTTTTCTAAACCCTCAATATTTGCTGTTTTATAATATAATTTAACTCATGTTTCTGCTAATTTCAGAATACAGCGATGCATTATTTGTGGCTTAAGTAATTGAAATGAGTTTTAAAAATGGCTAAAAGGTTTACTAATTTTAACTACAACATAATAATTGATAATTCTTTTTTAATCGGTTCTGTAATAGAAGTATACAGTTTTATGGTGGTGATAATTCACATAATTTACTTGTCAGAATTGGTTTACTAAATTTTTTGTCGATTTCCAATTCGGATCGTCATATTTCAAATACATAACATCAGAGAAAGATTCTATTTTCCAACAATAAACAGATATTTATTAAACCCGGGAATTAAAAAAGAAACCCTCGATATTTGATACTAGATTAATTTAAGGAAATTTAAAGAACATAGCGTATCAAACCCACAATTTACATCAAACGTATTGAAAATAATAGGTTTCTAAAGCTATTGATAAATAGAAGCAATCTGGCAAGCCAATATTCAAAGAAAAACGAATTGCTTGCCGTAACATCAATTATTAAGATATTAGAAAAATCGCAATAAACCAAGATAAACTAAATCGAAATTTTAAATTTTTTTAAAGAAGATTATACTATTAATTTGGTGGAATTAAGAAGATACTGTAAAATTTCCGTTTCTTCCAATGTATTCTTTTAAAGACAAGTAAAATAATTCAAAATAGTCAAAGAAAAATATCTTGGGGAGGGGAAGGCAATCATACAAGAATCGTGCTTCTCCATGATAACAGATGATCATACATAGCTTTAGTGAATCGCAAAATTTATTTGACTTTAATTTGGTAAATAATATTACATTCATCATGAAGCCCGGAGCTATTTACTTGTGATAATGATGCAAAGCGACCGTACTTGGTATAGTTTATTGTTCATAAGGACCAGAAATTCTATGATAATAGGATATTGAAGTTGATAGAAAGGTGCCAAAATGTTATTGAACAAAATAGACAGCACATAATTGGTAAAAGTTTATTCATTATTTCAGCATTAGCGCTTTATTTCATAAGAAAAAAAGTAATAATTTTTGTGCCAGCTTAATATCCTATAAAGAAAATTTTAATAACATATAATCATAAACGATGTTATTGCAAAACATCAAAAAAAAGCCCATTATATTATGTATTGATTATAATTTATTTTGGTTGATTTAATTCAGATCTTTTATTGATTCTTTCCATAATACAACAGTTTGAAATAATTTAATCATTCGCGTCATCATAATCACAATTCATCTTAATCATTCATCAATTATAAGTTACATTTATAATTATTATTTATTTGACTTCATTTAAATGGTTAATAATCCTACTCCGAATTAAAGCACTGTTCTTACGTTTTTATGAAACATTTAAGAACTAATGCAAAAATTAAATCTATATCTCTTCTTGAACTTAAAAGTTGTTCATTTCTGGTAAATTACATTTAGGTGCATTCCCATGAATTTTTACTCTTATTTATTATTTTTATTATTCCAGTTAATATATTTGGTTAATGACTGTTTTCCCCCTATACCGATCTCATTCTACTTCATTTCATTGCATATATTCAAAAATGTTGATTATTTAGCTAGTCACTTTTTACAGCCATCCTGTGAAAAAAAATTATGCATGCTTTCAAGTTTCTCTTACAATCTAAATCAGTAAAATATGTAATGAATCACTAGCTTTTATAAGCAAAAAGAAAGAAAAAAAATACTCCATTAGTCATTTAGTAATCGCACACTGTAAATCTTTTTCATTTCCGGTATCACTCTTCCCAAAGCATGATGTTATTATCTGTTTTTGTTTGGCGCGTTTTACTGAGACTGATTAATTTTTGCTCGATGTGTCTGTTTAAATGTACTTCCTTTCCATTACGTATACTATATATATATATACCCATATTGTTCGTAAATAATAATTTATTCTATCTTTCGATTTGCGGCTGTGGATGAATTGTTTGAATATACAGAATTCTTCAGTTGCCAATAAAATATAGTTGAAAATTGAGTTTACATTTGCATTAAAGGCAATGCAACAGTACTTTATTTAATGCTTGTAAAACAAGTTAAACTAACATTTCATAAATTCTTTAGTGAAGAGTACTAAGCAACGACAATAGACACATTCACTTATAAAAAAATTCTGAAATAAAGTGCAAACAGAAGAAAAGGCATATTTTATCTCTATCAGCGAGTCATCTTTACACTTATGTTAGCATTTTGTTAAAACAATAAACATCTATTTTATTTTGTTTCTTTCGTTCATACACCACAACTTATAATTTTTAATTTCAGAGCTTAGAGCGTAATGGCGATTTATGCTCATATGCAATTGAGATAAAATAGAACAACTTTATTATCTTGAAAAACTTGAATACCTTTTTGGAAGAATGAATCCAAATTCTCCCAGAAGATTGCAATGCAGCGAAGCTTTGTCATGCATCAAGTAGTAATCGATTCTGAAATAGGAGTGATAAGATGATTTGATTATATATAGATGCTTTGTTTAAAGATATGTCACAAAAATAAAAAAGTGTTATTACTCACGTCTTGAGATAAAGAGGAAATTTTAATATCTAAGCATGGAAATGGTATCTTAACAGAAAATGTGAAATATCTTATGATGTAATAATCATGCTATATTAACCAAAATTTGTACTCGAAAGAATTTTTTCATGAGCAATCTAATTATATAAAAAAATGTTGCAATAGAGAACTATACAGCTGTCACAATTTTAAATATATAGATAATTCCTTATAAATATTTTAAATATAAAATGTTTTAGCAAGCATTATTACATTTAAAATAGTATTTTTAATTTGCATATACAATGATCGACGGCAGAATAAGTGTTGGCAATTAACTTTTTTTTCTGCAACCATACAATTTTAAGATCTTTCGTAACAGAAGTTTTAAAAGATCATAAAGTGATCGTGAAAAGAAAATTATTAAGATTAATAATGCCGCTTGATAAACATTCTTTGAGATATTATACTTTCAAAAATAAAAACTTTCAATATGTTGCTTCATTTTTATAAATTTTAAAAATTAAAATTTGATAAATTTCATTTCCGTGACGTTGTGACCCATAAAAGACTGGACTTTTTCATAGTGATTTTTATTTTTAAAGATGTTTTGTACATTGAACTTGAACATAACATGAATTTTGCAATACATATGAACCTCGCATGTATGAAATTTAAGTACAAGCTGAGTAAAAATTCATGAGCATTTTTTTTTCTTTCAAATTTAAATTTACATTGAAATAGAATGTATTGTCAATATATAATATATATATAATTTCAATAATATAAATGTATTATACTAATTGAAAGAGAACTGTATACTCTATAAGATAATGTATTTTTTTTAAAAATTTATTTTTGGAAAATTGAATATTTAGGTGGAGAAAGTTGAATATTCTTGTTACTATTTGCTTTTTGCATTTGATAGAGAGGTTAAGATCGCTGAAGCGACTTGTGAGATTTTAATGCAGAGGAAAAATACCCGCTTTGGTTTTTGTACTAAAAAAATCTATGCAATTTTATGAAACAACTTTTGAAAAGCACAAAGTTTCAAAGAAAAAAACCCGGCTAACATTGAGAAACTGTTCAGAGACTATTTGTTAGAGATTTCAAAATTATACTGTCTTCAAATATATATATATACAGTCGCTCCAAGCCAAACTCGGACACCATAGAAAAAAATCTTGTTTTGCAAAAATACTTTGACTAAAAGGAATTCAAAAAAAGTAAAGATGGTTTTCTAATAGTGAATTTATTGCTCTATTAAAAACAAACCAAATAACGCTAATTCATAAATTATAAGGACAAATTTAGAGATGAAAATAAAAATGCGGAAGAAAGAGAGCGCAAGCCAAACTCGGACATCTCACAATAAAGCGCCAAATAATTGCAACCCTGAGTGAAAATTGTAGATAACTTCATGAAAAACATTGTAGTTGTTCAGCGGAATTCTAGATTTGAAGTTTTTTCATTTATTGCAGAAAAAAACTTAATTTATTGAAAATGTCAAGGCAAAGGGGCCAAACGAGCATACAGTTAAGGAAATTGATTATTAAGCATACTGAAGATGGAAAGTCTGTTCGAGAAATATCGGAGATTGTCAAAAGAAGTCATTCCACGGTTCATGACATCATAAAACGCTACAAAACCAATAATCAGGTGGAATATAAGCCTAAAAAAGCCCATAACAAGATTTTTGCCGAAGCAGATGAGCGATATTTAGTGAGAAAAGTGAAAGTAAATCCCTTCCTTAGCGCTCCAAAGCTAGCTATTATTGCTGAAAATGAATTAGGGAAAAAAGCTAGTCCATCAACAATTAGAAATGTGCTCCATAAGAAAAATCTCAATGGAAGGAAATCCAGACAAAAGCCTTTCATAAGTAAGCGAAATCAAAAAGTAAGACTTGAATTCGTAAAAGAGCATGAAAACAAGGATTTTTCTTACTGGAAACAAGTATTATTCACTGACGAGAGCAAATTCAATATATTTGGATCAGATGGCAAGCCATATGTTTGGAGAAAATCGAATGAGGAATTGAGTAGAAAAAACTTGAAACCAACTGTGAAGCATGGCGGCGGATCAGTAATGGTCTGGGGATCATTTTCAGCTTCTGGCCCAGGAACTTTGCATTTCATTGAAGGGAGAATGGACCAGAATGTATACCTTGACATTTTAAAAACAAATTTGCCACTGTGTGTGCAAAAACTTTCGCTTAGCAATAATTGGAGATTTTATCAGGATAATGATCCCAAGCATAAAGCTTATAGAGTGTGTTCCTGGCTTCTATATAATTGTCCTCACGCCATGGAAACACCACCCCAAAGACCAGACATAAATCTCATCGAGAATTTGTGGGATCATCTTAACAAAAAAGTCCGGGAACACGCTGTTTCAAGTAAAACTGAGTTGAAAAGAGTATTATTGCTAGAATGGGACAATATTCAGCCTAATTTTTGTGGAAAAATTGGTGCAATCTATGCCTAAACGCCTTAAAATGGTTATAAAAAACAAAGGATTACATACAAAATATTAATTCATTTGAAATATTAACTAGTTTTAAAAATATTCTTAGCCGTCCGAGTTTAGCTTGTGCGTTAATTTTTGTTTTGCTTTGTTTTTTACCATAATTTCTGGTTACAATGTAATAATTTATATGTTTTGTTATCTGTTTTTAATACTGCAATAAATATATTATTGAAAATGCATTTAATTATTTTGCTAATCATTTTTATTTAAAATTTTTTTACTTAATTAGTAGATTTTCTTTGATGTCCGAGTTTGGCTTGGAGCAACTGTATATGTAACATTATTTGTTGTGGAGCAGAAATGCAGTTTCAAGACAGTGAAGAAACTTGCTATTTCGTGACGTCGTTTTATTTCATTTTTAAGAAGCAGGCATATGTACAAGCGATGAGCACACAGGACGACACAGAGAGGAATGAGGAAAAAGCCCTTGGACATTTTATCCCTGGTCTTATATAACCTATGATTTTGATAGGGAAAACATTTCTTCATAGTGCTAATATATTAATAAGATTCTGATAGGGATTTCTGACGCATGTCATTCACATGTAAGGGAAACACAGGGATCTTTTAAAAAGAATGTGCTTACTGGACAGTTTTTTACCCCTTCACGCCGAGCGTGTGAAAGTATCGGCGTTTTGTCGATTCAGCGGTATTTTGCCTCTTCACGCAGAGTGTGGGAAAGTTAGACTTTTAGCTGACTCTGCAATTCAACAAAGCTTCTCTTGAATTAATTAAGTAGAGACAGTGGAATTGGATCACGAAATAAGAGAATATTTTAGAATAAAGTTACTATGGGCTAAAATCTTGAAAATTAATTAAATTGAAATTAGAGTTAAAATATCATTACACACACACACACACACACACATATATATATAACTGAAAGCATATCGAACCATTTGTTTCTACTTCGTTCATACATAAGTAATTTGTGCATGCACTTTAAGACATGACATGTGTTAAACAATTCTACAAGTGTTTTTGTTTCTTTTGTTTCTTGTTACGTTGCATTTCTTCTTTATGAATTATATCTGTCTGAACAGAAATCTCCCAATTCAAATTCTGGATTAATTGAAATTCTTTATAAACAAAGGCAGCTCCATATGTTGTCTGAAGTTATTTGGACCACATAAGGTTCGATTGATTCCATATTTAAATTGAAACAGAGCACCTAAAGTGAGTTTGAATCGACTCCATTAAGAATATCACCATGCATAATTTTAAGATAGCTTTACTGAATTATTTAATGCAAAGTATCTTGACCCCGCTTCTTGCTTCCTGTTGTGAATTTTAACTATCTCTAATGTTTCAGCTGTGTTTTTTTCTATAATGATGGTCTCCCTAATGAAAAATATTCAGGAAATTTATTATGATCTGTAATGTTTCACTGAATATTTGGAATAAATATATTCATTTACACCACTGCAATTTCATTGTATTGTAAATTATATGAAAAATAATAAAGCTTTCGTTTATTATTTAAAAGTGAATTTAAAATTTGATTAATAATGCTACAATGGATTACAAAAATTTCACTTAATTTGATTTTTCTGCATATTTATGAAGTTGAATAGAAAAATTTTAAAGAAAGGTTTGGAGATAATTATGTCTAGAAAGCGATAATTTAAAGAAAATTTAAAAAAAGGTATTTTTTAGTCTAAAATGTACAACTACTGCACAACTATTAGATGTTGTTTAAATTGAAATAATTAAATTTAGAAATGAATTGAAACTAACGTTTCAATGAAATGAGTTTGAAGAAGCTATAATCGCATCTTACAAAAATGAAAAAAAAAAAAAAAAAAAAAAAAAAAAAAAAAAAAAAAAAAAAAAACGAAAGTAAAGAATATAGAATAATAAATGAGAATTAAAGGTAATGAGAGAATCATAAAATATATATTGATCTAGATATAATTAACTGTAAAAAGAAATCTCTCAGCATCATTTTCTTCTGTACAAACAAAGAAAAGATTGCAAAGATTTGCATGAATAAATATAGAATTTGATGTAAAGGGAAATCGTAAGTAGGATTAAGGATATAAAAAAACAAAAATTATTACTCGTTTTTTTTTTTTTTATTCAAACATTCAAAAGATAAGCTTTTTCGTATTGTAGGAAAGCCATTAGTGAAAGTGTAGAGAAGAGTTAAGAGATTTTTATTGACTTATTAGAGCACCAAAGAGGATTTAGAAGGCCAAACTTTTTTACAGTAGATAGTTTTTGAATAACAACTGTAACGGTAGCATTATAGGTAGCTTTTTTGAACTGTTCGCTAACAAACACACAGTGGGGGATTTAGGCATTTTCGCTCCTAGGCAATGTTATTTTTATAACTTAGAGAATTTAGTTTTATATTTCAACACAATTTAACTGAATCAACATGTTAACGATCCATTTTCGGTTAATTTGTATTTTAGTAATTTTCTGAAAATGAATATATTGTTATTTATTAATTTGTTATCACTCGCGATTGTGCAGCATCCACGTTTGCAAACAATATTGTTTACACTGATGCTTAGTGTTTATTACTGTAAATATAAAATGTTCGAAAGGAACATATATAAGTGTCTTAACAATTGTACTTGACAAAATATTTATAGCATTCTAGTGCTTTATAATTCATAGAATTTGCCTTATTTACAAATTTATTTATTGGCGATTAGACTAATAATGTTTTAGATGCCTTTCAAGCCGCCTACCTGTGGCTCCCTAACAGCTGAGAGGCCTCAGGTAATTGCTCAGTCCAGAACTTTCTAACGCATACACAAGAAGAATTTATTCACATGCATTAGTCAGTTGGTAGATAGGTAAATCAATGGAAATTTACAATTGTGGCTTATTGATAGCAGCTCAGATATGCATTTGATTTCATGATATGGTTTTTTTTGATAAATTTAATATTAAACACACTCATGCAATCGATAACATGTACAAGCAAACAAGATGGTGTTTTGCCACATTTCATGAAAATAGATATATATTGGCCAACTGCGTAGTAAGTAAAAGGGAAACATAAAAAAGAAAAAAAAATTTGAAAATTCTTCTGTAAAAATAACATTAGAGAATTAAATATCACGAATATAAACATAGCTTTAACTATTTTTTAAAAACTTTTTTTGTGGGAAATCGGATAATATTTGTGCATTTTCAAATCTATTAAAATAGTAAAAATAACAAAAGAATTTTGAAGTTTTTATTTTCAACGATCAGTTTAAATTAGATCATTCTACAAAAGAAACTAGAATAATTCTGAATGATTTTTATTTATCATAAAAACTGTGAAGATTTTTGCACGAAAAAATAATAACAAATACGAAATTAATTGAAACATCACGCACACACACGCAAATTACACTTGCACAGATTTTGTCGCCTCTTAAATTATGAGAAGAATAACTAGTAATAACAATTGTAATAAGTAATGACTCCAGAAAAAGAGTAAAAGCAATCTTGATAAAGTTTATAGTCCTCATTCTGGAAATTTTCTGTAAGTGCAGTGGATTTCAGAAGTCCAACGAAAAAAATAACCTTTTTAAAATGCTTTCAAATGGTTTTTTTAAAATTTTTTATGCAAAAAAGAGCTCTACAAATTTGCTAAATAAGTTCAATCACAAATAATAAAAAATAAAATAGCAGATGGATAAATCAAGATAATACTGCATAATAGTACACGGCATTAGCAGTTAATCGTGAAACTCTACAATTTATCTATCAACTCGTGACTGATAGGCCACTTTTTTGCCATAGGACTTTTAAAGACTGCGGTGTTAGCAAGGCTTTTTCTTGGATCGGCTCATAACTTCGCGATGACCTGAACTTTTCAAAATGCCTCTAGAAGTTTTAAAGCATTCCTTTTCCTCCAATCCTTCAAATGGTATTGAGGCTAACCTGGGTAACCATTTCCGTTAAAATTTGCTTTTACTACTATAGTAAAGGCATTATAACTCACTAATAGAGACTTACCGCAGTTAAAGAAAGAAATATAATGATCCAAAATATAAAGCAATTTTAAAAATAAATAGAAAATAAGCACAGATTCTAGAAGAATGTTCAAATATACCTATAAAAATCTTTTTTTTTTCTTCTACGTGAAACTGAACATTAACATATATTTATGCAAGTAATTGTGTTCGTACTAATAATCTTTTCAATAATTGAATGGATATATTATTAAAAAATAACAGAAAAGAATGTAAATATGTGATTTTTATGTAAGTATTATAATCAGAATTTTATATATATATTTTTAAATAAACAATTTTTTTTGTTTGGTAAAGCATGCTTTAATTTTATTTGAAGTACAAATTTTTGAATTGGAGTTATATATTCTGACCATTTCAAATAAAAAATTTATGTAAAATTGAATTTAAATAAATCGAAATAAAACAAGAATTTTTCCTATTTTATTTGTTAGGGAAAGATCTACCTTGCAAACAGCTTAGTGAGCGTTGAATTCATTGAAGGTCAAACATCCTCCGGTTGGAATGGAGTGGAAGTGTAAAGAATTGATGGCAACGCAGATGCCACTCACTTCATTTGACCGCGGTTCAAAATATCGTGATTCCTCTAAAAATAGCCTTTGTGTAGTCTAAAAAAATATGAAGGTAATTTCACTGAAGTAAGCAAATTATGGAATGATGAACAAACATTTTGAAGTTAAATGGTAAATAAGAAGAAAGGGATCTTCAGAGCTACGTCTTTAATTCATGATATGTTGTAGAATACCAGTGGATAATATTGTTTATACAGAAATAAAGAATGTTTAAAAGACCTTCTAAATAAGAAGAATAAGCATTTCCTACTATTATTAAATACACTTTTAGATTAAGAATATAATAAATAATCGAAAAAATATTCTTAAGAACTTACGTGAATTTTAATTTGTATACTTGAGGAATAAGTTTTTTCTTCTAGTTTCTTATTCTATAAATGTGATAGAATTGTGTATCTAATTAACGTTAAATAGAATCAAAAGTTTTTGAAGGAACAAGCTTACATTTATATCGATTACTGCGATTGTTCTCACATACGATAACGATACCATTTTATACCATGCTTGGTGATTTTATTTTGATCCAGAGAGCGTTCAAAATCTTTAAAATTATATAAGAGCCAAATTTAAATCCCTATATGAAAGTAGAAAAAACTTATACGCAACTAAAAAAGATATTTGCATGTTACGCATTGGATTTTGAGAATGTATATTAATTTTTCAACTCTTAAAATTGTACGTTACGATATATTTAAATTTAACCATCATTATTTTTTAAAATTGGTGTCATAAAAATAGTTATTGCTACACTAAAAATTCACATTATATATATTTTTAATTTCAATCATAATGCTTATTTTTCTAATAGAGAAAAGTAATAGTTTCTAAACGAGAATATTTTAACATTGTCTTGTCATTACATTGAAAGATATTTTATTACACAGAATATCGATACAAAATGCTGAATGTAAATTTTAAAATGAAATTGTTCCATAGAAACAATATAAAAGTTATACAAGAAGAGATAAAACAGCATAGTGTTTACTCAGTAATATTATTAGCATTATCTTTTCACAATTAATATTATAGTTTACCCAGTTCCAAGCATTTTTTTATTCATTTATGAACTATTTTGTACATTTATTATTATTCTTTATCTAAAGGCTAGCCATTCAAAAGTATGTTTTATAAATAATTGTTTCTTCGGCAAAGTACTTAGAGGTATTTCACCAAAATTTTATCAGTCTAAGAGGGAAAAAGTGTTTGCTTTCAAGGTGCAATCAGCAAAAAATAATTTGTTAAGGCTACTGTTTTGCTGTATCTTTTTAATAATAAATATATAAATACGAATTTCTGTTAAGTCAAAAAGTATTTCTGATTTTTATACACAACAAATGACTGAGAACATTAAAACTGTTTCCAATAAAAACTAAAAACTTCACTAAATGCTATTATTCATTATGAAGAAATTTACCAGCTTATTAAAATTTCGTCAACTGCAAATTGCCAATGGGGTCAGATATTTTAATAAGCTTAAAAAGTTAAGAAGAATGAAATCATTAATTCGAGGATGTACCTCTCTACTTCATAGAATATTTTTTAAGGGAAAATGCTTCGAAATGAAACAATAAAGACGGCAACATAAAATCGGATGCAATGCATTGAATGAATACATTTTTAAAAACAAGTAAATTGTTATAACCAGAATTTTTGATACCCATTTAAAATGGGATTTTTTAATATTTCTTTGATAAAAAAGGAAACTGCCCTAAAATTTTTAATCAATGAAATTAAAATTTGTTTTAACTTTGATATAGCCGACATTAATGATAAGAAGTATTTATAAATAAATAATTCGCTATTTTTTGGATTATGCCAAGAAACACAAACATGAAGGAATTCACGTTAAAATTTCCCTCTATTGGAGAGCTATTTAATGCTTTCACCATTTATGATTCAGCTCAAATACTGCTTTGTCGCAGGAGGGTTGCTGAAATTCCACAAAATTATTCTATTTAGGCGTGTATGGAAGGCTGCCCGAAGCCTTGTGACCATGAATTCACCCTCTTTCTCATCCTCCTTTCCCCTACCTATTGAGCGTGCTTGCTTTTTGTTCACCATGACAAAATAGACAGATCAGAAAGAGATTTAAAATGCGGCGGTAGTCGTATATATTTTCTGTTGTAGAAATTCCATGAATTCATGAATTAAAAAATCCTTATGAATAAATTGATTTTTTTTGACAGAATTAATATGTCAGTCATTCAAAGTGCTTCATTTTCATTGAATACTAACATAGTGGAAATAGACTTAAACATGCTCTTTATTAAATATTTAATTTTTGTGTTGGCTGAGATATTTGTTAATGTTATCGATTAATAAAATCGTTTAAAAGATATTATACGCTTTCACATTTTTAATTTAATTCTTTTAGCTATCTTCGTATTTTGAAGAAACTTATTAACAGAAAAATTAGGTAAATAAACTAATGCATATTTATCTATTAAGATATATCTGAGTTCAAATGAAGCGAATATGTTTTGCTGTTCCAAATTTATTACAGTATTAATACAGAACCAAAATTTTTTTCTTTATTTAGAAATCCAAATTTTCAATTATTCGTTTTAGCAAATCGACATTCTTTGAATTGTTGCTTTACATATTAGAAAAGAAATGAATTCAAAAAATATGTGGATTTCCTTATTTAAGCTGTTTCTGATATTCTTTATTAATCGCTTGACAATGGTACTAATTTTAAACAAAGAGTATTTATTTATTTTAATTTTGAAAATCTGAAACTATTATCATTTCTTCCTCGATTTTATTAGAGTCCGGATTAGCCAGAACAATTTAGATTTTCGACTCATTTGTACCATCCGTAAATATAATGTCCATGATCGTCCCATTTGTATCTTACACTTAAATGGTTTATACTGTAAAAATTACTACTTTTAAGTTCTAATTACAATTAGCACTTCTTTCCAACTTTTACAATACATGGCATTCTATTTTAGTGATTAATGACAGTTCAGTATCATAATTTTTATGAGTATATTTTAAATTAACTCTCTTTTGTGAAACTTGAGTTAACTAGTGTAAATATCAAAGTGACAGATATGCAATCCACACTTACAGTGGTATAACTAAGGTGGATCTGGCAGGGCAGGTGCCCCAAGCGCCATTATCAAGGTGCGCAAAATTTTGGAATAAATTAGTTGCGGCTAAGTAAGAACTACTTTTTTTTCAATTCTCATTTTTCAGAACTAAAATAAAACGTCTTAAAAATAAAAATGAAAATTTTAATATTGATGAACATTTTAATATCTCGATACATTATTATCTTGAAATTCCGGATATAAATTTGAAATATTGAAAAACGAATATAAATTTGAAAAATGTGAAGTATTTTCATGTACTTAAATTAAATGCTGATTTTTTTTTAATCTTCTTAAAAATACAGAATTCTAATCTCGTAGTCTCTATTTAATTTCAAAGTAATATTATTGGATTTTTTAAAAAAATAATTTAAGTTAACTTCTTTATTATTTAGCACAAAAAGTAAATATTGAATTAACATTTTACTCACATTTTTTTACATATATTTTCAATGTCTACGGCATCAACTGCTGAGTTATTTTCTTGAATCTAATCTGGATATGCTGGAATCTAATCTGGAATCGGATGATAGGCTATATTAATTAAAAACCGCTTTATATATAATTATTTAAGTTATTTTCTCTCCCCCGACGTAAAGTTTTTAAGGGTGAGGAGGAATACAGTTTAAAAAAGAAAGGAAAGGGGCACTGTTTGATATTTGCGCCGGGTCCCAGTTTAAGTAGGTACGCTTCTACAAACTTATAACTTTTTAAGAAAAGGGGGAAAAAATAAACACTTCCATCTATCTAATTTCTAGAGTGTTTCTGATTTAAGTTAAGCATATCTCTCCACCTTAATATGGATTTAGATATATATGAATAGATTTTGAATAAATATTGTATATCGACCCTATTACGCGTGAATATTAATAAGTGAAAAAAAATATATTTCCTTGTTTCTATTTTGTGATAAATACTATTTTAATGAAAACAATTTCACTCCGAAAATAGTTTTCAATTAAAATTTAAAATGCTTCCTTTGATATTTTTGATGGAAATATTGTTCAGCGCCTTCAAATGTGAGCCTTTCTGTTTAGAAACCATGTAAAGGCCAGAAACTTACAGTTTGTTTTTTCCACAGTTCAATCAAATTGAACTGCAATTACACCGAAAGCAATCACAACGAACCCCGAATCTCGGAAGTTAAAAAAAGATATCGTCAAAAGAAGAGGTCGATCTTGCTTTGACTAGTCGTTTTAGAGCCTAACGAAATTTAGCACGTTAGCGTAAATGTTGGTCGCTTTGGCGGAGCGGATTCTTGCAGCTGAGATCTGAAGCCGGTTTTTTGGTTGAGGAAACCCTTCAGGCAAGGCAAGGGAAGCAAGAGAGTTTATGTTTTCATTCATTCGCTTCCTAGTTGGCTCTGAGGTCGCCGTCTAAAGAACTAGCTGGTTATTAAAGGTCTCTGTAACGGCTGTCGGATAGATATATCGAGCAATGTGCATACTTCGAACTCCTTGTTTTGGAGTGAGAAAAATGACAGGTCAGTTGGTTTCTACATTTTTTTTAATCCGCTTGATATCTTTTCATTTGAAAGCAGATTTTGTTCATAAAATGGATTGAGTAGTTTACAGTAAATCAGTGCACAAAAATTGGATATGTTTATATACGGTATTGAAAAGATCTGATTCTTACGATAGATTGTTTATACTTGTCAATGCGGATACTGATTGTGGATTTTCAGCACGGATGTTCAAGGTTGAATAAGTAAGCAAAACAAACTTGTAGTGAAAGAATAAAATAAAGAGGGTGAAATATTAGTTGTAATGCAGGTGAGAAAAACGATGTTATTTTCTGGAAATTATTTCTGGAATTATTTTTTGTTCATTTAAAGAAAGACTTTAAATAATTGTGATTCTGAAATGCTTCACTTCGATTTTTAAAATTATATTCACATTAGAATTCTGCTAAAATTCTTCTTTAAAATGTAATTAATGGATTTGGTTCAATGGCAATTTAAGATGAAGGTAGCGGCTCGTTTGAAGAACTGTAGGTGGTTGGTGCGTAGAGCATTATTTCAAGGTGAAGCATCTGGATCTGACTTTAATTTAAATGCAAGTTTAAAAAATCAGAACAGGATTAAACTAGAATAAATTAGAATTATTTCTGTTTCATCAATCAGGATGTAGTAATTTGAATATTAGTGTTGTAGTAAACACAAAAAATGTCCTCATGATTTGGTATTTGATTGGAAGTAAAAGATTTTCATTATGAAACTTAATCTGGTTTCTCTTTAAAAATACAGAGCAGGTTTCTCTTTAAAAATTTGTAATAAATTGGCTACTAAAATAATGTAATTAAAAATTAAATCAATACTTAATAATGTAATTAAAAATTAAATCAATACTTAATAAGTATTATCGTCATTTATGAATGATGAGAAGCTCAAAAGTTTGGTCCTTTAATGGCGATAATTAAAAACTAAACATTAGCTACTGCCTTACTATAATTGCTGTTGTTTTATTTAAGGTTAAAAAATTGTATCTGAAAGTAATTAAATGGAAATATTTGTGATATTCCTTTGAAGAGACTTAAAAAGAATAAACTAATTAAAAGAATATTTTATAATTCAAAATGCATTAAATATATGAGATCTTATTGCGAAATATAATGAATACAAAGTAATCAGAAATTAAGAAATCTTTGAAAACTGGAAGAATCAGGACATTTTGCTTTTCAAAATTTTGAAAAGCACTGGATTGAAAGAAGATACAAGAACTGTTGAAAAAGAATGAATTTATAACTTTCTAAGAAGAATTTTCCAGTTTTGTAATCTAGAAGAACAAATAATCTTCTCCCAGCTGAAGACAGAAAGTGTTTTTTATTCACACATATCATGGCAGCAAATTACCCATAACATGCGTAAAAATGTTCCACTTGGTGACATCGAGTGAAAGTGTTTAAAAAAAAACCTATTTGGTACTCATCAGTCTTTTAAGCGTCCATGGAAATGGAGTATTTCCTGTTGTTCATGGATTGTTGCGTATCTTGAGTGTCTCAAGTGCGACAAGTTAAGGCTCATTTTATACTCTACTGAGTTACCATGTCTTCGTAGACTTTTGCTGTTTTATCAAATAAGTTATTTTCTTTTAAAGTTCAATTTGCGATTACTTTAAAGAAATTTCTTCAGGAAAATATTGACAACCTGTTTTAGACATAAGATTTCTAACTCTTGTTTAACTGTCTATTACCCAATTTCAATCAAGCAGACTAGGCATGAAAATTAATAACTGTTTTACACTCTTCTGAATCTTTTAAGTAATCAGAGTTTGCCATTGACTAGATTTGTTACCTTTCGAAGAAAAGTTAGCTTTACTTAAATTAAATTTCTTTATAGTTATTCATATAAAAGAAAAAAACTATAGGCATAGCGTTTATCTCTTCATAGTTTTCAAGTCGTGTTTAAAATGATTTTTATGCAATTAATGTTGAAATTTTGTAACTAAATTTCGCGAGCAGTCATTTTGTTGGTTTTTCTAATTGATAAACAATCTCTATGATTCTAGGTACAGGTGTATAATCATGTTCATGTGCATCCATTTTCAATCAAATATAGAATTAAAATTCCTAATTTTTGCAAATGAAAAATGGTTTTGATAATTTATACGCAAATTTTTGAAAATAAGAGTCCCTATTATTTTCTAATTTTGGATTTGTATGATGGTATACTATAAAACTATTTGTTTATATGCACATGTTTTCATTTGCTACTATTATAATGACGAATTTAAAATCATAAATATTTGCCCTGTATAATTAAAAGAAATCCTCGTAACACGATATAGACGAAAAGTATAGTTCAACTCTTTGCTAACTTTTACTACTTAATGATTTTTAATTTTAGATAAAATGTCGACATACGGTGCGCTTGTAGAAACAATTTATAGCTTATTAGCGGTACCTTACTTTAAACATTACTGTGAAATCCGTAATGTCGGGGAAATTTGACCAATAATTTTTTCTACCTTTCGAATTTCTTACGCTTTCTTATATGATGGAGGGAGAATAACTCCTAAACTGAAGAATTTTTTTTGATTTCTGTAAATGAAACAAGTTCCGTTTACCACTTATAATATTTTGCATTGGGTAATTTTTGGTCCAGGCTAGAAGCATAAATATTTAAATTAATACACATTTGATTTCACTGACCATTTTCACCAACTTAGTTGAATAACATAAAATTTAAGAAGATAATATGCCTAATAATTAAGATCATAAAGATATGCCTCATTTCCTTTCTTCCAATAAGTTAAATTGACTTTCTACAAAATCGATAGTACAGCTATAATTCTAAATAGAGATCGTGCTTATGATTAATGTTTCCTGATTTGCCTTCTTGCCTCTGTAACATGAGTAGAACAGGGAAAATTGCTGAATAGTGTCTATTTGATGAGTGTTGAAATAAAAACGGAAATCATTATAAAACGCTTAGATTTGTATTTCAAAGGGTGCATCATGAATTAAAAACTATACTGTTGGATTTGCGTTTGTACTTCCCCTCGCTCCCCACACACCGAAAAAAAGAAGAGATAAAAAAAGAATATAAAGTTAATTATAATTCATCATGGAATCTAATAACCAACGTAGACTAAACATCTGCAAAGACAGACAAATCGTTAGAAATGTTTTCAGATTTATTTCGAATCGACGTCGCTGTAGGAGATCAGCGAATTCTTGACAAAATACACTCAAAAGTAAACCAAAAACTGTTTCTATGTTAATTAGTTGCATATATTTTTGGAAATAGATGTTTAATGACATATTTGAATTTAATTTTTATCTATTGGCAAACAAATGGCTACTTAAGTACTTGAAAAAAAATACTTAACATGTTCGAGGTTGTAAGTTAAACTGTTTTTAAAAGAAATGAAGTTTTATTCTGAGCATTTTCTTATTTTTTTAATCTAATAAATATGCTAAATAATCGTTACTGCTTTGAGCACTGATGGCGCTTAGATATAAAAAAAAAAAAATGCGTTTTCTAAAGTATCGGAATTTATATAGTTTTGAAATTATCGTTTATTCATTCATTATTATTTCAGCTGTGAATTCAATACTGTTAAAATTTATAAAAACGAAAAAAAGTTTATTTGCTGAATTTATTCTTTTCATTTCAGTGTATTATATCCTAATCAGCTTTGTGTAAAAACTCAGACTTTGACTATAGAAAGAGAAACTTCATTAAAAATAAAATAAATCTTTTCCACGTAGATTAGGAAGGCTACAAAAACAACTGTCACTTTTTTTTTCTGCTCGAATCCAACCCAACTTGCGTCTGCTGCTTTTTGCAGCTAATTAGAATGCATCAATGCGACTTCTTATCTGGCTTAGTTTTTCCCCAACGTCCAAAAAAAGTTACATAGCTTGAACTTAATGACAACAAATACAGAGTTGGAGATGAATGAACTGATCAATGAGCATGGATTAGATCGATCGCATTTATTTCGAAATAACCGTTTTTCTCCGTTTTCACATCTTTATTTCATCATTACTACCCAGTTTACTTTTGTTTACGATTAGGACATACAAAATTAAATGAATATTTGGTAAAATAATGACTATTTACTGGTTTTTTTAAATTTTAATTCTTTCATATTATTAAAAAACTATATTTGAAGGTGAATGACTAAAAAAATTTCCGAAGTTTTTCTGGAACTTTATGATTAGCAATTTATTTTCAGAGGGAATTATTAACACCTAAAATGTGTTTATTTAGATGATAGGAAAAAATGCTTCGGGAACCTTTTTTCTCGCAGTTTTTATATTTCTCGCAAGTTTCTTTAACTTCATATTCAATATTCATGGAACAGACCAAAGATTAAGAATCTAAATCTGGAGTTTAAAAGCTGAACTTATTCTTAAGTCTTTATTAACGCCTTCTTACTCAAAATATATTTAATGTATTTATTTATCTCTAACATTATTAGTATTCGAGTTTCTTCCATTAGAGCTCATATTAAAACTTGTGCTTCCAACTGAAATTATTCCTATATTTCTTTTTTATTAAATAAATGTTACATAATGGATTGTAACATTTATTTAATAAATTGGACCAAAAATTATCCAATGCAAAATACTGCAAGTGTTAAACGGAACTTGTAAATAAATGTTACACAATGCTTAAGTACTTCACTAAAGCTTTTCAGATTACACATACTTATTTATTATTCCCAAAACTCATTCTCATTATTCATGACTCATTTTAATACCTGTTACTTTCTGCTCAGCACTAACCACTTTGTATTTGTTAACGTGGGAATCGCTCGTCAGTTACTCCACACAATTTTACTGGCCTTTAGATTTGTTTAATTGAATCATACAATACTATCACAGCAGTGAATAAAATCATACTTAAATACAGTTGCATATAAATAGCAAAACGCTTGTCTTTAAAATTATTTACTTATTTTCATAACTTTATACCAAATTGCCATTGGTTGTTAGGGAGTTAAATGGTTCCAAAAAAGGAATCGGATATCAAATCTTGTATTAATATTTTTGCTTTGTTTCCTAGTTTAGGAGAATGCAGACCTTAGTTTAATTTTATTATTTTATATTGCTTTTAAATGAGAAATTACCATCCCTGTCATACTGAAATCGTATCAGTTGTCGTTGAAAACTCTATTCTTTCATTATTATTTCACTTCAGAGTGTCACGCACTGGTGAATTCGCGTCACCTTTAAGATACGATGTCTCTAAAGTTTCATCCATTTTGTCACGCTTTGAGATATAGTGTTGTGTCACGTTAAGATAGGACTTTTTATTTTTACTTTTTGCTCTTTCGTATCATTTCTCTGTGTGTTGTTTAGCAATGGATATCTATCAAGTTCATGCAGTCTTAAGTATTACCCTATAGCTGTCCCCCAAAGTCTTAAGGAGTTCTTCGACAGGAAGCTCTGAAACAACAGAGAGATTAACATTAAAAGAAAAATGATGTTAGGATTTAAGCTATTCAGTACAGTAATGATTAGAGACTTACATGGGCCAAGCTGGGAAATTTTTTACTAAGGACCTAGATCGGCTGCAAAAATTAATATATTTTGTCTGGCGAAATTAAACATAAGATGCTCATAAAATAAATTTAAAAAAAAATTTAAATTGAATATTCTAACCATTTTCATACATTGCCTAGATTCAATTTAATAGTTGTGCTTATTCTAAGTGGTATTAAAATATGACATATAAATAATGATAAAAATATGATATAATACGTGTTCGTATACCAGCGCAAACAGTTTGAAAATGTTCAGGATTAGGAGAATGTAAAAGTAGACTTTCCGGCCTTTCGTGGATTCAGGTCCAGAAATGTTCATTATAAGACTAACAGTTATTATGATGAGATATATTTTGTTCAGAAAATCGCCTTTCTAAATGCATGCGGTTTTTTATGAAAAAGAATTACGGATGAAAGTTCATCGCATACTAAATATATTTTGCTTAGCAAATTACTAAAAACATATATGACATGAAGGCTCTTTTTGTATACTTTATTTACTTTTTAGTTAATTTAGAGTTAATTGTTGAATAATTATTACAATCTAAGCATTTATGTTTTCTTTTTTCCGTTTATGAGTTTCTTTCAGAAGGATTAATTAAATTAAAGACATAAATGTCTTTTATGAATCAGAAAAAAAAAATTCTTTTTTTAATTTTCTTACAACTTTCTCTATTCGCAATGCATTGTCGAATAACAAATTTCATTATAAAAATACTTTTTGTTCAAAAGAATTAATGAAAGGAAATACCTTCTTTACTCTTACGAACCTCCCCCCCCCAAAAAAGAGTGGATTGATTAATAGACGAGCTAATAATAATGAAAAACCTAATTAAGCTATTTTTATGACTACAATACACAGAAGGCATTTAGTGTACTTGTATGTAAATTTTGCGCAGTTTAAATGAAGTTCTTTGTTTCCATTATCTGTTGAGTATTTACCGATTCTCTTAATTCTGTAGACGTACTTACTATCTTCGCTGGACTCATTTGAAACAGTATATTTCAATTGTTAATTGCTTATTTCTTTAATTACTTAATTTATAAAATTATGATTTGCAAAGAACATGAGTGAATCAACTTTTTAATTATTTTTAGAATTCACTGACTTGCATTGTCGTACAAGCAATATTTCTGTTAAAAAATATTATTTATGAAGAATATAAAAGCTAATTATTACTAATTTTGTAGTTAAGAAAATTACTTGTAGAGTTATTAATTGATAAATGATAATAAGATGAACATTTTTCTTGTTTTGAAAAGATATTTAATACTGCTTTTTAAAGCAAAATGCTGATGCACATTTTAGAGGTTCACAGTGGTCTTATAATTTTTGTCTGCTGATTAATATTTAAATAAAAATTATGATTATAACTTATGCATTCATTTTTTAGATACTTCGATTTCCTAATTATTTTACCGAATATAGCATGTTGATTTCGCAAAAACTTGACACTATTCAGTTTTTCTTCAAGATTGTATTTAAGTTTGCTAATTTTATTTAAAATCTTTTTTTTTAAATCCGATCTTAATACTATATTTGCAACTAAACGAATTAATATCCAGGCAGATATTTAAATTTAAAACATAACTGATAAATTTTCTTTCGTCACTCAGATAAAAAAAACTTTCTGCAAATGATCAAATAGAGTAACATAAAAATATAAATTTAATTTGTCATCCATGATGTGAAATAATTTATTTATGAGCGATTTCTGTTTGCTGCTTTAATAATAAATGTTTTTATTTATTTTGTCTTGATTTTCAAATAACATCAAAATAAATACTGTATATGCAAGGCGATTAAAATACATGTATTTGACTTTCCCCCTTCAAATTAAAAATCGCATTTTAAGAATATTGTTATTAAAATAATTACTTTTATTAACAACAGACAAGCGTTTGCTGCAGTTGTTAAAATTAAGCAATTAAAAAGATTAAAATTTTTTGTTAATCGTAATTTTCTTATAAAAACGATAAAAGGTAACGATTGATAAAAAAATGTACAAATATCTTACCCTGCGTATTAAATTTTCAATTTATCAGCGTCATGGTTGGATAACGACGTTGAGAATATCTTTTCATAGTAATGATGGTAACCATGGCGAAAAACGGCATTTCTTTCATTCTCCCTCTTTTTATATTTAAGTGAAAACACTTTGGATTCGCTCCATCTTTCCCAAGATGAACCGAAATCAGTCAACCTTAGAGATATTTTTTCCCTAAACATATATTACTTTTACTTATCATAAGGTGTTCATGAAAGTGAAAAATCATTTTGTGAAATATTTCGTTTCATAAAGAGTTTGTCTGAACGAATTTGCCTACATTCGTATCAGGAAGTTAAATGATTTAACGATTACATTTTAAAACTATTTAGAAATGGTTGTTACATAAGATTTTATGAAAAAATAATGATAGTTAGTTTTTATTCTGATTTTTCAAAAGACAGGGGAACATTGTATGAACAGATTATGGTACTAAGAGTAGCTCCTTTTTCTTTCTTTCTTTTTTGAATCATCTAGAATAATTTTAAATTAACTTTAAAAAAAATTCCTTTAGTACAGTATGAAAAAATAAAGTTGCATTTTTTATTCCTTTTTCACAAACCGATATGATATGTTTACTAATGAAGTGCTGTGCTAATTCTATGTTGTTTAACATATATCATTGTAAAATTGAAAGATTTCCTTCTGTATACTTTAATATTATGTAGAAATAACTTATAGGAAATGTGTTAAATAATATTTATTAATTAGGAAAAACGGAATTAATATTTCTAATAACAGTTTTTAAATAATATTTGTTTTCATAGCTTTGATAAAAGTTTAGATTTTTACTTATTATTTTATATATAAATGAGCAAAAAAATTATTAATACTGAGAGGAAAAATCATTATCAGTGGAATGAAGCAAAACTTTAAAAAGAAGAGGAATATGTTTTATTTTTATGAAATATTAAAAGTTAGCCGTTTAAAATATCTTCCTCGAATGTATAAGTAACAAATAAAATATTCTGAGTATCTTTTATGCTTTACAAATTACGATTCATTAAGTTTTTGTAAGAAGCAATGTAATAATTTTAATATGATTAAAATGTGTGTAAATTGCTTGAGTTTCTTGTCTTTCTTTTTAAAAAAAAAAAAAACGCTCAGCTTAACTTTTAGTATGCTGTTGGAATTTAACATTTACTTCCCAAAAATTACCTTTTTTTTTTCCAACACACTCAACAACAAATCGGTATCTCTTCCTGGAAACTTGATGAGCGTGTTCATTATTGTTGTTGCAGAATAAATGTAGGATAGTAAATGTCAAGATTCCATAAAAACAAATGAAAACAAAATTTTTAAGCCGTTCATCACTCTGATTTAATCATATAGCATATTTTGACAGCTTGGATTTTTCAAACTTTTTTTTTCATAATTTGTATAATATTTTTCGTATTTAAACCTCTTCTGTTAAATTTATTGTCAAGGATTTAATGTGATATCAATAATCAACATAGCAATAATTTTCCATCCCAAATTTATCAACTATGAATAAAAACAGATTAAATTCATTTGATGTGGCATAGATAAATTTAATCTTTATTTGCTTACGGAGGATTTACTTTTCTCTGTAATTCCTACCGAAATACGCTGAATATAATAATATAATAAAAAGCTTAAAAGTTGTTTGTGATAACTTTTAAGCTATTATTAGTTGCAAAATCAAAGCACAGCTTCTCAGCGAAATCAGATTTCTAGTAACAACGGGATATGGGCAACATCGGAAAATTTCTAACTGTTCTCGAACTCGTATGAAGATTATAAATAGAAAATTTGCATTTTCATCAAAAGAAAATAAACATTAAGAACTTATTTTTAGTGCTATAAAATTCTGAAACTTTTTCATCTTTTCATATAGCGAAGTTTTTCTAAAATTCAATAATTTTTTAATGGCTATGCGACTTTCCCAGCTAAAAGTAAAACTCTATACGAAATAAATAGATTCAATTTCCTCATTTTAATTTTAAAAATGATTTTTTTTTTCATTTTGCTGGTGTTTAAAAAAAAATTGTTCCCGTACAAACATTTCTTTTTAAGAACTCGGATTTTTTAATGATGGTTTTCTTTACTGACAATGGGAATGAAAATATTACAGATAACATTTTGCATTTGTTAATTTCTATGTAAAAAGGCAATCTTATTCAGAAATACGTTAATTAGCTATTCATTCATTGCTTAGTTTCACTGTATTTACATAATCGAAGATTTAAACCTACATTTGCAAATAAAACAAAACAAGAAAAAGGGAAAATTCATAAGATCACAATGAATTTTTAGCATCTAATAACCGTGATGCTTGATTTGAAAAAGTTTAACTGAAAGTTTTTTTTTTCCTACAATAAAATAATGTAAGGCACTAGGTTTCATAATAAAAAAAATATTTCTGATATCCTCTGAAATGAATAAATATTTATTCAAAATTAAAATTCTAGATTGTTTGATTTTCAAATATTTTATTATTCACAAACTGAAAAGAAATAGCCTTTTTACATTATTTTTGTACAGTAATAATTATTAAAACTTTTATTTTTATTTCATCGGAAACATTTTACTTTCTTATTCAGTATTATAATAAAAAAAAATTTTCAAATGAATGAAGTACTTATCATTAAGGTTAACCTTTCAAACATTTCCTTACATTTGTGTGCTGACCACACGGAGAGGTGCCTCAATCATTTTAGATCCTATATTATAAAAAGGAAAGAACTACCATCGCCAAAGAATATGTATTACCCATGAGAATTTCTCTGGCTTTTTGCGAGTTCATTAAAAAACAAAACAAAAAAAACGCAACGTTTTAATATGTCTCTCTTTTTAAATTTGTTATATTAATTGGAAGAAAAGTAAGGTAAAATTCTTCAGAGTGAAATGCAAGCAACAGAAAACAGCCGCGAAATTTCTTTGTTCAAGTGAATCATTCTAGAAGCGTTTAATCATACAATAATTTACATGAGTTCAAAGGTTTTTGCGAATAAATTAGTAGTCTGAACTTAGAACCCATTGGCAAAAGCTTTTTTTTTTTCTTCCCTGAATTAATTACACGAACTTTTTTTGCAACTCTAGAGAATACGTTGAGAGAAAAGAGAGGATGGTATAAATAAATTGAAAAAAAAACATGAAATATATGTTTTAATTATTGAATGAATCATCTGCACAATGTTAATAATGTACTGAGTGAGTAATTCCAAATCGATTCAGTTTGTTTGGTCTACTTTTGCTAAAAAGAATGATGTATTCAGTTCAGAATTTTTGAAGTCTGGGCGATAGCAGTAAAAATTTATGAATGAAAAAAAAAAAAATAAAGAATTGAATTCAAACACTGAAGTGGTTGTTAGTGGCTATGAAGAATGGGCTTTCAGTTAAAAAAAGCAAAAGATCTTATGATTATTAGATCTATTTCTGTTGCAAATTACTCCCAACAACCTTCACATACATTAAAATTGGGACGTTATTTTATGAAAATGTATTTTAGCTGCTAGCTGATTTGAATAATAATATTTATGGATATAATTTGTGTGAATAATCTGAAGAAAGTGACTTCATTTTAGTTGTAGCAAATACAATCAGTGTCAACTTAAATAGCGTAATAAGCTAAATTATGAAAAATAAAAAAATGTGTTTGCGTGTGGTTTTTTTGCATTCGTTGCTTATATATTACAGTTTCCAAATTTTCGATTTTTTTTTAACATTGTTTGCGGTTCGTAAAAAGATGAGTTATTTTCATTAATTTTTCAAGGATTCTTATCCCTGCCATGTAACGTTGTGCAATCGAGAGAGGATTAACTAGTTATTGAAATATGAAGCTATTGCAGCTCTGTTTCTAATAGCGTATCTAATAATATCTGGTAAGTACTGGAACGTCGAAGAGAAACAAGTTCAATGGCATCTGCTGAAAATGAGGTAAAAGACGATAAAAGTGTTGGAAACTGAAAGGTCACATTGCACAGAACTGATGAGAATCGTTTCTTAAGGTTAAGTAACTCCACCGGTTTGATTGAAAAATTCTAATTCATTAAAAAAAGAAAGAAAATAAAAAGATCACCTAGCAGGTAAATGTACGGAAGCGCTACTGCTGTGCACCTTTCCTCGATATAATGAATTAAACTTTTCTCTAATGAGATTTAACACACTCGTCTATGTAAATTTTGTTTATAGTTTTCTTACACATCTCATATTTATTTGTTATTTACTATTATTTCCGCTTAAAAAAATGTCATTGTTTTTAAATAGAAAATCTAAGGAAGGTCAGCTCTCGCTAACATATAAAAAAAAAAGTAGGAATTGAAAAAAAAAAAAAAAAGAAGCAAATTTGAAAATGCAAATTAAAGAATTCCCATGGAATGAGAAAAGTTCCCAGCCGAAATTTCGCAAGAGCACTCTTTACAATCGGCGCAGCTTTTCGGTCGATAATTTAAGGACCAAAAATCGAAAGGTCACGTCGTGTACTAGCATTGGGAAGTTATTTTTGATAAAAATATTTAATTATAAAATTGCGAAAAGCCGTTTTAATGTTTTGGAGAAAATAGGCGTTAAGTTTGGAGGACGTACATTAGCATCGTTCTTTATGGAAAAACAGTCCACCAAATCATTATGAACTTTGTGCAGCGTTTCCAAAATTGATTTTCGTATTTAAATGCTAATTAATTTTAAAAGTAGTCTTTTCAATAGTAAATAATAAGTAGCTAATTCAAATATAGTAAAGATTATTTTGGTGAAACGTAAGGAATAAAAAGACTCTCATACAAAATTGTTCATTAATTTAATTACATTTAAATCTGAAAAAAAAAAACTCGCACAAATTTAATCAAACTCATACAAATAAGCAGGATTTGTAGAAGTTTCATCTCATTTGTTTCATCTTTCTTGGAGAGTCATATCATAGATTCATGCATAAATTCTTTTAAGAAAGGTAATATTTTGTTCCGATTCTGTTTGGAATTTAATTAAAACTTTAAAAAGTTAATTCGAAAATTTATTTTGAATAAAACTAATTTTTGCCGAATTTTTTTTCAACGTACATTTATAATATGGCTAATAATGGTGATGTACTTTCAGGTATATTTTTTGTTACACAAGTAAGTGATACATTCTCAAATTAGCAAGTTATCGAATGTTTTATCAAACTAGAAGTAGCGTGCATTCTTGAGAGAAATCATAAAAGCTATTGATTATTTTCTAAAGATGAATAAAATATTTTTAATTTGGCAATTTAATAGAACATCGATTGTTATAATTTATGCGATAGAATAATTATCTTTATATGCAAACTCTCTTTTATATAAAAATGAGGAGAGTTAAATTATATTAATATTGGTTACCGTTCCTTATTCTACCAAACTCTCTGTTTGTCCATCTGCTTTTATTCAAATTTTCTAGTATTCTGGGGCTGTCCCTGAATAACCTACACGACCTGTCCCGAGGTGTTTAACTCATTTATATTCAAGGTGAATTTTCTGTTTTGCCAAGTGAATTGAAGAAAAGTTTAAAAATTCTCAATGCATAGAAAAACGCATATTTGCTTCCTTATCTTAGGACATGTAGATTAAACAGTTTTCGCTTTTTTTTCTGTCTCCGAGAAGGAGAAATCTTGAAAGAAAAATTTATGATGTCTGTTTCGAATACAATGTCTGCAAATTTTATTTATTTATTTTATCGAAACAACATTTTAAATTGTATTATGTTTTATTTAAATTGTTTTAAACTAATAATTTTTACAATTCTTTTTCGATCATCCTTTTTTTTTTCAGTGAAATTTTCGCTTTCAAGGAATGTGGATCTTGTGAAACAATAAGACTTTTATTGGCAATATATTAAGAACGGAATATGCATAAAATATTTAAAATCTGAATGCGTATTCTATTTTACTCCTTAACATTTCCGATATTTTGTTCAGATGGTGAAATTGAATAATTAATAATTTGCTGGCATTTATTCGTACATTTCATTATCTCAAAAACGATGTAATAAAATTTTCCAGGTTTTTCAAATCTATCAATTCCCAACACAGTAACTGCCTTTTTATCTTTCTTCCAAACTTTAATCATTTACATATACTAATTTACATTAATAAATAATGAATCTGCGGAATTTATTTCCCATTTTGTATTCAATCACTCACAAGGCTATATCTTTTTCTGGAATATTTTGTATTTAAATTAGTATAAACTTCAAAATCAGATTACTCTTCATTGTTTCATTTATTAATACTGAAGTGATTCACCATCATAATTTAAGTTATTGGCAAAATTATTGGACAGTTATTATGTCTTATAACTTTAACACTAATAAAAAAATTGCATTATCCTTCATCGAGATAAAGTTATTCATCTCAGAATTATTACTCCGTAGTAAATTTTATTTGTTCTTCATGAATTTTTTTAGTTCAAATTATCTACTAAGAAGAATAAATTCGAGAACAATCTGTTGGCATTCGGTTATAACATATTGTAATCTTTCTCGAAACATGATAAAGCGAACAATATTTTGTAAGTTTTTAGCATCAATCAATCTTCCGATTTCCACCTAGACAAAAAATAAAGAATCTTTTTTTTTTTTTTTTTTTTTTTTTTAGTAAAATGAGTTTACAGCACATAAATCTGACGTCTCCATGCATGATCTCCCAACACGCGCGCACGTGCTGTGAAACTATGAGTAGTATTTATGCTTCATTCATCCCTATTTAATTCTTGAACATAATTTTTTTTTTTATTTCGTAACGATTGGGACTGGTTATTGGTGAGGAGGAAACTACCTTCCTGGCTTGTAAATTCCCCTTTTAAATCAGAGGACTGGCAACGTTAGAATTCTTCCTAGTTTTGCCGAATTCTACTTGGCAACGGTTTCTTCCCACACTTGGGGGCCATGACTGGTTTGAATCAAGAGGTTGGGATCAACAACCTACTATGGCCGTTAAACTGAAAAAAAGCACTAATTCATCCGCAATTCGTATGATTGAAAACTTTCTGTATCCTTTCGCTTGTGTACCCTATGAACCTTCTTATAAAAAACTTCTATGTAGGTAAATTATATAAAAAAATAATAACATTAATGAGAAAATTCTCCAAAATTACCGATTTTTTTTAAGTGATGCAAAATCGTACCGTTATTGGAAAGATACTGTGAATTACACAAATCTTTTGCAGTCATTCATATTTACGGTAATGTTGGATTTTTTTTTATGCAAAAGGTGAGGGTCTGGTTTGCGTCGATGGCGTGGTTTTATTCTTTTGATAAATTCGCTTAAATTGGATCCCTTGTATTGATTAAGAATCTTATATGCAGTTCCATTACAATAATTTGAAAGCACTATTAATTCGATTAATCATTAATTTATTATGAAAAAATATAAAAAATATTTTAATAAATATTAATAGTATCTATATTTTTCTTTATTTATGAATGAAATAAGTCCAAACTTATGAGGAAATGCAGCCAAACACAGAAATTCCAACATTTGAGTCTAGTACTTGTTAATCCAGTGTTATTCAGTATATACTTACATGTTCGTTCTAATTATGATGAAATAATATTATAGAAGTAAAAATATTTTTACTTCTATAATAATAATATGAGAAACTTACAAATATATGCTCAAAAGATGATAATGCGGTGGATTTCATAGCTAAAGAAAACATAGATGTAAAAATTCCATCTGTACTACATTCTTATTGATATATTATGTAGCATTTCAGATCAATATGAAGTAGCGAAAATAGTTCATTAATTAATCGTGTACGAATTTAATATTTTAAGAAAAAAAATTATAATTTTTTTAAATGCACGAATTGAATGCGCCTTTTAACTTTAAAATTTCAAACATTGGCATTTCTTTAGCTGGAATTGCCCCATTTTTCGGCCGTAGGTTAATCCTTCAGTAATGAATTTTAGATATAAAATTAGAAGCATGGAATCATTCAATTTTCAGTATAGATTTAAAGAATGCGAAAAAGTAAGAAATGTACTTGCTTTCGCTTAATCTTAATGATTAGTCCAGAAAAAGACATTAGTTAAATAGAAAGATTTATTTTTTCAGACCAATGAAACTTAAAAAAAAAAAAAAAAAAAAAAACCCTCGGAAAAAGTGTATTTTTTTCCATATTTGTATAAGATTGCTTGTTTTAAATAACTTTTACATAGATCAATTAAGATATATATTAATATTATATTAAGATATATATTTCAAATACTATTCTTTCGGAAAAGTTTTAAGTAATTTTAAAATATTTTTTGACAAGAAAAAATACTACTTAGGCGAATGTTACATTCAGCGGCTTAAACATGAGTAAAAAATTATTCTGTATCTCAGATTCAGTTTCATTTTATTGCCTACTTATTTACAATTATGCCTAAAATCATAACTTCATAATTAATACAGTGGGTAGAGGAACCCGTTAATAAACTTGTTTGTTGAATTGATTGTCTTTCTAAACCAGTTTATTTGTTTGTCAGTCGGTTTAGCAATTAATGTACTTAATTCATTTTTACATAACTGGAAACAAATAGTTTTGTTTTTCGAATGAGTCACTGTTATTCCTATTAATTGAGAAGATAAGAAAATTGAATTTATTGCTGAAATAATTTAATAAGATAATTTATCGTAATTTGGACTATTGGCTGATATGAGATAGCGTTAGTGATTTACTTAGCTTCAGAAGTTTCTGGTATTTGATTTGAACATGATATAATAAGAATTATAATTTGAAAAAAACTGTTTTAATAAGCAAAAAAGTTTTACAAATTCAGTTTTAACTTTGAATCGCAGTTGTTTATCCGTATAAATATTTAATCAGAGAAAAAAAATATTTTGATTCAATTTTTATAGAAAGACTGATATTCTAATTAAATTTTAGCTGATAAAAATAATCATATATAATTCCAGGTATTTGAGAAAATAATGTATGATGCACAAGCGGGCTTGGAAAAATATCTTAAGATCCTTTAACCCTTTCATTCATAGTGTAATTATAATAATCAAAAAATTAAACATTTTTAAGAGGAAAATTATCACGAAGAAAATTTATTTTTACAATTTATTTATTGTAGTAAACTCATGCATGAAAAGGTTAGCATCAATCTTTAAAATAAATAAATAAATAAAAATATAGAATAATTGATCATACTATAAATCATTTTGCAGAAAGAGGCATTTTTTTTTTTTTTGCGCTTTTATAGCAAATGAAAAATATCCATTGGATATTAAATTCCTATGAGTTTATGAATTGCATTGTTGAAAAATAACATCAAATTAAAAATAAATTATAAATCACAAATTACTGAGAGGAGAACTTAATAAGGACAGCCTATTTTTTTCCAAGTAAGATTTTGAAAACAATGCCAACTTCATTAACTGCCGCCTCCTTTCTTAATGAACTTAGCTACGTTCAAAATTTGATGATAGAGTGGATAAGCCCCGATCTTTAGATAATAGAGAGAACAAAATTTACTTACGTGAGTTGAATGGACGGCAATATTTAAAACGCATTATTAATTCAGTTTATTGAGTCCTTTGTCCAAACAAATTAACAAAAGGAAATTCTAAATTAAACAAGTGCACCTCGAGTTCTTGGAAGTTAGTGACAATTTAAAGGTCCTGGTAATCGAAGTGATAAGAAAAACGTTTAGGGATTGTTTTTTCTTTGATAATTGCACTTAGATCCATTTTGTATTCTTGAAAGCATTGCCAATATAATTAAGAAACAAGATTTGGAAAATGCACTGATAAATTTAAAACATATTTTACTCGAATCTTGTTCATTCGGTATAAATAAATTTATTGCCCTTACTGTCCTACTTATTTATCTGATTTCGTTGTAGCAAGATTTTCAACAAATAATCTAAAAGCATCTTTGAAACTTTTAAAAAAGGATTTGAAATTTTCTATAGAACCAAAAATATTTTTTAGTAGACTTTACTTTGAAAAGACTTACTTTTTAACTGGTAAAGGAATTTTTCAACTTAAACGGAATTTTTGTGGTATATCATTTTGCTTAATATAATAGATATATATTCTTAAGAAAAAGTTTTAAAAAATAGTGTTAAGTACTATAAGAATTAGAAGAAAATATGAAATGTTACATTATCACTGGATAGGTAGTTAACCTTGTTTCTTAACAAGCAATTCTTTCAATTAGATATGAATATCTGTAGCATCTTCTTTTGTGTAATATAACAGATATGTATTCTTAAACAAAGATGCTGACAAAATTCTGGTATGTAATGTAACAATTAGCAAAAAATGAATAAATAAAATTTAAGATCGCTGATTATTTTTTGTTCAAGCGTTTTTGAAAACGTTTTTGATTGTGATTTTCCCTGAATTAAGGGGTTCTTGGAAGTAAGCTTTTTACTGCAATTTTTTAAATTTGTATTTAAAATTTTTAGTCTTTTTATTTTTTTTTCACTGTAATGATTTGTTTAAGCATTGTGGATTGTGTACCGATAAATAAATAAATAAAATAAAAGTAAGAAAATAAATAAAATAATTAAATGCATTTTTGTGTATTAATTTGTAATAAAAATTTGTTATGTTGTGAATATTTTTTTTAAAGTTTTAGGTATATTTCTTTCAAATCTTTTTTCTCTTTATTTTCATTGTTTATCGATTCATCAGATATTCTTGTTGATTTAAAATTCCTCAAGATGAAATATTATACTGTTATCGAAATTGAAACCGTATTCATTACTTAAAAACCGAGTTGTCAGCAATGAGTAAAACATTAATTGGGCTCTTTTACATCCTTGTAGAATTTTTGAGTAAAACGAAAACATGTAAAAAGGAAATATTTGGTACAGGGCATTCGCCTTTTTAATCACAAAATGAGTAATTCTTTTAGTTTATAACATCAAAAAATTTTGATATATTCTCAAAACTTTATTTGTTAGTGTTTGACAAAAGTAATTTTTATCAGATTTGAAGATACATATTCTGAAATGCCTTAACAATATTATAGAATTAAAGGTGTACAAAAAAAGCTTCTACTTCTTACTGAAATTAAATCTCATCTTCAGTGCTATGTTTCCATTTTCATGTTTCACTACTGTTAAAAATTTCGTTTCCTTTTGAAACAATAAAATATAACAGATATAAAAAAATATTAATTGGTGTATTAAAAGGGGGAATAGCATTTTAATCAAAAATCGAGAGATCAAAACAAAAATTATAAAAGCATAAAGCGCGGTCAAAAATGCTCAAATGCTTATAATTTATTTCAATTTTTATGTATTATATGTTTAGTAATTTCTTATGATATTCATTATAGCTTTTTATCCTTCTATTGCTTTCTGCATATCACCCTTTTATTAGCTTTGTTTTGATTTTCAGAATTTTGATAAAAATATTATTTTTCATTTTTAATGCACTGTTAAAAGCATTTTAAATGTTTTATTTATTATATCTAGTTTTAAAGCTATATTTATAATGATATTCATTGTGGCTTAAAAACAACTTAAAATTAATCGAATTAGTAATAATCTCATTCTAAGAATGCTTTTTAATTCTTATGTTTTTATGGTGATCTTAATTTATTATTTTAATTAATTTTTTATCAAAAATACGGATGTCAAAACAAAACCATAAAAACGTGAGATTCTAACAGAAATTCTCACAGTGAATTGGAATTTTAATCATATTAACAATATATTTTAATTTACCTACTATTTCTTTCTAATGATTATATTGCTTCTTAATTTCTTTATAATATTGCTTGATTTTCGATTAAAATGAATAGTATTTTTTTTTTACTTTTTACTGCACTAATAAAATCTGCTTAAAACATTTTTATGCTTAATTTTTCACTTTTTAATAGTTTTCATATTTTATTTTTAAAAATGTTTTGAAATCTAAAAATTGATATTCAAATTAATTTTTACACATCGCCATCCCTGTGAAATCAATTTTTAGCTAAATATATTAATTGATTCGTAATAAATCTAAAATTGTTAAAATATCCTAATGATATTGAGAAACAATTATACAAAATTTCAGAACTAGTATGTGGGGAAATGAGTGAAAAATCAATTATAAAACTTCATCTTTACAAATATGGAACATGTGAAATAAAGTATAAGAGTATAAAAAGAGAAATAAATGGAAAGGAAAATTTTGACGTGGTAGAGAATTTATTCAGACTGTAATGCTTTCAGAAAGTTTGCAACTATTTTGCGAATGAATTTTAGTAATCTGTAAGTCAGAACTCATGATTATTTTTGAAACACAACCCGTGACAAAAGAACTCTTTTTTTTTAAAAAAAACTTAGCAGACATATAATACAGACATAACAGATTGAAAAGAAATGATGGGGGGGGGGACCTTTCATTATTATTTGCTAAGTTTGTGATATATTTTTGGTAAATTTTTAAATGCCATTTTTTATGAGAGTTTTTAGTGTTCCTGATAAAATACTTAGCAAACTTTTTTTAATTTTAATAAAATTTTGGTTTAAAAAAGTTTTTCTGTAGAAGCCGATGTTTGTTTGTCAAAACAAAAGGAATCCTTTATTTTTAATTAATTTTCTGTTGTCATTTAAATAGATTTTAAAATGTTATTGTTTGCCCTTATTGCGAAATACATTATTTTAATCTTAATAAAAATAAGATGTCTCATTAATTTCCGATGAGACATCTAATTAGTTGCTGATTATTTTAAATTTGATTCTGCCAAATCCACCGAATAAACAACTCAAAAATAATATGATTGCAAAATTATAAAAAATTTGAAACTGAAATTACTTTGTTGCTGATTTAGAAATTCAAATGATATTAGTGTTTTTTTTTTTTTTTTGAAATCTACACATGCTTTATAAATTAAGGAAATAGCAATGTAACTTAAGATTTAAATGTGAAGAACGATATAACTTATGGAAACTAATTTGAGAAAAATAATTAAATTAATAATTAAATTGCTTAGTATTTCTTCATTGAAAAAAAACGAAAAATGGTTGATCGAATCGATTAATATTGCTTATATAAATTTTACGTTTGCTTAGATTTCGTCTAAGAACTAGTGGCAACTTCTACGAATACGATAAAAATTATATCGAGAAAGTTGTTATTTTCAACTCTGTAAAGTATTACTAGAATTAAATTTACAAATTTATTAATTAATTGCAACTTTAAAAATTACAGAAATAAATAATAAAAACTTTTATATTATACAATTTAAGTCAGTGGATTAATAATCGTTAAAATGCATGGAAATTATTCAAACCATAAAAGGATTTCTGGAGAAATTATAGTTGAATAAAAATTAATAGGAAACATTTTTATTTCCTTTTAAAGAAATTATGCTCTTCTATAGGTCATTTTCATTTGCTTGTCTAAATTTGCTAGTTAATGTTGAGGAGTTATGAATATGAAACCTTTACATTTTAACGAACTTTGAAACACGCAATAAATGTAAATTTTATTGATCTTAAATTTAGATCCGAGCCTTGTAAGTAGATGAGCGGAATGGTTTGCTGTAAACAGTTACAAGTTGTTCAATAGGAAATTGTTTCTGTACATTTACTCTAGCAGAGAAGGAAAACAAAATATGATCCATTTTTTACATGAGTATGTCAAGACCTTGAATAGATGAACGGATAAGCAGTTTGCATGATAGTTTCGATTTGTAGCATTGTCATTGCCGGTTCTTTGATGAACAGATTTAAGTAAGCAGCTTTGTAATGTTGGATTTTTTCTTCTTCTTTTTTTAAGGGTGCAGGAGCTATTACAGAACTGCTCCTTATTTGGGGGGGGGTGCTGAAAACAATGATTTTGAGTGCAGTTCTTTAATTTACTTATTTTTATGTGAAAACAATGAATTATTATTTTTATTTCAATTAAAGTTGCTTACAAGCAGTCTGAAAAAAGGAAAGAAAACTGTGATTGTATTTCATCAGTTATTTATCATATAAATGTAACTGATGAAGAATTTTTCTTTCTTTAGTAACAAAAAAACAAAAAAAAACCCCTCATTTTGGTAATTATTTACAGATTTAGGGCTGTACGAATTCAATGCTAGGGACAATGTTAGATACTTTTTTGGATTTTAATTTAAGAACCATGATTTCATTCAAAATATGCCTAATTCAAAACGTTGTGCATTTTTACTTCTTCTTTCAGATTGAACATTTTAGCAGCAGTCAAGCCGACAACTATGCATTGATAATCATGAGATTGATAATCATAAAGAAAATTTATCTCAATTATCTTTTTCCATAAAAAAATTCAATGAAAATACAAAACTTAACAGTTTACTGAATTCTTATTGATATTTCCATAGCTATGAATTTTTATAAACTAGAAGAAAGATGGGGACTGTCAGCACAGGGAAATACAAAATTAACTAATAAATAAATATGTAACTGCTATAATACAAAAAACATCATATTTCAGATGACAACTTTATTGGAAAGAAAGAAATGATGATTATTGTTATTTTGTTTTATGTAACCACTTGTTTCTGTTTCGATTCCATATCTTATACCTATTAAATCTTTCAGAAAGAAAGTGGGAAAATTTCAAAATCACTGACTTGAAATATGAGATAATTCAAATATCGTATAAAATTCATATCAAGTTTTACACAATTTTTTCAGATTCTAATTCTATTTCAGCACAGTTTTTAATTATCGTTTCCAATTTCCGTAATTTCCTTTAACGTTAATTAGATCTGAGAATGGGAAGACTACTATATGTCTCTTGATTAAAAGTTACTAGGCTTCTGGAAGTCATAAAAGTGAGGGAAGGGAAAAAAAAAATTCTGCAGTCAATTTGTCTGCAGATTTTACTTTTTTTTTTCTCTCAGTCTCCCCTTTCCGTCTGTATTTCCGATTCGAGTAGTTCAACAGAATGGAGAAAGGAAAGAATAAAAGAAAAAAGACATAAAAGCAAAAAGCTCGCTTTACTCAACAAATTCACTCCATTTCAGGCTTCCGCTGGAAGGACAGCAAACAAACCAGCTCTTACCCTTGAGCAAAAACTGAAATTTGTATGGACGTTATCAATTCTATAAGAACGAAATGGAAACTGAAATTAGTCAGTTTCATAATGCACGGTCATCCTCAGGCAACAACAGTTGTACGTGAGTTAGACTATCTAATGTGTATCTCTTAGCATTTCATTTCTTTGTCATGATCGGTCAATGAACTCGACCACTGTCAGTGAGCAGTGATAACTGCTTGCTAATCGTTCGTTGTCATCTGCTGTAGGATTGTGCCTCCCTTATTTAGTTACGATATTACAAAACTACACATTATAATAGCATTTAACGCCTGAAGTTGATGTTTCAATCTCTAAATGTTAAGTGACATTACAAAAATGTGCTCGCTATTTACATAGAGATGATGAATTTAATCTGAGAGCATGAAACTTTTGCATATATGATTTAACTTTCCAGAAACAGATATTTAATTAAAAATATAAGGATACAAGATTTGAGAAAATGCCTAAAATAAATAATGCCATAGATTATAATGGCGTCCACTAATAAAAAAAATTATCTGCTTTTTTCAGATGAAATTTTAATTCAATTTTTTACTTTTTATGTATACGTAAAATTGAGGAAGTATTGTAAGGGCAAGAAATTTGAACTCGAGAGTTTAACGAATCTCCATATTTCAGACCTTTCCGAGTCTGAAAAGCACATTTTTAACATTGTGTATATCAATTGGTCTGTCTGTCTGTAAATAAGAGAACTCAAAAGCGCTTTGAGCTAAACAGCTAAAATCTGGTACATGTTGTTAAATTTTAAACCAAATCCATTTGCGGGAAGTCTGGCTGTCTGATTGTCCGATTGCAAGCGAACTCGATAATTACAAAATGCAAAAAGCTAGGTAGATAATATTTGGTACGCAGTTTTAGTATCTTATTGTACAATACAGATACTGAGGAAATTTTGAACCAAATCCATCAAACGATTGGCCATCTGTCGGTCTATACTTTCGCATGCACGTAAACGCAATAACTCATAAAAGCAAAGATTTTTTAGCACTGAAAGCATTCAATTAAGTATCCAGTCTCTAGTGCTATAGAGAATATATGTTTGAGTGAATATGGAATTTTAATCTGTACTTGCGTGTGGTGAACATATTTTAAGGACGTAAAAACCAACTATTCTATTAATGCTATTTTGTATGCCTTAGTGAATTTTACCAGATGGTAATTCAAAATAATTAAATTAATATTGTTAAAATAATACAAGTTCTTACCCTAATGAAATTTTATTTTCATTTATATTACTCAGTTTCTGTTTTTTGTTTTTTAAATTTTATAAATCCAGAAACATTTTAAAATTTTTTTAAGCTTCTAAATTTGAAAAAAATTGGTTTTTAATAACTTCTTAGTTATAGTAAGCATAATTGCTGTGTGCACAAAATGCATTTTCCACCAACGTCTCTTAATAATCGGAAAAATAGTTATGAATTCCATTTTCCTTCGTTGTCTGTCAGTTATGTCGATCACATTGAAAGCTAATATTTTCTCAACCAAAAAATTGCCAATTTTAAGAAGGAGAAGGCTTGAAATTCTGTTGCAAAGCTTCACTTCCTTTCCAATTAATTTTATTAATTTTTTTGCTAATTGATTGCTTATTTTAAATTATTAATTTTCATTTTCCTATCACCTGCAAATATAGTCGAAAATTTCTTGAAAATTATTATTTATGAAGTGCTTATTGTTTTACTGTCGTTTCAAAGAATTGTCTTGTATAATTTACATCTGAATACCTCTGGCTTTGCAGTTTATTGCATCAAGGTTAAACCGTTATTCTTTCTTTTATGAAAGACAAAACATCGTTGTTTTCATAGAATCGTAGCTTGTGTTAATGACCGCAACGATTAGAAAGCTTTTAAAACAAAACTTCCTTAAATATCGATCGCTAAAAAGTGCGATTCTTGTCATTACAAGCACTAGTTAGAAAAATCGTAGTTGTGAAGGAATCAAATTAGTCTGATTTCAGCTACAACTTTTGTTGTTATATTTTAATTGCTCATTAGCCTTTTGAAACATCTGTTGATATCGATGTTTATTTGTCATTCTTACAACATTACCTGGAAGTGATTTGAATGACAAAGGATGTTGTCTTTATTTTTGTCTCCATTTGCGGTTACTTTTCATCAGATAAATACAGTTTTGACTATCATTCATTATCAACCAAGCATATTTATCAGTAAGCACGACCAATGTTTCCCAAATAGAAACTGACCAAAGAACAATCATTAGTGAGTATTTTTTACTTTATAAAGTTACATTTTATTAAAAGAAGTTTTCTGATCTGAATATAATAAAAATGATAAAGCTATCGTTCAAGTGATGAGTTATTATCTCTTGACAACCAGTACCATCGAATCATTCGGTAAGATCGACGTGATGTTTCGGATTCAGTATAACAAAGAACATATCCTCTGAAACAGTAATTAGCCATTTTGCTTAATCAGGTCATAAAACGTGTCCTACTTCGTTAGCGTTAGTTGCTATTTCGAATACCGTGTGCTCGATGTTTGTTGTAGACATTCAATCTTTTAACGTTAATTGCGTTCGTAATATACTTGCATGTGTACGTATAAAATTTTTCTTGTAATTACATATATACACATGGTCAATGCAGAAATTTAGTTTTTTTTTTTTAACAAAAAATTTCATTTGTTTAGGTCTTTTGGAATTATTTCCATTTTAAAATTTACTTTGCGAAATATCACCATTTGTGAATCCTTTAAATTATTTTAATTCTTTCATCCTTTAATTAAAATTAAATGCAACATGAGACAGCAATCTTTGTGTACTATTAAGTTGGTTTTATTTTATTCTATTCTGCTACAAAGTATTACGTGATAACACAATCAAATAGAGAATAAAAATTGTTTTTGTTTTAAATTTTTTTAAGAATGGAAAAATGATACTTATTTTTTTCTTCTTAAGTATTGAAAAAAGAAGATTCTTCACAAATTCTAATTGTAATAATATTCCTTTATCATATAGAGTAACAAGGGTTGAAAACTTAAACATATTTTCATGAGAAGGCCAATAAATTCGTTAATTTCAAAGGCTTTTTTTTTTTTTTAATGCTAGAAGGCTTTTAAATAGGAAAAGAATTCTGTAGTTTCTCGAAGAATTTTAAGTTATTATAATATTGCCTGAATTCAACCAAATATTCGGTCTGTTGGATGTTGGTTCATTCTCATTATGTATATGGTGGAAACCGCATTGGTTTTTTTCCCCCTCATCCTTTCTTTCTTAATGTTCGATTTAAGTCGTTATCTCCTTTTTTAATTAAATACCCATATTATGCACTTGTATGGGTATGTAAATAGGTGTTCTAATATACTTTGATAAATAAATAAGTATTTTTGGTGAAACTTCCCTTTTTTAATTGTAAAAATAATATTTCTTTGCAGATACGTTGAATTTATCTTTTTATACAAATTATGCACTTGTTCTGTAAACATTAGAATAGTTAACTATTTTTTGACGGAAGCGTTGAATTTGTTTATCAATTTTTTTTCTTTTACTAATTATAAATATAAGCTTAATCATTTTTAATTTTTGTCATTTGCTTAATCTGTATAGCATTCTATTGGTATAACTAATTTCAAAATCAGTACTTGTAAAGAATAATTCATGGCAATGCCTGCTGTCTTTTACTGGCTATTAAGAATCAAATACATCACTAGACAAAAAAAAATTATAAACTAAAAATATATATGTAGAAGAATTTATGTATAGAAATTCAAATGAAGTGGGAGAATTTTTTTTTTTGTGTTAAAAAATGAAAAATATCATGCCGAAAATATTTTTGATACTTATGTCTCTTGTGTGTGTATATATATATATATATATATATATATATATATACATACATACAAAATTTTCTACAAGCAGAATAAATTTTTAACAGTCAAAATTCAATAAACATACTTACAAAAAGTTAAAAGTTAGATTTCCATGAATTGAATAAACATAATTTTGAAAAATTTGGTAATAAGTAACTAGAGTTCAACTAATTAAAATAATGATGATTTTAAAATAAAAATAGAAAAATTTATAAATACGGAAAGTAATATTCTTTTTGAATTATTAATTAAGCAATCATAAAATTTATTTGAAATTTAAACTGAGAAATACTTTGCTGAAATAATTCTGCTTTTTGTTATCATCAAATATATTTGATAAAAAGATCATTAACCTCGCAATTATACATTTAAAATGATTTATTTTAGCAAAATAATGAATATAAGCCTTTTAAAAATCTCTTTAGAATAGAAATCTGAAATACTTTTTGAAAATTTTTTAAAAACGACTCATTGTTTTGTTAAAGCGATATTTGAAATTTTTTAGTGTCTTTGTTCGAATTGTGGAAGCAATTACATAAAGAACTTGAAATATTTCATTTTATAATGTAAAAATTTAAAATTTTCGATGCTTAGTTATCTTATATAAACAATTGTTTCACATTAAGAGCTTTCAAGATGAATAATTTCGTTTAAAATATCTAAGAATATGTCATGATGACATACGGAAAATATCGGAGACACATTTTTTTTTTTGTGTGTGTGTGTAGGTTTCTAAAACCTTAATTGATTTTTAGTTGATTTAGTCTAATACTTGAAAACAAAATACATGTCGATAAGAAATAGAAAGCCTGTAAAAAGTGATTATGATTCATTGAGGTTTTGGAATGCAGTTTACAAAACCCGAGAGGCAAAAGACCGGTTCCCAGAAACAAATATTTAGGGTAAGACTTCTATAGGTTTTGATAGGGTCAAATAAGTACTTGTAAATGTATTGGGGTAATTTTTTTCCAACTTCTTGCTTTTTCCTTGTAAACAAGAAATTTTTAGCTTTGCAATATCCTGTATTGGTGAAATTGAAAGATATATATAGCATCCTTTAATATTTGTTAAGATGTAGAAGGGCAGAGAGTCCAACGATCAGGAAACTGCTCTGATTGCTTCGTGAAACTGGTTTGTTTTGAGGATACAAATTTTTCGAGAATGTAATCACTGAATTGGAGCACAAGTAATGAATTCATTCTGATTCGCAAAATTACCATCAACACGTTTTCACCATAGAGTCAATTCAGATAAAATGATCTACAATTACACTCCCTGAAGTTATTAATTACCTGAAGCGCTTTGGCGTAATCGTCTGAGAACATCGAAGCTACACATGTATCCTTCTTCCTGAACAAGATTCTTAATGATACATATCAGGAAAATGTAAGAATGGGAAGAAGTTTATCTGGAAATTTAATATTATATCACAATGTTCAATCGATTTCTTCTTTTCTACTTTATTTATTTATTTATTTTTTGCATCAAAAAAGAGGCATTTTTGTAACTGAGTATCAAAAGTTCTTCAAACGATATACACTAAAAATAAATAAATAAATGTTAAAATCCAGAATAAATATATATATATAATTATCATATTCTATATTATATATATATATATAATTATTTTGTATAAAAATGCAAGTACCAAAAAACTTATAAATCAATTAAATTCTTATACAGATAACTTTTAAGTTTAATATGATAAGTTCAGAAGCTCTTTATGATATCGCAATTGAAATAGAAGTCTTTTGTACTTTATCTACCGAAATGTAAAACATTTATAGTTTGTTATGTCCTTTTGAGAGCTTCAAGCCTTATAATTCTCGTTTCTGAATTGTGCTTCGAAAGTAAGATATATTTAAACACATTATTCCAGCCATATAAATTATCATATGATAAAGAAAAAAGAGCGATGAATAATATATCAATATTGAAAAGATAATAATAACTGCATTCGAAAAACTTAACAAAAAATTATCAACAATATTTCCCATCGGCATAGAAAAAAAAACATAAAAAATATAACATAAAAAATGCATATTTATGGCAGAAAATATCTAATATTAATCTGGTCCGAATTAATCCTACATCAAGCACTGATTTATATTTACATCACTACAATAATGTCTTTTCAAGATTCAATTTTAATTTATTTGACTTGTAAAATTGCTTACTTTCTACAGTTTTGAATTAAAGAATGAATGAGTAAGAAATTTTAATTAATGAAATAATTAACGTTTTTAAAGAAGTAATTTTTATTAAAGTGCAAGCTGAAATTAGATTTTGTAAAATTATTTCTCTTGCTTTCCTACGCACATTTATAAAGAAGTACACAGCGTTTGTTGAAAACTTAAAATAAATGTGCAATGCAGAGCTTCTTAAACATACTGAAAAAATTCGTCGAACATATTTTTAACTACAAAATAGATAAATAAATAAATTAATTTATATATTCATTGAGTGTTTTAATTTAAAAACGAATGATATGTCATTGTAAATTCTTGAACTTTTTGGCAATAAGAAAAGGTTTCAGTAAACAGAGTTTGGAAAATAAATTTTGGCGAATGAATAAAATTTAAAAAATATTTTTTCTGCAATCTTTATACTGATTTATAAATTCTATAGACAATTTTGGTTGAAAAAAAAATTGTGCATGGAAAAGTTAATTAAGCATATAAAATATTTCCTAATATTTTTAATTGCAAAATCGATAAATAAATAAAAAGAATTTATTATTTAACGTTTATTTCACTTTAAAAAATTCGACAATGTGTTAAAATAAATTCTTGATATTTCGACAAAAAGAAAAAGAATGCGGCAAACATTTCGGTGCCCGAAATGACAAATTTCTACTTTTCCTAATCCCTCTACTACAGCATTTCGGCAATTCCTCAGCTGCCCGATTGTGGAGTGTTAGGCCAGCTCGGTCAAGATTCTAACTTCGGGATGACCTAGGCAAAGTGAATATCGAGCAAGGCTCGACCTTGGTCGCTGAAATGATGATAATGAGGGACAGTCCAAACTGGTTGGCGTTTTCTTCCTCCTGTGGGGGTAACCCCGATGCTAGAGATATGGGTCATTCTGGTTTCCTGTCCGCCATCGTTTGCGTGTTTTTAATGGCGTCCCCTATGAGCCACGCACACTTACGCTATTGAATGATGTATCAACTAACGATGCTTCAAAAGAAAGAGGTAGAAACTTTAATGTAAGAGACATTGTTCTCAAAATGCGATGATTGTTTACTGTCATGAAATCTTTACCTATCATTTTTGGAAAGGCTTTTTATTTTTGTATCTTTGATTAAATTTGATCGAAGCTGACATACCACTATATTTACTGTGTTTATCTTAAAGCCTTTTCAGAAAAATGAAATTCGTAGAAAAGAATTCATAATATTTCATGGCAAAAAAGGAGGTATTGGTTATAAAATATAATTCTAAATTTACAAACGAACATATTATTGCATTTTTTTTTCACGACGTTAAATGATAGGAGTTATTTCGTGATTAAAACAACAGATCTGTTTTATAATTATAAAAATATTTGAGACAAAGTATTCTTCACTAATTTTAAATCAAAAACCTTATATTTTTGTTATCATCAAAGTGTAATGTGTGTGTGTGTGTGTGTGTGTGTGTGTTTTTTTTTTGATGGAACAGCATTGTCTGTAATTTTATCTAGCAATCTATTTTAATTCAAAATTTTAAAAAATACTATAGAATGATTTCCTGATTACACTTTAGAGTTCCTTAGCTGGTTAAGAACTCGAACTTTGCTCGGGAAAGTTGACTTTTTGCATTATTTTGTAAATTTGTAGTCAATGAGAATTGAAATTTAGGGAACGCAAAAATTATCGAACGCCAGGACCACTGTTACAATTCGCAATACGTGCTGCTATGTGACTTAAAGTTATAGAAAAAGGTAAATGGAGTTAAACCATTTTCCTTTTAAATACAGATTTTTATTTCACATAATATCGATTACTGTTGTTAAAATTAAACTGTGAGTTATTTTTAAATTGTCAGCTCCGTAATAAGGATTGTTTTGTTTCATGTTTTTTTCTTCCTCTAACAAGAGGAAAAGAATTTTTTTTTTTTTTTAAAAAAAGGCTTTTTTCGCGATTAATAATGAATATTTCTGATCCACCACCCATAGCTGGTATGAGAATGAAACGACATGTTCATGTTAGATGAGGGAAAGAATAAAATATATTCATTATTGGCGGGGAAAATTCAATTATTTCTTTCTCCTATAAAATGTGGAAAATTGAAATAGGCGGTTCCATGAGTTGAATGTCGATTTATTTGTACATAATGGTACACCGCGTATTTTTCCCCCGTAAAATTAACAGCTGATGTATCATTTCCACCAGATTCTTCCAGTGTTCTTCATTGAAAATATGATCTGGTTAAGAAATTTAATAGAAGTTAGCAAAGGAAAAGAAATACAGAAATATTCGAGCATTCTTTTTTGTTGATATATACTTTGGCAGTTACTCTCTGACTATCTTAAGCTGAAAATGCAATCAATGTTAGAGTGTACATGCACAGTTTCATTTGCATTGAAATAAAAGGTATATACTCCATCAGCATTCATTTTTTAACATTGTACATATTACAGTTATAATGTAAATACGCCAAACAAGTACTTTAAATTTATGTATTGTAAGTTCTTATGCTATGGAAAATCATTTTTTAAATTGTGATAGTTTTTCATGATTATCTAAGACTGCCTGATTTACAAATTCATCGGGAAAAAAAAAACGATCAGTGGTTAAACTCACAATAAATGCCTAAAAAATTTTATAGTATACATCCGGCTAAATCAGTATATGTCTAAATCAATTTTCAAGTATTTACGAAATCATCGAAATTTCTGAGGTATTTTCAAAATATGTATTTGTCCTTTCTGTAACATGACTAATTTATCTAGTTCATGGCAAATTTGGAATCATTTGTGATTTTTCTTCGCTATCTATTCTTTAATGTATATGTAAAACTTATCAAAGTATAAACGATTGCCAAAGTTTCTTTCTAATAAATTTCCTATAAAAAGTATAAATAAAATAAAGGTATAAAACAAAGTGTAATTAAAATGTTTTATAAGGAGCCAGGCATAGGACAAGAGATAGTTTTAAACGGAAAATTTTAATGGCTTTTGACCGATGACATAAATATTGTTTTTAACCCATTCCTTTGAATATACAGCTCAGAATGTAAATAGCCTGTTTTCACTGCGAGAATGTTTGCATTTATTAAAAGCAGAAATTCTTAGCTGATTGGCACATTTTAATTATCCACAAAACACTGTATTGGAGATGGCTTTTATCCCTGATCTTGGCCGCAGACTTTAGATGCGATCGCAAGTCCTCGCTCGCATGAATAGTCAGTGATGGCATTGTGTACGACTTAGAGCTATTTAGTCTGCTGCTTAATTAGACAATAGCGTGCGAAAGGATAATAATCTAATCTGCAGACAAATAATCTTCTAGAGATCGCGTGTACGTATAATATTGAGGTAAGGCATTAAGACAGCCACCGTCAAATTTTTTTGCAGAAAATTTGCTGTGTCACAATTTTCTTAAGCAAAAAGTGTAAAAATCAACAATTCCAAAATGTTTTATGCAACTTATCTAATATCAGATATATATAATTGAATAGTATCAAAGCGCGTAGATGAAAAAAATAAATAATACAAATGATGATATATAATATAAATATGACAAAGTAATCACTGTTTAAGATTGGTAATAAAAATGTTTTGATGCAACAGTAATATAACACGAATACACTTTTTATGAATCAAAGCAGATTAATTATAATTTTTTAATAACATATGTTTTTGTTCCATAATTATGACGCAGAAAAAAGTTTTATGACTTCTCACCTTACCGCGTTTATAATAAATTATCTTTTAATAATTTGAAATATAAGTCTGACAATTAAAATAAATCTTTTCTTACTTATAACCTTTTTTTTTTTTTTTTCTTATTTGAACCAAAAAATTAAGGATGCGCAACACTGCTGATTTATTTGAAGTTATATATCATTCATCTGCGATTTTTGGAGTATATTAGCAAGAAAACTGACTGCTGCCGTCTAATTAATAAGGTGGTTTACGCATGGAATTGCCAAGCCATAGGAATACAATTCTATTCCTATGGCTACAATTGTTGAGTATTTTATATGAAAAAGAAGTCCACTTTCATGTCAGATGTCTCGTCATAAAAGAAGAAGCAATGATGTAAGCAATAAAAGTTTTTGGAAGTATATTAGTTTTTTTTTTGGTGGGGGGGGGGCATACGACAACCAAAGTTAGCTGTTATTCAACAGAACTCCAAAGAAACCCAAGGGCGCACCATGATATTATTTTAATTTATTTATTTAAATAGTTTTTCATATCATCCGTTGAAGTCTCTTTTCTGTCCTAACTTGAAGAAAAAGAACCGTTATTTACATCACATCACATTCAAATCTCAAAGTTTCATTTACTTTGAACAAATTTTCAATTATCTTGAACTTGTATTGGTGATCCTCTGTCTCATTTTGCATTTTATTTAATTACGTTTATTTATTTTCATATTAGGGACGAAGTTCCGCCAGGTATAGAGAAAATTGCTTCCGTGCATCTCCTGGATAGATCTTTTCATTGTTTTAATCTGAAAACAATCGGATATTAGGTAATAAATAATTAGGGAAGTTCATGAAATTTAATTTTATTGAGTTATTCGGTTTTATATAATTTTTTATATATTAATAAGTTAAATTTATTTATTAATTAGCTTTTTAAACATATTTATTTCGTAGCTGCTATGAAAAAGAAGGGAATTTTACTATTCGTACAAAACTGGTGATGATACAGGAGATCTATTTAATATTAGAAACATATTTTGATGAAGCTTAGTCTGATCCTTATTTATTATTTATTAGAATTCATGCAACACTTTCAAAATAACAAAATACATCAAGGCGACTTAGAGCGATTTAGGGAAGCCCAGCTTAGAAATAATTAATGCATTGTTTCAAAAATATTTTCCCTCACATGAGCTCGAATGTTAGCCTATGCCTATTGGATTAAAAGATTCAGTTAATTTAAATTTATTTATCGCGTCTTCTTTTGTTAAATTTCCCATTCTTTAAAATAATCAGCAACATTCACCTTGACGTTTTTGGAAAAATTACTTTAGAAATACAAATTTCCTTATTAATAATCTTATTTTAATTAACCATATAACGCAAGCAACACTGTCCATCTCGTGCTTTGGTGCCTCTGAATAATATATACATTACGTTTAACATTCCTGTAAGGCATTACATAGGTATGTGTTCTTTGTAATTTTAACCCTACTTTTTCAGAAGTAGTTACGCTTGGCAGAGATCCATTCAATTGGTTTAAATGAAAATAAAACGCCTCAAATTTGTTAATCATTGGATGAATGTTAACATCATTTTGAGACTAAACTTAGTTAAACAAACCGTATGCTATTAAAATAAATGAATTGATTAAAATTTGTACCAATATAAATAGTTTTTTTGTAAAGATATATAAAAAGAAACGAGAGTGATATAAAGATATTGTAAAATGCATGGATGAAATGAAAATTTTAAAAATGACTTAAAATACCTATAAAAGGACAGAAAGTGCAGGCATCAGTTAACACACTTTTTTTACAAAAATTTTGAAGACAACGGACTATCTTGAATTGTTACTATGCTGCCATCGAAATAAAAATATAATTTGTATTTTATCGGAATTTCTCATGCAAGGTCAATTATTTTGTTATCTTTTAAATAATATATTTAAAATAGGAATAGCTACATATCTTATCACATAAATCACTTTTCTTAACCATTATTTTAAACACATAGTATATTTACCAATGTTATTAGAAATCACTTAGTATTTATCAAAGGACCTTTAAATTCAGTATGCAATAATAAATAAATTACAACAAACTAAGAATTAAATAAATTTAAGGGAACAGTTTTTAAAAGCAATTTCACCTTTTTAATCTAGTGAGATTTTTTTTTAACTAGTAGAATTTTTTTGAAAATAAATGCATTTTCTTAATTTTTTTATTTATATTTATAATTTGTTATTATAAATATTATGAGATCTTAATTCATTATAATGCCATGCGGATAGAATCAAAATTTAATTAATAGCTGATTAACTCAGTATTAAATTATGATAATATTTAAGTGGTGGATTGTCATCCAGGGCACAAAATTGTACATAGTTTCAAAACTCTAGCTGATAAGGAAGTAAGAGAAAACTCGGGTGAAAAATTCCATCTCTTCAAACTTGAAGCAAGTTAAATTAAATAAACGAGTGAAAAAAAAAACACATTTGGTAAGTAGAATTCCGAGAAGTCCAACATCTAAAGTAACTTTCCTACATATTCAAATCTTAATTTAAAAAATTTCCTTTCAGTGCTATTTTCCATTTCTTTGATTGAAAATTTTATTATTTGTTTGGAGTCTTCATCGAATATATTTTACAATATTAAAGCATCTGAAAGCAATGTAAGTGGTTTTATGATTAATTAACCATTTTAAAAATATATAGTCGTGTGGAAAATCATAGTATTTTATATCTCAGAGTCAAAGGATTTTAAACAAAATTAAAATATAAATGCTTTTAAACAACTATATAAATGTTTTCAAGATGCCAGCAATTTTACTATGTTAAATTAGATTTTATTCGAGATAAATGCACCTCTTTCACTGAACTTCTTTAAATTGAATTACAGTTTCAACTAGATGCATCCAAATATTCTTAACCATAAAATCATTTAATGGCATAGACTTGCTTTTTTATGTAAAATAACAAATATAAAATGAAAATTTACGCGTCAGGAAAAATTGCAACCAATCTCATCATGAGGAAGTTGAAGGAATTGTTAATTATGTCGACTGCTGTGCTTGCTCGCCTGGTAGAATTATTTAAATATTTTTCTTCGCATAATTTTCACTGGAACGCAAGAAAGAATTCATGGAAGTAAGACATTAAAAGCCATTTTTATTCTTTCAATAAAAGCTCCTAAGTTACTCGTTTGTTAATTTGCATATGTTAAGCCATCCAACAATTTCGAATGATGTAAAAACTGATTTCTAAATGATATTTTAAATAAATTTCATGCTTAATGTTCAGTAGGGATAAAAAAAATCAATTAATGTGTTTCAAATACGGGGATCTCCTAAGATTAAAGAAACCATGGATAAATAAACTTAAAAATAATTTCTGCACACACGATTATAGAGCATCATGTTATTTTATTTATATAAGTTTTTTTTATTTATTTCATAATTTTATATATAATGCCAGTTAAACTGTAAAAAAATAAAAATTTCCAGTCCTCTCACACAAACTAAATGAAATAGTCGAATTTTACATGAAAACCATGATACAGAATAATAGTTATTACTAAAGATTAAACAAGCGTACATTCTTCATACATTTCTTAATATTTTTAAATTACTTTTTTCGGGAAATTCTAACAAAATAAAACATTCGCTGAAAACCATTGGAACGCATAAGACAATTTTTTTTTCTCTCTCAAAATACGCTTAAAAACTAAAAATGATTTTACATTTTACTTTCTCAGCTGAATGTTAGTTTTTATTTAATTGTGTTGAAGTTTTTGTGGATATAACACGATCTATTTGCATGCTAATAATATTTATATTAATTTTTCTTTTTCTCTTTTGCAGCTGAGTGATAAGGAAATCCATGGGTAATTCGCATTCTCAATCTGTATCTCGTTTTACTCCATCACTTTTGAACGGTCATCAGAAGGAAGGACGAGGAAAGAAACTCAGCGTTGCCAAATTTGCCAGTCCTGAAAATCGCGTTCTCCCAGCCCCTACCAATGGATCACAAAGATTACGTAGTACAGACAATGGAAATATTCTTCAGAACGGTGGGACGATCAGTGGAAGAAAGGTCCCCTCGTCCACGCCGGAAACGGAATTCGTCCAACTCCTCCAGAAAAAATGTCACTCCTTACAGCCTACAACCGAGAAAACGTCCTTCCAAACAATGTACGGTCATCGGAAATCGCACAGCGACCCGGACATAGTCCGAATGATGATGAATGAAAATGATAATGATTCCGAGGAAGAGGAATCAGATCCAGATGACAGAGGCGACCAAGAAGGAAATTTTTGCAAACGGAGTATTATCGCAGTGAGTCCTAGCAAAGCAAAAATTAAATCGAGAAAGAAAAAGCGTGCACCTGAACCTCCACAATCCAACACTTTGCCCAGAACTTTAGGTAGATCACCGTCTCATTATAAAGAGGAAACTCAGAGACCTAACAGTTCCCATTCTCACTACGATAACAATGATACACCAAGAAGACCTCTACCTCCAATTCCTCCAGAAGAAATGCCTCCTCCTCCACCACCTCCTCCCCCTGATTACAACAGAGGTAATGATGATAGCAGAAATTCTAGAGCTCAGAGCAAAAGTTATGAAAAAAACAGACGTACTGTAGACAAATGGAAATTTACAAAGCAACCTCCAGAGAATGCCGTGGATAAATTTCCCAGACAGAGATGCAAATCTCTAGACAGATGTGAAGAACAAAGGCTAAGAGAGTGTGCAGAAAACAGAAATGATAGATGCTATAGAAATAATAGCTTACGCCGTGCCAACCATGTGTCTGACGGATACAACGTATCTCGTAATGGAAATGAAACTAAATTAATTGGTCCGGCTTTGAAAGATGCTATTGCTGAGGCCGCCAAGAAAAGATGCGAAAGATTAGAAAGAGGGCAAGAATGTCGAAATTCCTCTTTTAAATTATCCATGAAACACCCAAGAGATATCAGTGCATTTAAAGATCAAGGGCGGAATGAAACTATTGCAGTGGACAGTACTCCACCACACAGTCATAGAGTTCCTCCACCGTATAATCATAGAAATTCTCCGGATCAACAGAATATAAGATATGATAAGTATGGACAAGGGCCAGAGAGATCAAGTGCAGAGCATTCAAATTCCCAAAATTTTATAAGGAAAGCACCGATCTACAAAAGGACTTCCGAAAGCTGGAAAGAATATCGCATTGAATGTTCAACTAGAAGTTATGAACGGCAAGTACAAACAGAACTGAAGTCTCCTAATGATAGTGAAATAATATATCCTGAGCCTAGTAGTAGACTTAATAAATGGGATTCAATTATACAAGAACCAATTCCAACAATGCTTCCAGAAGGAGCCGTTTCTGTTTCTTCAGCCTCAGAGGAAGAAATGGAAATAGATCTTCAACTTCGTCCTACATTACCTCGAAGGCCTGTAGAATTATCACGGTTTTCACCAACAGATGTATGGAAATCTATAAATTTAGATTTTTTCAAATCTCATCAGCAGAGATCGGATGTAAGTAGTGATGATGCTGATGACATAATGGAAGAAAAGATATGTCGAATAAATAGACCTGTTGCGCCTAGAAGACTTATTCAAGATCGTAGTGGCGATTCAGGCATCTCACCAGATGCAGGAAGTCCAATGCTACTTAACGAAAGTTATGATGCGCTTTTGATGAACAATAATGTTATGTGCAATACTCCATCAGCACCATTGTTAGCGGAGGAAACTAGCGCTTTGTGGATTCCTCAGCATGATCTTGCTGATGATAGCGAATGTGGAACTGATGATTCACCAGTAGAAAATAGAAACAATTCACCCGGCAGGCACAAAATTAGTGCACAAGCAAAATTTTCAATGCCAAATTTAATGTTCCCTTCTAGATCACTACCAAGGACTGACCAAAGAAATGGCATTGATGAACAGATAGTTACTGATAAAGAAAAAAATAGAAGCAAAGGAAGAAGAAAGAAAAGTTACAAAAATGCAGAAGGTCAGCATTTTAACAGCCTGAGAAATTTGAAGAAGGCTTTAGGTTTACGGTTAAAAGCTCCTGTGGATGAAAGTAAAGGTTTAGATCCTAATTGGTCTTTAAGTCGAAGTCTCCCTAATTTTATTAATAACTTAAATGTGGAAAGTAATGCCAAAACTGAGAATGAATCGCCTGAATTGTATATATTAGACCATATCCGAAGAAGCAATTCTGAATCGAAAGCTGTTCATCAAGAACGAATGCGAAATAAGTTAACAACAGCTCACAGCAGCAATAATATTAACACTGAATGGAGAAAATCTTTTCCTTATCAATCTACTGAAGGTCATGTTATTTATCTTCCAGAATACAGGACAAATACCACACCTCCAAAACCAAAAACGCCTCCTGTTGAAGATATTCATGTTAATACAGATAGTGAATTAGTTATCAAAAAACCAAGTGGTCGGAAGAAATTTTCTTATCAAAGCACCGTTAGACAGGAAGAAAAAAAGAAATTGGAAGAAAAATTAGCTCGAGAAGCAGAGGCAAGAGAGCGAAAAAGACAGCAAGAAATTGAATGGATGAACAAAGTAGAGGAAGAATTTCGAAAACAAAGAGATAAAGAGAAAATTAATATCAGACACCAATTACGTATATTAAATTTACAAGAGAAGTCTCAGTCAAATGAGACTGGGTTCAACAAATCACCTAAACATGATATTACTGAATTCGCTGATAATTTACAGAAAATTAAACCAAATGTGCAATATGGTGGTTTTCCAGAACCAGGTGATGGCAAAGTGCAATCTTTCAGAAACGGGCAAGATGTTATGGAAGAGTCCAATAAATGGCAGCAACCAACTGGTATGAAAAAATGGTTGAAACGTCAGAGTAGGGATTACCAAGGTTTGAGTCCAACTAGACCTGAACCAGAAGGAGGACGGTCCTCCAGCGATGACTGCAAACAGATCGACGGAAAAAACCATGACTCATCGGAAAGATCGAGTGCTCATAACAATTTTTATAAAAGCGGAAGGTAAAAATTATGTCTTTATGAATTGGCTTCCAAAAATTTTGGAAAATTTGTATTATTAAACCAGTTTAATGTATTTGATTTGGATAAACTATTTTTTTAGTGGATATCATCGTTTTGAAATTAGCATTGAGTCTTAGTTACTCTTCACTTACAAAACTTATGATAAGAAACATTGATTTTTCGTTGAAATTTTTCAGGCTGTTTGATTGAATAAATTCAACAAATAATATAATAAAGATAAATTTTTAATGCAATAAAAATCTTTTTTTAGAAAAGTTTTGTTAAAATAATTAAATATTTTTCTGAAAAACTTGTAATATTGTGTGATTTCTATGTTAGATCTTGTTTGCTTATTTCCTTTCGAATTTGTTGCTTGAGTTAAAAATCCAAACGGCTATTTTGACATTTTTAAGAAAGTGTGAAGTATTTACATCTTGGGATATGCAAATATTTTTAAAGAATTCATTGTTTCTATTAAATGTAAATTTAGATATTATAAAACTTTACCAACTATAGGTCAGAATTTCATGTGAAATTAAGTGACGAATTCGTCACTTTAATTATTTAGAACTAAGTTGTAGTTAGGCTTTTTGTTGTTCATTCGCATAGCAAAAACTTAAAAAAGCCACGAGAAATTGAGATATAAAGAAAAGCCGTAATGGATATTCTCTAAAATAATTCTTAAAAAGGGATTTGTGATTTTTTAAATTTTAATTCGTGTGTGCAAATTATTTGAAGGAATTGATTTAAATCCAGCTATTTCTTACTACTAAATTTAATTATTGAGTAATATTTTGAGTATTTCGAACCAAATCACATTTATCATATCAAAACATGGCATTATTTTTCGATTAAATATGCATTTCAGTGCTTTTCACTCTTTCTTCATATGTGTTTTGATGTAATCATTATGATTAACGAATAGGCAGGGCCGAAATAATTCTTCTAGGGACCCTTAAGTAATGCAAGTCTCTTTTATTTTTCTTAACTTTTAACATTCACTATTTTTTTAAACCCTCTATTTAAGTAGTTTTAATAAGCACATTTTAACAAAATGAAATACCAAAACATTCATTTGCTATTGTTTTAGAAAGAGTTGGTTTCAATATATCGAGTAAAAAATACGCGCAGTTAAATTTAAAAAGTAATTTTAAGCATATTATAAAATGATGTAGTAAAACAGTAAAAAAAAAAAAAATTACACAACTGAAATAATAAATATAGAATCAAACATTTTTTTCTGTTATAAATCACTAAATGCTTTTAGAATTATAAAACAAAACTTACAAATTACAATTAATTCGAAATGTTACTAGAATAATATTCCAAAATTCTTGCACGGTCTTTATAATTAAGTGAAAGCACAAAATGGAATAATTTTGAAGAGACTACAACAAATTCTGGAAAGCTCAGGCGCCTCTAAAACTGTGGGGTCACTAGACAACAGCCTACCTTGCCTGTTTAATAATCCGGCTCTGATAATAAGTATTTTAATAAACAGTTTTATTTAAGCTATATCGATAAAAACTAATTGCTTGTGGTTTATGTTACAGGCCCAAGTGCATTCATGGTAATGAAGCTCATTGCAGCCTTTGCAACAACAATTTCGTCTCCAAAGCGTATGAGCTTTCAAGAAAAGAAAGCCAGAAAGTGTCTCCATCAAATGATACCAAATTGTCTTCTATTTCCAAGTCGATGATTTCGAAGACAATTGAATCACAGAAATGCATTAGAGATCAGGTATGATAAATGAGGTGAATTTTCATCAAGTCAGACTTTGAAAAGACCTCTATTCATCTCTACTCATACTAATTTTTACTATGTAGCAGGGAAATTCTTTCAACCGAGTTTTTGCCACTAGAATTTCATTGATTACACACATTTTTTTAAACTCTAACCTATCTTTTTCCTGTAATGTGTCTCTGATATCTTATTTAATGACAAAATAAAAATTTGGATTTTTGTCTAGATTACTATATTGGAAATAAATTTATGTGCATGTGAAACAGGCGTAGAGTTCTTTAGCTATTTATATTCTTCATAATTTAAAAGAAAATAGTCCATTTTTTATATTTTGTCATGATTTCTTTGTCCAAGCCACTATAAGCATTGTGTAGCGAACCGAATAAGAAAGCAGAAAGCAAGAAAAATAGAGCGTGAAAAAATATTTTGAGTTTATATAATTTTTGAAAAGAATTTCTTTACACAGCGTTTTAGTTCTGGGCGAAAAATAATGGCTCGCCCAACTCAGAAGTTAAAGTTACAGTAAAACTGAATTCGAGTGATTAGGAAATAATTTTTAGAGCGTAGATTATTACACACTTATATTAAACATGGATAAAGAGCATTGGCCTTAAAAATAGAAACATTAGAGTTCGTTTAGTAAGTAACGATTCCTCTTCCTTTTTTTTTTTTAAAAAAAAAGCCCTCTTTCTGACCGCTTATCTTCTCTCTTACTCCAATCCCTCTTTTCCGAGGCCATTGAGGTCGACCTATGATATCAAGCTCTTTTGCCAGAATTGGTGGGACATCCCTCATTTGGTGACCATTAGAATCTTACTATCAGAGTAAAGGCACGCAATCTATCAGTCATAAATGAATAAAAATTATATTAAAATTTGAAAGTTTCATAAAATTTAGATTAATATTTCATTTAGTTCGCATTCTGCAAATAATCTTATTTTGAGAAAAATTAGAGTATGTTAAAGAGATAAATTAGAATTATGAAATGCTGCGACATTTTCGGTATTTGATTTTTAATGTTCTTTTCTCTTATTTTGTAGTAAGAAATACTGAAACCTTCATACTCATAAAAATATCTAGCACATTCTGCACGAAATAATAATAATTATACTCAAACATTTTATTACCGTTGTCAACGTTGCTTTATTGAAAATTCTGTTTCTTATATTCTTCTCTAATGATGATTGGGCAAAAGCACGAACAAATCTCACTGAGGGAAGATATCAATTTTAAGACATCTGTATATCAAGCATCGGCAAAATACAGTTTAAGAGACTAAGGGAATAAATAATGTGTCTGAATTTAATAGATTCTGCATATTATGAATAAATTGTTCTTGCTGATAAATAAATGAATAACTGGATTTAAGAAGACAGCATAAATTTTTTTTATGCAATATAGCAATTTTTGGATATTTTTAAATTTAATATTTTTTTATAAAGCAAGAATTGGTTTGAATTTTTTAATGCGAATGAAAATATGTGCCACTTCTTTTTCATTTTCAGTCTCATCTATCCTTTCTTAATTATTATATATTTTGTTTTTCATATAAAGTTTCGTAAACGTTTGTAAGATATATATTATATTTCTCTGAGAAGAAAAAATCTCTGAATTTTAAGTAAACCTACAACGGACATCCATTACATTTTCTAATGAAAATGTGAAGCATTTTAATTAAAATAATTGGATAAAGCTTGCATTAAAGACCTAATATTTTTATCTGCATTGCGTCGGAAGCTATTTTATCTCTTTTCTCGTGTGTGAGAGGTCACTAAAGATTTTTATAAACTTAATTAAAATGCATTTTATTAGGTTTATTTTAATTATCATTTTAAATAACAATTTGTTTATAAAATTTTTGTAATAAATATAAATCTAATGGAACTATTAATTTGCACTTTGAAAGCAACGGTTTCTACTTAATATAAATTAATGTGTATTCTTTTATTTTCAGTTGCATTCTAACAAACAGAATACACACGATAACGGAATAAAACAGAATGGCACAGGTCTAGCATCAGATCTGAAAGAGACTAACTTTCTTGAGGACTCGATGGAAGAATATGAACTGCATACGAAGCTCTGCAGAACAAACAGCGGTCGCACTTTTGAATCCCATTCCTACTACGCCATAGAAAGAAGAAAAGAAGATTCACCAGATTATGATCCCGTTCGAAAAATGGACTCTGAAAGAGCATCTTCAAATCTCTTTTCTACTTCTCATTTTCAAAAGGAACTGAAAGAAAATGTTCGCAAAAAGGCGAGAGATTTCGAGAAAAGAACCCGAAAGTTTCAATCATGTGATTATGACAGCGACGACAGCGGAAGTGATGTTAGAGAAGTACGCCACCAAAGACCGCAAAATGGCAGAAATCAAAGGAAGAAATCTTCAGGGGAATCAAGAGAACCTTCCTTTTCAAGAAATCATCCTCACAGAAATGCAGCGAGGGTGAAATCACAAATGAATGGGCATATTCCAAATGGAAGGTTGCCTTCTTACCCTAAGAGTCCTAACAACCGTGCCATAATGACCCAGCAAAGAATTCCCAGTAAGTAGGATTCACATTTTAAAGTAAAACTTAAAATAAATTGCAATTAATATTATGAAATATTAAATTTTAGAAACATAATTACGTAATTTGCATTAAAGTAATTGTTCTGATTTTGAACAAATCAACAATTAACACCAGAGTACTCAAACTGAAATATTTCTCCATTATATCTCAAATTGCTCTTTATTCTTAAGTAAACTAAAAAACATTGACGAGAATTTTACTAGAAATGAATAAATTTTATTTATATGCTTTTTCTAGCTGTTTTTAAATATTTTTTCCGCCTCCCTTTACTAACAGAATGTTAATTTATTTCAGTGTACATAATCATATTACATTCTTTTTCCTATCAATACTACGTTTTATATCAATGAACTCATGCTGCAATATTTACTTTTTTGCCAATTTTAACTATTACTGAACCAATAATGCCTTATAATCTGAAGCGCTTGGTGCAAACTGCAGGAAGAACTTATACATAGCGATTTCAGCCTTCTAAAAGCTTTGAACTTTGTTTAACCGCACAGTACACATACTTTGAAAATTGAGCTTTCACATGCTTTGGTTTTAATATTAAATGTTTGCATTTCCGAAACTAATCTTTTTTTTTCAATGATATTGCTTTTTGTAGCAAAAATCACATCTTTTCATAAAAATTTACGAAGTATTTACAAAGTAAAGACAAACTTTGCTAATGAAAAGCTAAATGATAATTATATTTTCACTTAAAACATGAATTTTTTTAGAAATAAAATTGAAGTAAATATTTACCTATCGTCTAAAAGGCAGTAAAGTGCATGTTGCACATACTTAAATCAATGCATATTTTAATTTTATGTTGACCAATACGCACATATATATATTACCATAATTTGAATGTCTTAAAATAAATTTTAAGTTGCTTAAAGTTAAGCCAGCTACTCACTTTTATGTGAAGGTATCAGTGTCTACTCATTTCAAGCATTTCGAAAGATTCTTCATTAGTGTTCTACGAAAAGAAAAGATAATTTATGTAAGAACTATGCAGGTATGTGCGAAATGTGATGCAATTTTTTTTTCTTTGTAATTATTACATCTATCAGGAAAGGCACAAATTTCTGATGCAAAGTACTGTGATACTTGTTTATATCAAATCCTCTTTTACATCTGATATTTACTCAAGATGTATAAAAGAAGTTCAAGTTTAGATAGAGGATAGATGAAATATTTTTAGAGCATTAAATATAGTCATGTCAATGTAGCCAAAGTTTTTTCCTTCTTTTTTTTGTTTCAGTAAATGCTTTAGAATGCCACAAGTGGTTTATTCGTATCAATTAATACCTTTCCTATTATTATTCTGACTAAGTTGCAATTAGACAGTGATCATCTTAATCAAGTAAAATAAGTTTATTTAAATTCAAATTTTGACGCTGATGTACACAGACATAATAGAAGCAAAACTTTTTATTTGAGAATTGCTTTCCAAGTTTTTATGTATTAAACCCTTTTTATTTTTCTTTGCAGCTTGCTAGGAGTGAATCCTAAAGAACAACTATGTACAAAGGTTATAGTTGGTGGCAAACAAATTTCAACATACAAACTATTCCATTTTACTTATATATTGATAAATATTAAAGTATAAATATATAATGTTCTGTTTTTGAAATTATTTAAGTGTATTTGGTTGAAAATAACTATATTTCTGTGTGAATGTTGATGCTTCAAATTCGTCCTTCATATTGTGACATATTTTATTGAAACACAAATATTTTCACATGTTGAGCTGTGCATCTTTTCTTTTACAGAAGCAAAAATTGCCATTTCATAATTTGAAGAAAAGGAAGGAATTTTATTAATGATTGTTTCTTGGTATATCCCTTGCATAGATAATAAACAATATTTAAATTTCGGTGCAATATTTGAATAAAGTAATAATATTTATTATAATATATATATATATATACATACATACATAATGAACTGATGGATGGAATGCTTTCAAATCCTTGACTACATTGACCTCACTATATTCCTTACTTTTGTTTAATAAATGATTGAAAATGCCATAAACGGTTGACTCATAAATGTATCGTTATTAGTGAATATAATTAAATGTATCTGGATGAAAACATTTGTATATTTCTGTTGTAATGTTGGTACTTCAAATTCGTCTGTCATTTTGTGACATAATCTATCGACACGCAAATTTTTTCACTTGTTGAACTGTAATCTTTTCTTTTAATGAATCAAAAATTGTCATTTCATAATTTAAAGAAAAAAAGAAGAATGTTATTAATTGGTGTTTCTTGGTATATCACTTGTATAGATAATAAACAACATTTGAATTTCGGTGGCAATATTTAAATAAAGTAATATATTTTTATTGAACTTTGTGTGTAGTTATTTTCAAAAATTTATGAACAAATTACTGTTGAATGGAACTTGAAGGGAACATAAAATAAAATATTATCATGGACTTCTTTTGTTAAAAATAGTTTACATATTTTCTAAAAAGCGAGAAAACAATTTGAAGATTTCGATATTATTAATGTAATTAAAACTGAAGCATTTCAATTGATTTTAAATTTTAAGAAATTTTGTTCAACGAAGTGTTAAATATGAACCATTCTTAAAACTCCAGTTCAGTAGAATAAAAAAAAAAATCACCATTTAAAACATATCTTAATTACAGCTTTAGGATTTTTAAAAAATTATTTTCCATTTGTGCATAAGAACAATCAACCTTCTACATTTTTCAATATTTAAGAGTTCTTTTTCTTTCTTTGCGCATTCTTTAACCCTTTATAGGGCATAATTCCGGGGCATTGCCAAAACGTTTTAGGGTTATATCATAATAAACTGCTGATGTATAAATACTAAAAAATCAAAAGTTCGTTGATGTGCCATTTAATTTGTGAAATAAGGGGTGGTAAATATACTTACCAGAGATCGTTCAGAGGAATCTAAAAGTGGTAAGCATATTTAAAACTGAGCGTTAAGGCCAGAAATATCATCGAATGTTATTTAATAAGTATACTTAACACTAACACCTTTGTACAGTTTTTTTAGTTAGAAATCACGGAATTGCTCAGAATTCAAATTTAGTAATGTCTTACATTAAAGTTTGAAGCTCATTTTGCATTTATTAGGCTGGCTTGGTGGATTGCTACATTGCATAAAATATATCTGATATAATTTTATTAATAACATCTTATCCACGTGTTGCGCTACGAAATAAACTAAATTGTCGTAAACTACAGTATACAAACAATCAATACATCAAAAATGAAGTCAAAATATGCATAAAATCATTAATAGGAAGATTCCGAATGTTAAGAAATTCCAACTGCATCAACAGTTTTTATTCATTTTTAAAAATGAATGTTGAATTTAAATTAAATGAATTCAATAACAAATAATGATAATTAGATATACGAATATCTTAGACATAAGGAACACAACACAGTGGTAGTTAATGTCTGAAAACTTTTTCCGAATAAATGACAAACGCTGGAACTTAATGTCGCTACGAAATTTAATGACAAACGCTTGAACTTAATGTCGCTACGGAAAACATTACATCGTGAACGATCCAGTGGTAAGCATATTTACCACTTTTGAATTTAAATAATATTTAACTATAGACTTGATGCATTTCTGAGCTGTTAAGGTAGCTCAATCGAATCTTAAGCATATGATTACATTATTTATTATTTTAAAATATTTTTTTGAGCTCTCGTAAAAAATATTTTGCAGGTGATAAGAATATATACTAGAAAACTATAAAGGGCTAAAGGAAAAGAAATGCATTTAACTACATTAAAACAATCTCTCTGAGGATTTATTTTGACATTGTGGTATTAATGTGAAATTCAAGCTCACATATTCAGAATAGAATATCATTTGTGAAGCATTCTATTTAAATTAATTAAAGCAATGAATTAAAAACTGCTCAGGATTCAGAATAGCAATGAATTATCATAATAGCAATATTTTTCTATTTTTTTTTTCCTCGAGCATAAGTAAGAGTATCTGTTGAAACATAATTGAGTGGATTATTGTATTTGCTACTGAGTCACCAAAGTAAAAATCTGAAGAATAACAAAATAAATTTGAATTATATCAAATACTGCAACGCTTAGTTGGAAACTAAAATTGCCTTGAAAATAAATAGCGATAAAATCAATATTGAGCAGAAGAAAATATTTAGATATTTAGAAGATGATTTTTTCTTAAAAGCATTTACAATTCTTATGAAAATATTCCACTTTGAAGGTATTCTTTCTTGCTATAAAATAAGTAAAAAAAACACACACCTTAGACTAAGATTAATTTTGATTGCATGATTGTTGTTAGGCAACTGTTACTAGACATAGAAATATTTAAAAGAATATTCCAGGCAGGTCATGGCAAAAAATAAATAAATACAAAATTATTAAAAATGACTTTTTCAGTTTTTTTATTTAGTATTTGGAGTTGAACATGATTTTTATAATACCGCAAACGTGATGTTTTCAGTAATTTTATATGTATATACGATGTCATTAGTGCTAATTTAAGTGGAAACTTAAATCTCTTGCCAAGTCACTTTCTAATAATCGGTTCATTCAGCTTTGATAAGATAGAACAGGAATTCTTCATTTACTTATCATAATTTTAGTAAAAGTCAACAACAGAGTTTTAGAGTCGTGAATTATCCCACATCATTCATTTCAAACATATTTTTCAATATTAAGCATCTTAAATTAAAAATAAAATAAATAATAAAACCATCTTTTGATTTGACAGATATAAAATACAGAGTTCTTGTACCCTCTTCTCTTTTGTTGCTTTTAAAATTATTTTCGATTTCTTCCTTTCACGAACATGCATTCTTTTTTCGGACGTAAGGGGAAAAGTCAGTGAAGAACCGAATGAATTTTTTTCCCGATCTTCTCAAGTTGTAATTAGAACAAACACAAAATTAATAGCAGTGATTCGTTCAAAGTACATACATAACTGAGCAACATTATTACGTTTGTATTTGATACAAGCTTAGTTACAAAGGTTTTTATCTATACAGAATGTTTCAAAACACGCTTCAGTTGGACTGAACTGCAGTGTGAAACAGAGCCTAATAGAAATTCGCTTCATAATATCAGTGGGTTGACATCTACCCGATGTCGTGTGATTGCTGATTAATTATATACCAAAAAAAGAGGCATGTGACATATAAAAGCACATATAATAACCACGAGCACAAAAGCAATACAACATTGTACGATCACATAAGCAAGAATGAATAGAAGAGACATAGGAAAAAAAAAAAAAACAGTCAGCAATTACGTCTTTTACTACTGCTCTTCTGATTGGAGGAGAAGGAAAGACGCATTTAGCAAGCCTTTCGCAACATCCTCCCCCCTTTTTGAGAAGCTGGATAGCTGCTCAAAAACTAAGTTTAAGAGTCACCAAAATTAAGTCTCTTAGGTCTCTTTATTTCACGGCCGAATCTCGACATTTGAGGCAAGTTCACGCCGTTGACAAAAGTCTCTATAGATGAGTCAGCAGATGGACCTAGCTGTTTTTTAAAATCACGACCACTCGCCCCAAGAGGGAATATTCGTTGTATGGGACGAACTAATGTAGAATGTTGAATTTTTACTCTTACTGTTCTCACATGTCCATCTTCCACTACTAGTGGGTTCAGAAAATCACCATATTTCACCCGAGTTCGACCTAATCTCTCCAGGGATCTAATTTTGGACTCGAGTTCGTCATAAAGGGCACGAAGATCTGTCGTCGCACGGCCGTTTTTCATAACCATGAATAATAAGTGCCGCACGTAAATTTGAACGAATAGATCCTCTCGTCCGAACTTGTCTTTGAGCTGGGCAATCGCTTTTGGATAATTATCCGCTGTAGCTGGAAAACTCAATCACTCGGGCAGCTTTCGATTTTGGAAATATTGTTTGCAGAAGATATTGGAACTTATCCTCAAGCGGCATAGAACTGTCCTCGTCAATCTTACGAAACTGCGATCAGAACGTGAGATATTCTTTGGAATCTCCATTAAACTTCTTTAATTCGATTTTTGGAAGTTTAAATTTGCGTTGTGGCGATACTATTTCTGTCATCTCTTTTAGCGACAGTTGATCAATTTTTGTGCACAGTTCGGTATATTGGTCTCGATATTTTTCTGCACTCAAAAATCAGCCTCAAACACTTGTTCAGCATTTTCATCTTTGAATATATAAACATTGATTTCAGATTGGCTCTCTTCCAGACGTGGAATTTATCAGTTAATTGCGCCATCAAAACCAAAAGTGGTTTAGTGGCCAGATTTTCTTTCTCGAATTCATCGTCGATTTGTTTCGCCGAATACGTACTACTTTTAAACACGTTCTACTTTTTAACCTTTCGATGCATGGTTTCTGAAACTCACTAGTAGGTGAGAGCAATGGTACAAAAACAGATTTAATTTTAATTAATGATTAGCCGACTGTTAAATTTTAAATTATTATAACAATGTATCATTATCGAGAAACATAAGTGAACAAAATTTCAATCCCCTAGTACATCAGAAAATAAATGAAAAATGGATTTCAAAATTTTAAATATAAGACATGAAACAAGTTATATAATAAAATGTTTAAAAAAAGTCTTCTTAATTGAGAAATTAAGGATTTTAAGCAATATTGATAGAAAATATCCCTTACGTGTAAGATTAATTTTGGCTTTGAAGCTGCTAAGCATTATATATTTTATGAGAAATCATAAAGTAAAAAGAAAACCTGCTTTATACATAGCCTAATTTAGGGATTTAACAAAAAGTATATGAATAAGATCCTAAAAGGGATTTTCTTAATAGAATTTATTCGATCTTACAAAGCATGCCTACTATTTTTTATTACCGTAATTTCCTGCGTATAATCCGCGGAATATCTGTTAAAAAGCATGGAAATTGTCACCGAAATTATTTTCTAGACATCAGGCATCGCAAATTTCCTATCAACTTTCGACCTATAGACGTTTTCGATTGGCGGCGCAAATTATCTGATAACCAAATAGATAACCAAAACAAGGGAATCAAATAAAGTTTACATTCTACAAAAAATAATAAACTAGGACAATATTATTGAAATATTAAATGAAATGTCAGAATTAAAGAATCATTCAAAGTGTGAGCTATCTCTTAAAATTGCACAATTTACTTGCGGATATCATAAAAATATATAATATTCATAATTTCAAATCCTTTCCAAAAATGTAGCAGCATAATATTGCACAAATAAAGAAGAAAAAGAAATGCAGTGAACTGTTTTTGGAGATTTATAAATAATTTTAACTATCTGTAGATTCAAAATAACTTAAGACAAAGTACGCAATTTGGGTTTTCAGTCAATTTCACTATATATTTTTAAAAGTCTTGAGAATTTTTAAATATTTATTAAATTTTGAAAAATCTTAGTATGTTTATCCACAATTAAACTTCAAGACTTAAATCGATTTCTAAAAAAATAAAAAGCTTCTGAAAATTAAAAAAAAAAATACTGATCTTTTTTTTTATAAAATTGTGCCTGAAATTTTTGCTAGAAGTACTCGAACAAATTCGTGGATATTCTCGCGCCTTTCAAAGAATTTCAAAGGAATAGAATATTTTTTCTTTAAAATTTTTGTAACTTGCACACCACATAGCTAATTGAAAAATTTTCGATTTATTACCAATATTATTTTGAATTGCGACAAACCAGATTCACTTGATTTACGTCAAGTACGCCTCTAATAAAATTTTGATATCCATTATACATCACTATATAAGAGGAAGTGCAGCTACAGGCACACGACATACACTGTTCCATTCGTTCGTACAATCATGAATCATGCAAATTAGTTCCAATAGTAATATTTTTTTTGAAAAAATTAACAGTTGGAAAAGGAGTATAATTTTCATTTTAAAAAAAAGTGCAATTAACATATAAAAAATTGAAAAGTTCGTCCATGATCTTTATGCTGAAATAATGTTCTGGTTTGATTTTCTTTTCTTCCTAATTATAATCCCGAGAATCTTCCATACTAACGAGAACAATAACATAAATGCGAGCACACATCTTTTTAAATAAATCTTATCATTGTGCTGCTTTGAAGCTTTATACATATTTTTTTAAAGAAAAATACGATAATGAATGAATTATTTATAGAAGATTGTTAAACCAAGAAGAACTCGACCATTTTCTTTCTTGTGGTGTGAACAATCCTGCTAGTTTAGATTTTCCACAATAAGCACAGTAAATTCTTTCATCCGTTTAACAGTTAATACTTCCTGAGGATTATGAAATGAATGAAAAAAAAATCTTATCTGCTGGTTTGACCTTTTGTAAATAACAAAGAGAAGATTAAGAAACTTCAAAAGTTTTCTTTTCAGAAGAAAAAAATGAGATTGATTTAGATAAGAAGAGCTGATAATGATTAGTTCTCCTTGGCAAAAGTAAACGTTCAAGTATCTACATCAAATAATGAAATGAGACTTTATTGGGTAGATTAAGTTCATGGTCGAAAGGGCAGAACGAACTTCAGAATTATAAGCGTCGCGTGCAATTCCCGTGTTGTCTGATCTCTTCTTCAAAATTGCACTATATAGTTAATTTAGGCTTTTTAAGTACAGCGATGGGAAATGGTATAGTGAGACTTATTTTTTAATTACAGCTTATCAGTACATAATTTTTAGACTTATTACAAAGAAAATAAAAGATTATTTAAGCTATGTAAAAAGATGATTCAATCGTTATGGAAATTCGCGCGACTTACATTTTTGTAACTTATTTGTTAAATGTTAGATGAGCAGATAAATGTATAACATTTAATTATTAATGGAGTGTTCAGTTGAATTGCTATATAAAAGCATTTTTTTCGTAACAGACACAATATTTCTATTGATAGAAAGAGTGATCAAGGGGTACCCTCAAATGGTATACCTCAAGGAGCATTCAAAAATAATAACAGAACAAAAGGACTGAAAATAGAAAAAATCCTAAGGTAGATAGTTTAAAAAAAATTTATCTAGGTAGTTTGTCTTCTTAAATAAATTAGAAATCGCAAGTACATTTAATATCTCTACTACTAATAATGTCTTTTGTTATCCTGCATTCCATTTGATCTAGAGCTATCAAATTCGGCACAAATAATGTCGGGATGTGTACCTCTAAGCGACATTTTTTTTTGAAATTTCAATTATAATTATAATTGAGCAAAATTTTGATATTTTCCCTTGAAAGCTAGGGAATATTAGTACACAAAAATATTTTTTACAAAGATTTAGATTTTAAAAGATTGTCCTAAATTAGGACAATTTAAATATCGTACAATTTTTCCTTGAATAATAACAATTTAATAAAAATATTTTTTACGTAAATTTTAACATTGTTATTTTATTACATTTAAATTCAAATCATTTTCATTGTATTATCAATATTTTATCGTGTAATTTTATTCCATTGTTGAAAACTGAAGAAGAAAGATTTTGCTTTCGTTTTCCACAGTTTTAGATGTGGAATGCGAAAGTAATGCACCAGTACTGCGAAACACAGCTAGAAAATATATTATCCATGCACTTAAGTTTTCAATGGTACTATAATGTCATGGGACTCGACTTCGTTAGAAATACTCATGTACAATAAAAACAGATCAAATAAATGTAAGGCTAACATGTCTTCAATGTTTGTCACAATTTTGTACTTAAAAAAATATTTTGTTGAGGGATTCACTGATAATCAAATTATGCATAAAGCATTTCACTAAAATTAAACGCAACCAACATTCCCGACGAATCATTTAGCTGCGAAAGGAGGGTAATTTATTAAAATAAATTGATATATTCAGTTCTTTATTTTCATTCTCCTCTTTACATAGCTATTTTTTTCTTTGGCCAATTTTTACTTTCATTAATATCTTCTTATGCTATACTTAGAAAATTTATTGAACCAACATAGCTGTAACTGAAGGAAACGAAAGAAAATCTTTAAGAGTTTGATAAATTAAACCTCCATATAAAATTTAACAGCAAATATTACAAAAATTTTATACCGATTTTTTGGTATTCCTGTGCTAATTTTAAGTGGATTTGCCATATAGCTATTTTGGTGGTATTTACTATCAACTCTGAAAACATAAAAAAATATACAAAGACAAACAATAATAATATATGTTGTATATGCAAAGATTAAATCCTTAATTTTTGGATGTTTCATTCTAACCTTTAATGCATCCATCCATTTGCTATAAAACATTGCCATTAATGTTTTATAGAAAAATGTCCTATTTTGCTATAAAACATTATATCCGTCTCAAAAATCGTTAACATTTAGTTTACTTGTAAATTGAATGCAGTTTTGATTTATTTAAAAAACAAAGCAGGTTTAAAACAAATTAGAATAAATACTAAAATTTTAGCACTCCATTCCATTTATTAACAGATATTAAATCTTGTTGCTTCTCAAAATAACCATTATTTACGCCACAAACATCACTTCTGCGTTACCCAGAATAAGACGAATAAGTAATTTCTCATGGACCATAGAGTAATGTGACAAACATAGGAGTTCCACACATAGGACAACAAGAAAAATTGCACTAAGTAGCATAGATGCGACACATCATTTTGAACTAAGATAGTTGGTATTATCATATACTCGAATCTCCGAAATTAAATATTATCATGCGTTTTTGGGGTAGTAACTAATATTAATGCAATAAATTTAATTATTTTATAGGAGTTAATTAGTATTACAGTATTTATATTTTAAAAATAAGTAAAAAATATCAAAAGAACTGAATAGAGATTTAAAAAAATGGTAACTATAAGCGAATATCTGGTTTTATAATTTTCTAAAAGTGTATTCTGTGAAAGTTTTTGTTTTGCATCATATACTTTAAAATACAGAATCAATGTTTTCAATGAGCTCAGAATTTCGCGAGTACTTCAATTCTAATTATAGGATCATTTTATTTTGTTATTCAAATAATCGTCTGCATTGTATAACTAACTAACAACGTAAAATAAATATATCATTCATAGCATTTATCCCAAACGCATTACCAAAGGTTAAGAAAGGGATATTTTAAATTAAATCAATAAACATAATTAACCGACCATCTCTGGCCCTTGAAAGATAATTTTTTTCAAAACACGAAACTTATTCTTTTAAGCAAACATAAAAGAATAATTCGTGATTGTTACAGCTTGCCTTTTCATTAAATTCTGATTAAGTTAAAGATATGATTAAAACATATCAGTAAAGTTGGATAAAAAGTTTTCTGGGAATATATAACAGGAATTTTTTTTGAAGGTTAATAGTCGTGATGAAAATGATGAACAGTAGTAAGACAAAAGCAAAAAAATTGTTTTTTTGTTAATTTTTATTGTTAAAGCAGCCTTGTCAAAACTTCAAACCATTTCATTTACCACTTCACCTCAAGCATACATTTAAATGTCTCCATCCGATTTGTTTCGTTTCAGTTCAACGAGCTATAGTTCGAGTAAAAAATAGCAGATGAAGAGTATTTTCTCTTTCAGCTGCGAGGAGGAGTGCTTCCGTTTCGAAACATTAAACAATGAAATCGAAACTTCAAATGAGAAAGGATACGCATTGAGAAAAAAGTTTAGTAGTTTATACCAAAGAAAATGAATTAAAAAAATCGAAAAAGACTCATACGAAATGGTCGTTCAATTACTTAGGAGTCAATTAAAGACAAGACTTTAATTATAGGTGACCAAAGATTCACTTACAAAATATGCACGCTTTACGGCCATATATTTGATCAGCATCATGAGATGTTAAAAAAAAAAATCGATGATTTAATTTTTAGAATTAAGGAATCTAAAAATGTCTATCTCGATTGTGTTATAATTTCACAGGAATTATTGCGACTAAAGCAAATTTTATTTAATTACAATGATATGACATGAACAACACTAGTGCACTACAGTTTTACAAACAAGAATTTGTGAAACTGTTGGAATTTATTAATCATTATATGAAATATTTTATTTTGTAAATTTTAATTTCATTAACTTTGTTTCTAGTGGCCTTTTTTTTAATTAAGTGTATTGGTTGCAAAAGATATATAGGCAAATAATAAGGATGCTAAGAGATTTTTTTAGGAATTGCTTTGATATCTGTCGATTTAGGAAAGAGAACCTTAGGTATCTTTGAAAAGCATGCGTGGACGTTATGTTAGTGATATATATATATATACTTAAATACAACAACTGTATGTAGTACAGTCAACGACAGCAAGTACTTCACGGGCCTTAGAAATCCGCCCAGAAATAAAATAAAGCTATCATGAATTCCAAGAAGTATTTTTGAATATTTTTTTTCTTAAAATCAATATTACAATGATTTTTACATAATTTTTGTTATTAAATTGTTTCATATTAGCTGCACAGCTCACTTGTAATTTTGACTCGAGTTTTAAAGAAATGGCTTCCGTTCTTCAAAATTATGCCAGTAGGTTTGAATGAAAATTTTCTAAAATAGAACCGTGTCAGGCAAATTATCTTCTAAACTGTCAAAATTTTATCTTTTTTTCTGGTAAAGTAAATATAACACATTTTCTTTATGTGTTTTTATTAAAGGGGAAATGATGTCTTGTTTTGACAAAAATATAGCGTCTTTTATAATAGGTAACATTCTTAATATTTGCTAAAGAATTTTTCGGGATTACCGATTATCTCTAAAAAGATTATTCTTATCAAAAGTGTGAATTACGATGAACAATTTGGTGAATTGTTTTTAGTGTTTAGAATTCAACAGGTATCCTGTGAAGAAGAGAGTTAAGTAAAAATGTAAATTCATCAAAGAAATTTGATCTCGCTTGGAATACTAATGAGGCAAACTTCTATCATGGATTTATTTATTTTGCTGCCTATTTTGCTATCAAGTACGTAGAATTATTTTTTTAATATACTGATGAATGTTGGATGTCAAAAATACTGCATTTGAGTATTTGTAAAAATTTAAATTAAGCATTATTGAGTTAAAATTGATTATTTTATAGATGCTTGCATTTAGTTAGTAGTTGCTTTATTTAAACTTTATTATATATATTTTTCCATTTCATTATACAGAAATCAATATTTTTTTACCTAAACTTTTAAAATGGTGAAATTTTCTTTAATGGATAAGTCTGCACTCTTTGTGCGTTCGTCTCTTCATGAAGATAATTTCGGTTGAAAGCCCTTTTTAATATTAATAAATAGCTACCGAAGGTCAATGGATTAGTGATAAATTGATTCCTGAATACGATCAAATTAATTTTTCTTGATTATGAATAATAGTGTAAAGAATTTATATTATAATACTTCGTTTTGTAGCAACATGAAAGCGCTTTTGGGAAGCACTTTAAAATTTGAAACAGTAATCAAAAGACTTGGGTGATACTTGAGTCGGTGATAACTGTCCAAGTTTTCATATAGTTTGGTTTGAGGTAATTATTCTGAAGCTTGGAGCTAAACAGGAGGATTTTAGGATGATGTCGTAAATTGAGTCAGAGTTAGATGATGAGAATGACACCTAAGCCAATACTTTTTTGTGGCACTTCAATATTACACTAACGGAATTTGTTTAGACTTTGATATATTTCCGACTTGCATAGGGCAGATCTTCCATAGAATTGGGTTTAGAACTGTCGACCCTCCAACCACGAAGACGAGATCCTAATATGAGTAATCCTCAGTTTTCTTCGTTCCTCCCCTTTTCCAAGTCTCTGAACTCGCACCATTACAAAAAAAAAAAAAAAAAAAAAAAAGTTTGACACTTGACTATATTACCTTCAACAGATCCTGATATAGGCAGTTTTTATTTATGAAATCAGGTCTCATATTCATAATTCCTCAATCCTGAGGCCAAGACTTTCACAAAATACTCCGCAACTTCAGTATGATATAGGGCCACAGTAACTTTGTGGTGAAGTCTTGAGCCGGAGGGTTCTGGGTTCCAAACCCGATTCCACAGAAGATCGGCTTGATAAACCTCGCAAGTCCACCAGCTGGTGTAATCAGGAAGTTTAGAGTGCAACTCGAATGGTGTCTTCGTCATTTGACTACAGTTAAAAATGATGCCCGTTCCAAATCAACCCTTGGATTGTTTTGAAACAGAGCTGTAATATATTTAAACAAAGTAAATCTATTTGAGGAGCTCACAGAATAAGAAGAGATAGCCTGTGCCGTTTATAACAAATTATTTCTTACACGAATTTATTGTATATTAGAATAAATTAATGATTCGACACTTGTTTTCTCAATGAAGATTGTAAAATTATTTATTAGCATGCATTCGGGCCTATTCAAAATCTCAATTTTTTACTCACACAGACAATGTGTATAATAAAATTTGAGACCAAGTGCAAAAAGCACAATTCAACACTATTCAGATTTGCTTTTTAATCGTTGAAGTTGCTTTGGTAAGAAGAATAGATAAAAAAAATTCATCGATCAGGTGCAAATCGCCAGCATTCCAGTTACAAGTGAGTTGATACTCCATTATCCGTGAAAATCAAAGCATACATTCACAGAGAAAATCCATTATGTGTGAGCAAGAGATTAATTTTATTTTTCGATTAACATTGACGATGAAATTTTTTGTATTTTTTTTTTTGGATGGATTTTTTTTTTCAGATCAAAATAGATGTGTTGAAATTCTCTTAGTCTCACCACTGCTTCTGATTGTCTCAGCAATCTAAATGATATTTGAAAATGCCTAGAAATATTTCCATTTTTAGATAATTAAGTATGGTACGGAGAAATTGAAGTTAGGGATTAAAACTCGTAGTTTAAGATTCAAGTGATTTAATTAAAATTTTTTGGTGCATCATAGACAAGAAGAAAATTTTTACATGTCCGGAATGCGTGCGATGTAATATAAATCACGATATTAATTTAATTTTCTGCGAAAATTAAAAATTATTTGCAGAAACTGAGAGGTTTTTTTTCTCAATTGTATATTTATGATATTGTAATTCTTTTAATAAACGAAGAAATTTAAATCTTTAATATTATAGCTTTTTCTTAAACATTTTGAGGAAAACCTGGTGCAAAGTCTTTTTCTCTGATGGAAATAACGTTTTCCAATCTCATTCGATGAAGAGAATTTCAAGAGAATTTCAATATCCTATAGTGGCGAAAGTTTTGAGCTTTCAAAGGGAAAAAAAGGGTCATTTATAGAATGATATCCCCCTTCAATAAATGGATGAAAGAGTAACCGATATAAGATAGAATAACATTTTTTTTTGCCTTGAATATTGGTTTTGTTTCAAAAAATTTTTTAAACTGTGAAGAACACACGGAGTCCTTAATATCTGCTTTCGTTTCACATATATCTGTAAATGTTAAAAATAATTCAACAAAATAAAGAGAACATTTCTCGGTTTTAGCAAATATATAAAGGAGAAATTGAATGAACGATACGAAAGAGTAATTTATGTATAAGAAATAGTAAATTTGGAAATTTTATATAGAGCAAATTAGATATTATTTTAAAGGAATGACTCTAAATGCAAATTATATTTCTTAAATACCAACACTTCAAACCTTTCTGTCATGAATTTTTAAAATTTACCAATAAAAAATATAAAAAATGTAGGATATAATGAAGCCCTTTCTTCACCTATAGGAAATAGTCAAGTTTGAAACTTTATATGGAGCAATTTAGAACCCAACATTTCTTAAGTATCAAAAATAATTCTACCATGAATTTTTAAACCTACCTATAAAATAATAAAAAAGTAATACTAATATATATAATAGGAAAATATAAATTATAATATTGAAATATAAAGACACGGGATCCTTTGTTATAAAATTTCTGAGATAACACCTACATAAGCAAATGGGACTTTCATGTTGCGTAATTATACTTATTTTGTTAATCAAATTTATGTAGAGATATTTTTAAATAGTTTTTATTACTTATTACATTATCCATTTCTTTATATGTCTAGTGTTTTATCTTGGATAAGAAAAGAAAAATAGCATCACCACTCTGACTGAATAACGAAGATGGAAAAAAAATTTGTTTTAAAAAAATGCTACATTTTTCGACATATTGTAAAGCCTTTTAAGTTTCAGACATCCAGTACCTCATTTTATTTGCGCAAGATTCACCAATACTTTTTTCAGTAGTTTAAACGTAGTAAATGTAGGTCAATGGAAACAGTTCGCCGGAACAAAATTCTTCATTTTTGATCCGAAGACATTAACTATGCTCTTAACTATAGGTTGTCAAAATCAAGATGAAGAACTAGTTCATGAATATGTAACAGGGAGAAATAGCGAGCAATGGCTCATGGGCAGGATATTGGGTTGAAACTGTCAATGACTACGCCGATTTTTTTTCCTTATTTTTATTAATTTAGATTTTAAAGCCAACCAGGTTTTACTAGTCTTTCTTTTGCTAGATTTTTAATAAAAAATACATGTTTCAAAATTTTAGAATATTTTTTTAATTTAAAGAATTAAAAAATAATTTAATAAATTTATGTATATTTTTGCTTATCGATTGATTTTTCTTTTGTGCATGCTTGAATTTTTTCACAGAAATAACGATAATAGAATTCTTCCTTCCGAAGCATTTAAACGGAAAGTTCTTCCATACAATTATTAAAACAAATTTTTTCTTCAATTTTTATGTGCATAAGACATCAGAATCTTTCATCAGTGGAATAATTTGAAATTTTCGAAAAGAAGTTTAGATATGCTCAAGAATTTTAAGGGGAAAAAAAAAAAAAAAAAAAAAGGGAGGGTTGAGTTGTTTTAAAAAGTTTCTTTAAGAGAATACAGAAATTTTTAGATTTGCAAAGAATGTGCATTGTTTTAAAGTTTTCTTAAAATTTTTCTAATCATAAAATTTAAGTTTACAGAAATGCTAAATGTTAGAAGACATGGTTTTTCAATAATATTCCAGCAGTAAAATAACTTATGTAAAATCGTGCGACATACTTTTAACGATTTGGTTTTTTTTTTTAAATAGTGGAAACGGATGTTAAATGTCTAAATTTTGTAACCACAAATAGCAATTTTTCCAATACTATTTTATGGATTACAAATAAGTATTTGTCTCTCATATAGCGATTTTTCCACGAAAAACAGAAATAACGTCATTTATACAGTATTACAGAATTAAAAAAACACACACACCCTAAAATAAGCAATATGCAGTCGTTGCTCGAGTCACCAGAGCATTTCCAATGAAAGGGAGGGGAGAGAGAGATTTTAAAAACCGTGGGTTAAAAACACCTGGCACGGTTTTGATTTTGGGAGTGAGGAGCGTATAAGGGAAGTTATTGTATTGATGGAGGATATTGTATAAGCTATTCGATGAACTTCGAAATTTCCCGGAGTGCAAGAGCAGATGTTATCACTACCAATCGTTTGCTATTTCACGTCATTAGCGAAGCAAAATTATAATCTCTAACGATTTTTATTTAGTTTTGAATATTTTTCAACATTATGTCAACAGCAGGTGCACTATGCTACATCTGCTCCTTTTAAAATCGAATCGTGTTTTGTTCGTAAATTCTGACTCATGAAGGCCAATATTAATATTTAACAGAGAAAAGCGGCGGCAATATTCTGTATTAAAAAACTAATATAATGAAGAAAGTTTTTTTACCTAGAGCTGCCTGTCTTTAGAAGGTAGGAATAAATAAAGGTTCCAGAGCATCTCGCTCTGGAACCTTTATTTCAAATTTAAATTATTTAAATGACTGTCAAATTTCGGAGTTTTCATATGTTTTTTGCCAATATCTTCAGAAACAATTAAAGCACAAAAAATTATTTTGTGCAGAAATTAATGCAGAAATTAATTTTTCCAGAGATGTCGTTTAAAATTATATGGTATGTAGTCTAATTTTTATAACTATCATATTTAGCTGTTCAAGGTCATTTAAGTGAACAGTTTTACATGTTCTCCACTGGAAATGGAAGGGAGAAAAATAAACAAACAGGGTGTAAAGAAGAGTCGAAGAGTAGAAATTGTATGGTTCACTAACAGAAAGAGTTGTTTTTTTTTTCTTCAGAAAATTTTTCATAAGACTTTGTTTAAAACTTGAAGCACTTTTAGGCAATTTAAAATGTGAAAAATAATCTTTCCATTGATATTTAACTAAATTTCCTGCGACTTTTTGTGAGATTTTATATCAAAATTTTATTCCTGTTTTAAAATATATACTGAACCAATCTTTCAACAAATTCAATTTGAATACTACAAATGCAATAAAACAGTTCAAGTTAGAGGGATTATTACATTTTTTATTTTAAAAAACATTTTTTATTCTTGTGTCATTTTTACTTGAAATTAAATGCATTTCAAAAGGTTTTAATAATATAACAGGAAATTTAAATCAATATTTAACAAATGGCAGGGGATAACTACTTTCATTTGCAGTTTTGTCAATATTAAATTTAATATATCGATTATCACTCTTTGAATTGATGTTTCCTTGAAGTTTTTTGAATCGCAAAGAGTCTGATTCCTATTATTTTATTTATTTATTTTTACATTTCAATCTCAACGTTTTTTTTTTATTTTGAAAGTAGCTTTCATTTAAAAAATCCTACGTTTTCATCAATCGTTTTTTAAAATGTTTTTTTAAGTCACAAACATAAGATTAACAAAAAAGAATTATATTAAATTATCAAGTTGCATTGATTCAACCAGAATTCGCACTATATACAATGAAATAAAGTACAACAGTAAAAAATATAGCGTTCATCAGGGGTCTCAACCGGGGGTTGTTGATAAAAGCGGGGTTGCCAGAGGGTAGACAATTCTGCCCTTGGCAGTTTGAATATCTCGGGATACTAAACAGCTTCATATGGTTTATAGACTTTTTTTTAAAATTCTAATCTTCACTTTTATCTATCATTTTTCTCATAAATATCAGCTCATTACTTTCTGAATTCCAACTGAAAACTACTTCCTCGGATAGCTTCAATTTCTAATTAAAAAAAA
>JAPMOR010093850.1:25766-38002 GCA_026543865.1 Argiope aurantia | reverse complement strand
TGAATTTTGAGGGAATTTCTGTTTTTAGAATTTAATTGTCATCCAAAACATTCCAATTTATGGCTCTATAAAGTCCAATAAATATATCCTCGCTTTCTAATATTATAAGATATAATTTTTATTCAAAGATAATTAAGCACTAATATATTTGCCTTGAGGCGTACCATTTTTCAAACAATTTACAGATCATGCCAATGTTACTGTGCAAGACACAAAAAATATTTTTAAATTTATAAGGCACTAAATTTATGCTTTACTGCTTTATCTAAATTTTAATAATTTAAGCTATTTTAAATAAATATTTAATATCACTAAGTCATCATTCAAAAATTTCGAGTACGATAATTTTTACCAGCTATTTGTATTTTGTTTTGTTGGTTTTAATTTCATCATAAAGATTGCTTTAACTGCAGCTCCAGTTTTTATTTAGTTGTTTTATTTTCATTTTAAAAATGTTATTTGTTATGGTTTTAGTTGTTTGGTTATGGTTTTGTTCTCCAGATGGAAATATACTTTTTTGAATGAATTAAAAGAGATTAATACTACAAATTGAAGTCTCCATTAAATATTCATGTAACTATGTCTTATGTATATACAAACAGTGAATCATTATACCAAACTAGTAAAACATGTTACAAATGACACACGTCTCTACCGTTATTCTTAGCTCTTGATCTCTTGAGTAAATTCATCATTCGAATGTGAAGATTCAGGTTTACGCCATTGCAAGCAGAAGCCGCTGCCATAACTGTTACTCGAAGTGAAGCATTAAAAATAATACTCGTTTCAACCTTTCAATAACTGCTTATAAAAAGTCATTATTAACTCCTTGCCAATACATTATAGATATGCCGAATTTCTTTTACCCTGCGTGAAATGTAAGCGATTAAATGGGCGATTACGATGCAGATGTTTAATCACCTTCGATTATTGCTACACTTTGTTCAGCTTCTAATGGCGGCCCCCATCAGGAAACCCCTAAGGAATGCACAGCCATAAAAATAAAGAGGGGAGTTAGCTCCTGGTGCAATATAAAAGTGTTATAAGTGCGAGAAGGATGTTCTTCTCACCTCCCCCCCCATCCTCTGGTACTGGCAAGAGTATTAGAGTCCATAATGAAAGCGATCTATATTCACGGCTGAAAATTTCATTCTAATGCTGCAAGAGCTAGGTTTAATATCGCTCAACAAATCCCCAATCTAAAACACCCTGCACCCCACTTCATGTGTTATGACGCCTTCCACACTTGACCCACACTCCAAGATATTAAGGGTAGGGGGGTTTAGATGAGGTTCACATGAGGGGGATATTAGATCGAAAGAGTGAAGTTAACGATCAGGCCCCACTTTATGTATTAACTGTCGTCACTGGTAAGTTGGGAATTGACAGCGATGAACTTTTAAGCGCAGGATCACTGGAGCGCTGTCACGTGACGGCAGGTGAATATTTACACGTCTTTTAAATTCATAAATAGTCTGAAGATATTTTTCAGCAATTGAAGTTCCATGTTTCTCATCGAATTTCACGCTGAGGAGAAACTGCAGATTCGCAAGCAGAGTTCTAACCCATTTAAATCTGAAGAATGGTCTTGCAAATTCCGCTGTTTTAATAGGAAGCGGATGACGCCTGGAAATTTCCGGAATAAATTATTCAAATTATTTCGCCACTCTTTTCGCTGCGGATAATTATGGCGACATGAAATGGTTTATTCTTTACCGCTTGAAGAGCCCAAGACAAAGTGAAGAGTTAATTCTTTATAATGAGTTTATTTTGTGCTAATAACCTCGTCTTTATATGCCGTTTAAGGGATAAAATCTGAAACACTTCAATCTGACTATAATTAAGAAGATTCTGTAAAAGAATTCATGAGGAAGAAATTAATGAAGATATGAGGTAAAACAGGCAAAATATCTCCATAACATCGCCCAGATTTAAAAATGGTATTTTCACTAATACTGTTCATTTCTATTTTTAAGCATATTATATTTTTAAACGTCTCGATATCTCGACCATTGGCAACCTTTCTCTTAATGAGATATTTCGAACATTTCATTTTATTTGATTTGATTTGGTTATTATAAAGTGACTGTAAACTGAAATCCTGCTTTTTAATGTACAGTTCATTTTTATTTGTTGTTTTTTGTTTTTCATATACTTTTCTCGAATTCTATTTTTCTCTATTCAATAATTTATACGGAAAAATTTGTTTTTTATTTATAAAATTTATATTTTTAATTATAAGAAGGTTGAAAGGAAAATTTTAAATTTTAAATTTGTGAGTGAAACACTAAAAAGTTTTTAAAAAATGCAAAAACAACACTTTATAAGATATAATTAATATTGTAAATTTAATTGAATCGCAAATACAATATAAAATTTTTATTGCCAAAAAATAAGCTCATATAGAACATGAAAAACTACAGGAAAAGAAATTGCTAAATACTTATATTTTTCTAGAGAGTTAGTTTTTGGACAAAAATACTGCACACTAATAAGAAAAAGGCATTGCATTCAATAAATATAAAAGCAATTATTTTATTTTTATTCTAGGTGCAACCAATAATTTCAATTTTTCGAAAATTCAATCTAAAATATATTACATTTAGATATATAGGCGACATTTGTTCGCATTATGTAATAAAATATATCAGAGATAATATTTAGTTCTCAATTATTTCACAAAGAAGAAATCATATTGCTTAACATTTAAAACAATAATGAATTACATAAGTGTTTATTATTATCGCAAATGTATTTTAGTAACTAACTGTATCTCATACCCAGTAATTTTGTCAATATTATAAATGATTTCTAGAATTTTGATGAGTCTTTTTATGAGAAACACAGCTCTAAAAGTCTCATCAACAATGGAGTTTTGAACTTAACATTTTAAAACTCATGTAGATCGTACTATTTGTTGAAGTTTTGGAAATCTGTTTTGTTTTGTTATGCGGCTTTCTATTTTCCCGCCAATTTATCTAAAATATCAGATTTTTCTTTAAACGAGAAGTGATTAAATTTCAACTAATAGAGTAACTTGTTTATTAAATTGAAATACATTTTTAAAAATATCAGAATAGATGGAAGAATGATTTAATGCTGAAGCCTAATTGGTATTTCAGAATATGTTAAATGTTTTATGTATGTATTATGTAAATGTTTTATGTTATGTATGTATTATGCAAATGTTTTATGTTAAATGTTTTATGTAATATGTTAAATTTTATGTTATAAACTAAAAAATAAAGTCTTTCCAACCTTGCTGTATCTATAAAAAATTAAAATTTAATGAAAATATCTGCAGTAAGGAAGAAAAATATTGACCTTAATGAACTGTAGTATATTTTTTATACATCAGATTGTATGACTGCAACGAAAATAATGTTTTAAAAATGTGTGACTATGAAACATATTCATCACTTCATTTTACTTTGTTAAAGTCTGAAGGTAATTACCACAGTTTTCATTACTGCGCCAAATTTGCAATCTCTTGTTCTAATGGTCTGTTATAATCATCGCCAAGTCTTTGTATCTTTTTCTGTTTCTCACACATTGCACGCATGCATGCATTCTCCTTTAATAATAATGGAGAAAATGTATGAGCAGATAAGAATGGAATGTGTGAGGATGAAGCCACAACCGCAATATAAAGTAATTCCGCACTTATGTATTTTTATAGTTGTTTATGACAATTTTAAAAACTAACGCAAAATTTTAAATTTATGTCTATTTCAAAGTGTATATCTGTTCTGTTTTTAAATAACATAATCGTTTTTCCAATATCAAATAGAATGTTGTATCAGACTACACATTCATTGTTCTATTTTCATTTTGAAAAATTGCAACTGATTCCAAATGTGAATAGACGTTAGAACTAATCACTCTGCTTTCAGTTCTTTGTTGACTAACCACAACAACTGAGTAAGGCAGGCCTTGGTATATGTAATACATATTTTTCAAAAACTGATTTTAAAATAATTGTAATTCATCTTTAAAGATTAAGAAGGGTTCTAATAAAAATATGAGGTGCAGAGATAGTACAAATTCCTAACATAAATTTTAGAAAATTTACACACTAAAAACAAGTTATATATTTAAAAATGTGAAATCAACTAAAAATTTCTTACCATTAAGGAAATGTCATTTTAATCAAAAACAAAAAAGATTATTTATTGATCTCTAAAAGGTTTCTGACAGTGAAGCCATCTAAACACATTCCACATTTTCCAATAAAATTTATCTTCTTTATAATTACATATTCATATATACATGCAACCTTTATAACGCCCACAGATTTTATGCATTAAATCCAAATTCAAATATCGTCTCCTTTCTCCTTATTCTTTGGGAAACCCATTGAAGATTCCACGAAACTATCTGTCATTCTTCGCACAAAACAACGTCAGGGAAACGAAACAGGTGAAGCTTACTTTCGTATATGTTATATTTATCCCTTCCACTCAAATCAAATAGTTCAGTGCTCTTCGCTACAGTTGAGTAGCTTTAATTTTTATGGCGAAGCGTAACCCTGAAATATGGTCCGTGTATCAACTTTCTTCTCTTTCCCCTCTAGCTGATTCATGGGCCTCTATAAGTCCTTTTATTTCTTCAGGATGTTATTTATAGCTTAGCTATGAGATATAGTACCACTGACATTTTTTTTCTTTCTACTACCGTTTAAGTTCAGTGCAAGGAGAAAAAAAAAGATTAAGGATGGTACATTTTTCTTTTTTTCTGCTGCCGGGACATTTTTTTTTCTTACAGTACTGTATGAAAAAGAATGTACCTCTAAAATAAGCATTAAATTAACCGTAAATTCGGAATTGAACCATAAATTTAACGTTAGTGAGCTATTAATAGGAATTGCTTAAGCCGTGTGAAAATATTTGCAGCGTCATCAAATAGGTGCACGATGTTGTTAAACAAACTTTATCGGCATTTAAGCAAATGATTTTTTTTTTTTTTACTTTTGAGACAGTCAATATTGATACATTGACCTTAATCTGAAAAAATAGTTATATTTAGCAATTGGAATTTGAAATGGAGTTGGATTAATGAAAAATTATGGTAATATCTTATGGAGTAATAAAACCGTCTTGAAAATTTATCATTTACGGTCGTTTCATACTTCTTAAATCTTGCGAAACAGCATTTAAATCAACATATTTATTCTTCATAAAGTTCATCTTGCATTTTTAATATTTAAAACCATTCTCTTTTTAAAATATAACCTTACTAGATTTCAGAAAATATTTCTCATAAGGTAAGTTTTTTGGAGAATTCAAACATGTCGCATTAAAAGTACAATTCTTTATAAAAAGACAGGATTTTTTCATTCGGGGAATTGAGAGAGATTTTTTTTCATCTTACATCCATATGAGTTAATTGAAAATATGGAGTTTATTTAAAACTAAATTTATATTTTGTTTCCTAAAATAAATACGAGTTCCTATTTTGTTTTAATTATTTCATATTTTATCTAATTTAAAAATTTTATTTAAAAGAATTTTTTACTTACAAAAATTAACTTACATGTTTCAAAATATAATTGAAATAATTCACATAAATATCATCTTCATCTAAAAAAAATATTTGCCGCATTTTACTTCTAATGTAGTAAAACATTATCCCATATTATAACGATATTCAAAAGTGTAGAGATTATTTAACACTATCGTAGAAGTATTGTACAATATCAGTGAGCAACAGGAAAGGAATGCCTCTAAAGCTTTAGCTTCTTTTAGATTCTATTATGAAACAAATAAAAGAAAGAAGACGATTATAAAACTTTTAAAGAAAATTTTAAAAAATTGTAATAAGTTACATACTTTGACAATCTCAGTTTTCAAATATGGAAAAAAAAATGGGAGCATATCAAAGAACGATTTTTTCATGAACAATCTACAATTTACTACTAATAGAGAACTTAAGTCTTTTCTAATGTTTTAATTCATCCTTTTAAAGTATCATTATAAATAAATATACTTTTAAATTAAAAAAAAATCATTTAAACAATATATAAATTGATCACAGATAAATTGCATTAAAATTTCATTTTCTTTCACAACAAAATAACTATATATTATGCTTTAGTACATATATATAATCAATACTTCAGTGAGTAGAATTTGCAGAATATTTAAGATTAAAATATTTGTAATCGGTAAAAAGCTTTGTAAAATTATTTCAGCAGGCAAAAATAGCATCATATATTGATATTCGCTTAATTAAACTAACTATAAAAGATTTTTTTAAAAAATTGAGTTCCAATATAGATAAATATTTCTGAATATAAATGGGCAATTTTTATTAATTAACAGCATTAGAATCTAAGAGAATATGCTAAATAATGGATTAGATATTTGAAAAAAAAAGATTAAAAATGAAAAAAAAGAAAGATTAAAGATAAAAAATGATTAAAAATCAATTTCTTGAATATCAAGACATAATGAGCACTCAAAGGTAACTTCTTCAAATATTGATCAACAGAAAAACATTAAAAGAATTATGCCCCCAAATTTCAATTCGAGAAAAGGACCTAAAATTTGGAGTAAGAAAGACAAATAAAAACCAGCTAACATTTATTTTTGCTCTAAATTTACTGAGAACACGATTTTTGGATTCTAATAGAGTTTAATTATTTCATTTTAGTTGTTCAGAGAGAAGAAAACAATTATAATTAAAATTCATATGGTACGTTATTAAATCCCAAAAAAGTCTATAATTTTAAAATTTAGAGGAAAATTCTGTGTTTTATTGTAATACAGACGCACATTGCCTTTTATTTCACGATGGACTATGGAAGAAGAACGAATCGGTTCAAAGTAACAAGTGAAACATACTTTGATTTGCAAAAAGAAAAATACCATTTTTCTTCGAAAATGTTGACTTAAAATATATTGGAAAAATATATAAATCTTTGTCCACGAATCTTGATTCGTGGGCATGTTAAGCAATATATCGTCGGTGTTACCCAGGTTATTGAAACTTGAAGGATAATATACGAAGGCACACTAAGTAACTGGGTTATATTGACATTAATGAAATGGAAATGAAAGATTGTGATGTCACAGCAACAACCACTGAGACGAAGAGTGATGTTATCGCAAAAGGAAGCTAAACAGTCGGTATCCATTACAGTGCTTCATTTTTTTTTTTTTTGCTTCACTTTAACGATAAACAATTCAAATATGTATATGGATACTTGATAAAAAATAATACGGATAGTTATTTTTAACTCGTAAAATTAGCAAATTGTACGATTCTAAGAAAGTATTCGTTATAAATTTCGAAACAGTTCTATATTTTTTTTAAATCAACGTTAATAAAATTTATCTTATTAAAGACTAACAATTTATTTTAAATATTTTCAAATCAATCCAAACAAAGCAATGCATTCTTCATCTGGCTGTAAGAAATCCTGGACTTCTAAGTCATACCAGCTGACATTGTCAAATTGGATCTAACTATTTTTCAATTCCAAATCGAACTTTCCAAACGAACTCTTGATATTTGTATATTACAATGTGATGACACATATTGTTATCAAGTTCGACATGAAATGAAATAATTATGGAAATACGATTCTAATACTTTGAAAGTGTTCCAGTAACGTGAGGTATGGTTCCAGTAACGTTTATCCAGCTCTTTCAGCTTCAGCTTATGTACAGCTCTTACGACATAAAAATTTCATCCACTTATTAAAATCTTGCATGCATTATTGAGTTCACAAGTAGTCAGAATGATAGACAGAAAAAATTGCAAAAATAGGTTTTTTAGAGTCAGGTAAATCTGAACCTTGATGGTTACACAAGATATCAATTTCGAACTTTTATGACGATTACAATAATTTTTCTTTATATATTGAGTATACTAGAAAATAATGATTTCTGAAATTTTGTAAGCTTATCAAAACAGAATGTAAAAAATCTTTCAGAAAACAAGGTTATGTAGAAATCTAAATTTTCTTAATTTTAAATAATACACTATGTTTATTTGTGAAATGATATATTATATTGTAAATGATAAGGTATATCAAGGGAGATTTTTTTATTATTTTTTTTGTTATTTTTCTTTATTGATAATCTTGATAACACACAGTTTTTCAGATACATTAGAATTCGAAATACGAAAAATAGTATGTTTCTTTCAACCAAAATTGATAATTGCTTACACTAAAAAAAAAAAAAAAAGAAGAAGAAGAAGAAAAATGAGTATACAATAAGAGAAATGAATTGAAATTATAGGGACTTGAAAGGTTTTATAATTAAAAAAAATATATTTTAAAATAAGAATGATATCATCTGAATAAAGGAATTATTTTTCCGGGGAAATAAATTTTATATATTAAAATAGAATTTCAAAACGAAGTATGGTGCAGTTGATGTAATGATATATATTTCATAAAAAATGAATTTACGATGGTAATGATATAATTTTGATTTTGAATCAAAAAATTATTATTTAATTAAATTATTTCTAAGAAATATTGTTTCCAAGTAGAATTCTGATAAACAAACATAGAAATTTTTACAATATTTTTAGTTCCTTTTATATGCAAATAACTTGCGTTGGGAAATAAAATATAAAATAAAATTAATCATATTTGAAATTTAGAATAGCAATAATATAATAAATATAGGAATACCAGAAATAAAAAAAAGAAAACTAGAAATACCCAACACTGGGAAATAAAGAAAAAATGCACTTTCCATGAACATTCTTGGTTCTTTAATAAAAATGTAAATTTTTACATAAAAAAATATTTATTTCGTTTGAAATTCCATTATTTACTATTTTCAAATAAAAAGCAACGTATAATGTAACAGTCAATTAAATGAGCTGTTGGAAATAATATATTTCCCGACGGGTTGTAAAAGATTCTATTTAATTTTATTTGTTATTTTATTAAATAAATAGCGATCAAAATATAATTCCAACAAACAAACCATTATTAACTTGAATGAAATAAATTCCGAGTGATAATTATGGATAATTCAGTAAGTTTCTAAAATGAATCGCATTTGTCATAAAATCTCTCATTAGTATTCTTTAATTTCAAACAAATCTGGACATTTATCCGCGAGTGCACATAAGTGAATTGCGCTGACAGAGAGGTATCGCGATGATTCCTGAGAGTTCTTAATGCCTTTTGCGCAAATTGAGATACTAATTATTCGAATACATTGTTTCAACACTTGAAGTTCATACTCAATTGTATACATTAAGGACGTTCCTTTGTTGTCGAAACGCTTCACTGTTCCGCTGCTGGGACTAAGTCACCTCAGTGGCGACCCAGATTCAAGCCATCTGGGCTCTGGGACATGGGATAGCGACGTCCCTTAAGGTCGCAGCGAGGCCACCATTCGTCACTCCCTTAATCAGTGGCCAGCCTTGCTCGGGGTCTGACTAATTAACGTGGTGGAAAATTGGACGGATTTTCTAAGGGGCAGTTACATTTTCTGAATTGTTGAAATTCTCTAGAGGAGAGGAAGGAAATGGTTTAAAATCAAATTGGTCTCCCATTAAAGCTTCGTGTAGCTTTTCTTGCGTCCTCTGAATAATTAAAACTGACTCTAATGGATGTACCAGGAGCTTCAGATGTCTTCGTCGACAGCACTGAGTATTAGTTAAATGCCTTCGTAGCGATAATTCTTGGGGTTCTTTTAATGAGCGGGTATTAAGCAGTTTTTCTTCGCGAAGGAAGAGGAGGGGAAAAAAATGATTCGTAGTTTGAATTTTAAATTAAAATGCATACGGCGAGAATAAGGTAGTTTTGGTTGAGGTAAAACTGTTATGCCAGCGATATTTTATTTCTCTTTGCATAAATGAAGCGAATTCGCAAGTCAGGAATTCTTGCTTATAAGTCAGAAATCTTTAATTTCGTATAATTACTCCATGTGTCCTTTCTCAGAGTAAGGCATTTGAAGCATCAATTACCTTTAGGAATTTAGTTAGTTTAATGCATTTTGATGTAACTTAAGCTAATCTTTTCATTAATTTATAAAACTTAATTTATTGTTTTTTAATTATGCTTCTGCATTCTAAATGAAATATATAAAATAACAAACATGTTTCGACACAGTACAAGTCTATTAATATATCTTTTAAAAAGAAATTTAATATAAATTCTCTGTATAAATCTATACTTATAAATAAAGCTCAATGTGTGTGTGTGTGTTGGCGTTCTACTTGCCAGGTCATTTGACCTACAGCTACCAAATTTGGTACATGCATACCTTAGAGGTCAGGAATGTGCACCTGGGGTCCGTTTTTGAATTTTTAATTAGAATTTTAAATATTTATTAAAAACTAACTTTCCCGCAAAAAAAAAAAAGATCTTCCATTTTCTCCACGCCCAATTGAGTAAGGCTTCAGTTTTTCCCCCAACAGTAATGAGGCTAGGGTTAACATTTTTCGGTCCATTATTTCAAACGATTCTGTTTATTTTCTTAATGTTTTATGCATTTAAAATTAAACATTGTTAATAAATCCATCTTTCAGATTCATTATCAAGTGCTTTTGAATTAAAATGACACAGAATAAAGGAAATTAAAATTTTCTAATCTGCATAGCGTTACCCCAACTGGCGTAGAAAAATTCACGCATTTGCGTTACCGTAACTGGCGTTGAAAATTCACGCATGCGCATTGTGTTCTGATTGTTGACATGACAACCATTATCAAAGGATGATTTAAATTATTTTTAGGTTAGTTGCATGTTTTTTGTAATTAAATTCTATTTATGTTAGTTATATATTTTTTGTATATGCTTATAGTTTTAAGTGCATCGTTTTTTTTAACTTGTTTTCGACCGATAATTTTAAACGATTCTGTTTATTTTCTTAGTGTTTGATGCATTTAAAGCTAAACATTGTTAATTAATCGATCTGCTCATGAGGAATCTGAGAAAATTTTGTTAAGAAATTCTTGAGATATTAAATTAAGAAAGATATTCTTTAGTGCTCATAAAGTTTAAACGCTCAGAGACTCTGTTATCAGTAATCATATTATAAAAAATTGCTTTGCTTCAGTAAAAAATATTATTATATTAATTGCAGATTAACTCTTTCCACTTTAATTTAAAGCATAAATTCTATGAGAGGTAACAGAAAATTAGGGAGATACATATTACGCTATGATTGAAGGCGTTTATATTATTATGAGTGAATTATATGACTATCAAAATTTGAAGTTTTAAAATTAAAATTTTTAATTATTAAAATTGTAAAATTAAAATTTTTAACATTTAAATGAACATTAAGATTGGCGAACTGGCTGGTAGCCAAATGCTGCTAGTAAATAATACACTCAGTTTTTGATAGGCACTTAATTTAAATAAAAATAATTTTTCTTCTACTCCATATCGAAAATTTCAATGGCAAATTGTTTAGAGAATTCATTATTCTCGGCAGGAATAGTCAAAAGGGATTTTCATGCAATTAATATATATATATATATATATATTTGAATTTTCCTGTAGAATTAAATGATGGGGAAATTTTCCAGTATTACTTGAAATGTCATTATCAACTTAAAATAAAAATAAAATTTCTAAATTTTAGAGAAATAATAAATTTTGGAGGAAATGCACTTTTATTTTTGTTTAGATAAAGTTGCAATGGCTATAATAGTCGTTTTTGTAGAGACAGAAAAAAAGCGATAGAGCTAAGTAAATTTATTTATTTCATTCATATATTGCTCGCCAGTGAAAAGTTTACTTGTTTTCATAAAAAAATGCTATAAAAAATTATAACTCTAAAGCGAATTTGAATCAAACGATTACAAATTAAAGGATGATGTATATTTCTAATATACAAAGAACAAAAGTCAAACTTTGTAAATATAAAATTATTGCCACGCAGTATTTCGCAACAGGTTTTAAATATACCAAGGTTCAACTTTTGTTCATTTTGTCTTTATTACTAAGAGAATGTTGGTAAAATTGCAAAATATGTATGGTAAATATATCAATAAAAATTATATTAGGATGTGAAAAGAATCCTATTAAAAAATATACTAAGAAAAAAAATTATGAAGTTTTCTCATTAGGAACTTTTCACATTTTCTTTCTATACACACGTTTTCATTCAACATCTATTCAATATTTCAGTATGTTTAACTTCCTTAATGTAAAAGTAAAGTATACTGAATACTGAATATATACTAGTATACTTAGTATTTTTTTTATAATTTGATATATATATATATATATATATATATATATATATATATATA
>JAPMOR010093850.1:5003-18967 GCA_026543865.1 Argiope aurantia | reverse complement strand
TTCTTTTTTTCATCCTTCAGTACACAAACTCATTTTTTCGGTTATAAGAATATGTGTGTTTCATATTTTACGCAGAAGATGCCAAAATATCTCTTTAGGAAATGTATTATGAGCAAATTTTCTTTTCTTCTCCCTTCTTCAGTTCCTTCATATGCTGTGGAACAGTTCTGGTTTAATGGAAAGAGCAGAATTATGAATCAATAATGTTTGCATTTTGTTATCACTGTTGTTCCTCCCACCATGTTTTGTCTTAGAGACGCATGCATTAAGAATTTTAAAGACTTTTGTTTCTGGAATTTCCGAATACATAAGTAGAAAATAATAGATAAATTACATTACCTCAGATTTCAAACCAACTTTGTAAAGGAACAATGCTGAAACATTATTATAGTTTATGCGAAATATTTCAATTAGTTTTTGCTGATCTATTCGAACATTAAAGAAATTAAAGAACCTCCCTTGTTTGTTTGTTTTTTGTTCTCTGGTAAGACAACTCTGTAATTCTAAAGTAATTTTCTTTATCATTTAATATATAAATATGTTGAAAACAGATTTTCCTTTCTAGTTCTGAAAATTGTTTAAACTATTATATGCATTTTAAGAGGAAAAATTCAAATATATAACTTTAAAAATGCTTTATTATACGTTTAATAATATTAGCAAAATAATAATTAAGTCAAATGAAAAGAGGTGAGATTAAAAAAAAACTATATTGCTTATGGCATAAGAAAAAAAAACTGCCAATTGAAGAACAAATGATACATAGTTATATATCAAGTATTCAATTCTATGCCTATTTAATTTTCAATCCCACATATTGATCCAGTTCGATCTTAATTTGGTCTAATCCGCTCATGTAAAACTGTTATGAAGGAGCCGACTGTTAAAGTGAAATGAAATTTTAAATCTTGCAAATGTGTAACTTATTGGTTATGACGACAAATTTTCACATTGGAAGGTATCAGTTATGAATATTAGAAACTTGGCTCTCGCCACTTGAGTGAGTACAGAAATGTGGGTTGGGGTACCCCTCATCAATGATGGGGCGCACCTTTCAAGGGAGAGATTGTAGTGATCGGTGATTGCCCTTAGGACACAACCTCAGTTCCCGCCAGTGTTGCTGTCGCGTTTGTCCGATCCTTTTAATTTATCCGTGCATGAGAGGGGTTAGAGGAGTCAACTTGCTTGATTATGACACGTTTATTCGATCAATGTTATACACACAGGTTTTTGATTAATTTAAAAGATTGTTAGAGGATAGTGAAGAATCTTATGACAACATTTATTCTCATTGGCTAAATTGGAATTTCTAAAGATCCAATATTTCTGAAAATTGATTCGCCATCTGGCGATCAAAAAGTGAGTTATAACTATTACACATGTGCTTTGATTTCCGTAAACATACACAGTGAAAACGATGACGACAGATTCCTAGCAAAACAGTCGGAAATTATTCACTTGGTGAAGTATTCAGCTCATAATGAAGGCTCTTTCAAATTGTTGCTATAGAAATCTCCGAACTAACAGCCTTTTCGAGTTGGTTGTCTCTAAGCAACAGGTGGTCAATCTATGATCTTCCTCCTCATCTTCCCCTACCCTAGATTTGAGATTGAAGGGGTGACAAAAATAAGTGTGGTAGAAGATTTGGAAGACCTTTCAGATATTGCCCAGAATTTCTTCTCTCAATATTAAAATACTTATATAGATTGATGTAAATTTATATAGATTGATAGCAGGTCATAAAGGAAGCGAGTGATATTATCATAATTGTAGAATAAATAGCAGATCGGCTATTTTCTAAGGCAAATTGTCATATTGTAAGTGTAGTTTATAAAAAACAGATCCTCATCATTTAAATATAATATAATTTAATCATTTAATTATAATTAATAACTAATTATAATATAATATCATCATCATTTATTTAATACATATCTGGTAAAAAATTTTGGCTAAAAAATTTCATTAGGTGATTTATTAAATGTAGTGAAGAGATTTAAGCAATGTCCATGTTTATTTTATTTAAAGTGATCAATTAGACATAGCAAAAAGTTTGTACCCCTTAAATGAAACATATATGTTTATCAAATAATTATTGAAAATTTAAGATAATACGAAATTAGTGCTTATATCGCTAATTTATTCTTATAGAAATTTTTTTATTCATATTATCTATCAAATTATGGTTTGTATAATATTTCCCAATATATTACTGTACTTCAAAAAAAAGGAAAAAAAGAATAAGAAAAGTTTTACTAAATTTCAATTTTCTTATTATTGATTTCATCGATGCATGCAATGCATGTATCTAAACTAATCTGAAATTATTGAAACAATAATTTTAAAAAATCCTAATTATCAACAGTTAAAAATACATACGATTAGGCATTTTTATTGGCGAATACACAACAATTTAATTGTGAAATATATGAACAAATCCTTATCATTTCCGGTAACCATCATTTTAAACATTATTATGAATAGTTTCTCAAATTCCAAGGCCATATTTAATCGGACTCGTGAAAAATAACGCCAACACTTAACTTGAAAAGGTCTCTTAAGTTTCCGATTAAAATAAATATTTGCATGCATGCGTTTATTTGATTTTGCGAATGATTTTAAACTGAGAATCATTAAGTAGTTGGAATGAGGAATTTGAGTTTATATTTGAGACCAAATATACTAGTTGTTTAGTATTATTTTCTTAAACAAAAGTAATGAATTAATGTTTGCATTAAAATAAACTTTTCTCATACTTTAAATATAATTTGCATAGACCGAGGACATCAATCCATTTATTTTCACAAACAAGAGAAAACAACTATTATCCTGAATTGGTTTCATTTATTAAAACCAAAATGGCCAAAAAACTTTTAAGTGAAAAAATTTATTCGATATATGTTCGAATTACTATTCTTTCATTTTTCTTTTTCTTTACCAAGAGTTCCGTGAAATTTAAGAAATAACAGAACTGTATGATCTTCGACCTTACTCTTTTCAAAGAAGTTCAAATACATTTTTATTTGATATTATTTCTTTAATCAATAACAGATTTAAATAGCCGAGTGCATTCAATTTCACTAAAATTATTATATTTTCACAATATATTTGTGTTTTTTTCCAGTATTTTGTAACAACTGAAAAATTCAATAGTACTTGAAAATATCAAAAACAGATTCAAGGTTTCAATTTTCATTGTAAATAACATAACATGGTTAATTTTTAGTTAGTTTTCGCTTATATTGGGTTTAATGAACGATAGCTCTAAAATTTCCTTACCCAGCTCTAGATTTACATTCCTTTTATAATGAATGAAAACTATGAATGGAAACTAAATATGAATTTAAATGAAATGAAACTTCTACGTTAGATTTGGGCACATATATTCAAATTATTAAGACTGAAAGATTTGAGAGTGCAGTCAAGAGGAAAATATCCACAGCTTCCCAAATGATATCTATTCGAAAAAGAATAATAATTCTCAAATTTTTATATCAATAAAAATATTATTTATGTTTATCAATGCCATTCATAGCTAAATAACAGCATAAAAGAATTATATTTGGAATTATTGATTCAAAAAGTATTGAAACATATTCATAATCATTAAAACATATACACAAATATATTTGCATAGTATTTTTGTTTAAATATTATAAACACAATGTTAACTGTTTACATTTTTATGCATATGTTAAGTTTCATGTTAAAGCATATTATATTCCCTGTATTATTTATAGATGCATATATTACTTATTTGATCCTATCTATACGCATTAACATGATATAATATAAAGCAAATATATAGAGAAAAGACTGTGTAAGACAAACTTAATACTCCTAAAAATTATATTAAAAAAATTAACATGATATACTAAAAATAAAAAAATAAGGAAACATAATTACGGAATAGAATAAAATATTTATTTAAACATAATTCTTAGAAATATATATGATTTTCGAAACCTTAAATATAAGCGTGAATATTTTCTAAATGTAAGAAATGTATCTCTTAATTTACTTTAGCAATTGTACAGAGCATTTTGTTTTTACTTGTCGAACAAAAAAAAAGTTTTCTATTTTCTTTGATACATACGCTAAGCCTTGCCATCGCGAAATCTCTAGAACGGCATGGATTTAGATTAGATTTTAGTTTTGAGGATTCCAGAAGTCATGGATTGCCAATAAAGATTGTTAAAGAATTCGAAAGCGTCCTCAATCCTGTTGGAAACATTCTTCTTGTCTTGTTCTGCAGATTCAATTGATGATTGCCCCAGGTTACGACTGACGGGTGATTCAACTGGGCATCACTTCTTTATCTTTTCCTTGGAACGCAGTATTTTTTTCATTTTTCCAATTTTCTTCTTCGAAGAAACTAACTGTTTTCTATTAGTCTTTTTTGTTTAAATCCTTAAAATTTTTGATTTTTTTACAATATTACAAAGATTTCACCTTTTACCGATAAGGAATGTTTTTTTTTGTTGTTTAGTTATAATTACTTATTTTGTGTCATATATCTGAATTTTTGCTTTTACTCAGAACATCATTTGAAGGATACTTTTTTTTATCTTTAATTACACAATAAAAATAAACACTTGTGTTTTAATGAGAGATCATATTTGTTCAGATAGAAAAATATTTGGTTTATTGCATCAAATTTTCTTTTTTCTAAAGATTTTGTTTGGTTAATATTTTATTATTTTGGGTCTATTCAGGTACAGCATAGATAAATCTACTGTACATGAATCCGATACTTATACTTCTTAGAATTATTAGAATTCATGTATACAAACTTTTGTACCTTAGAATTATTAGAATGCACGTATGCCCCTTTAGAATTATTAAAACTGTGCGAGACTTCAAAAACGATATTAAGTTTAAAAGGAGAAAATTCGTAACTTTGAATGCACAGTATTTAACTACTTTCGTATCAAATATTTTCATATTTTCTTCTTATAATAGAATTTACAGTTTTTTCTTCTTTTCCGGTCTTCAGGCATTGAAATCTTCTTTACTTTTCATATTTTCTTAATACTTTTTAAACTTTGAACAATTTCGAACCACAACAAAAAGAAATACTAGCCATGAAAATTACTGCGCATTTTGAATGCTGAAATGGAGATTTCAGTTTTAAAACGGTATTCCTTATAAATTAGTGATATTGAATTAAAAAATCCTATTATTCAAAATAAATAGTGTATTATGCAATATGAAATCTGCTTCGCAACGCATGTACATCATTTTCTTTCATAATTAGTAAAAATAATTAAATTAAGAATTACGTTTTTATATCTGTTGGAATTCATATATTATGTGAATGCTGCAAGATGGGTACAGAAAAGAGATGGCGACTTTATAAACTGGATTCCACATCAATTAAGAATATAATCTGCGGCAGTAGATGATTCTTGAGAGTGGTTAGAGGATAAATGCAAAGAATATGTGAATGGCCATTCTGATTAATAGGTAACCTAGGTAATAGATAACCTATTAATATATAATTAATAGTAAAGCCGTTAACAATAATAATAACCACTTTAAAAGTTCAGTTCGTATTGTCACGTAGAACCATAGTATAGAACTCAATGACGTACACAAGAGGTAGAGCTAAACCAATTTATTAACTGAACTCCGAATTCAGAACTGACAAATCTTCTGCTTTTATACAAGCAGAGAAAGTTCTAGAATACTCTACTGAAGACAGTAAGAAAAGTCCAGAACACTTGTCTGGTGAACTGAAGAAATGTCCATTGTCTTCTGGAACATGAAATAAAGGAAAACATAAAATCAAGGAATTAAGTATTTACATATACTAGTAATCGCATTGTCTCCAGCGGGATTCGAACCCAGGTCTCTTGATTATAAGACCAGTGCCATGACCATTCGGCCATGGAGATTCGACTGTCTTCCTTCAATGCGGCATTATCATTAATTATCCGTTATTATAAATAATTGCGAATAATATTTGCTTCTCCCATCGATTTTGTCAGATGCTTGCAATACATTTTATTTTCCAGGAGAAGCGATGGCAAATCTTAATAAATCTTGTTGCTATTTTGCAATTCGCTGAATGCAGTAAGAGACACCCTAGGATTTCAATATAAATTAATCGTTTACCTTTCTTTGGCATGTTTTTTTCTCAACAATTAAATTTTATGTCAACAGGAACTTTTTATTAGTAGTTCTATGGTATTTTCTAGTTAATAAATATTGGATCTATACGGTGTTTATCCTCATGAAAATCTTCATATAATTATATTGACTCTCAAATTAAATAAAGCATATGGTATAACTTCTAATAACTTCTGCTCAACCGAATAATGAAATTGTTTTATACTATAAAAATGAAAATTGTTTTATACCATAAGAACTTGATGAAAAAAATAATCTTTGTAGCCCTTAAATTAATGCGCAAATCTGTATATATTAAATTAATGCACTGTAAATCTTTATATACAGCCTAATGCATCCTTTAATTTCACAATAATTACGTTTAGTTCCGATTGTCGGTTTAGATAATGCTTCTTTTTATAGAAGCCTCCTTCAATAATAGAAAAAAATATTCATATATAAAACTTGAAAACAGGTACTGACAATGAATTTTGATTTCACTGGAATAATGGCAAATCTTTCTGAACTTCTTGCTTGATATTAAGGCTAAAATTTGCTCTATAGATTAAAGGAGCTTAGAATAAATTTGTAAAACATTAGTTCAATCAGTTCAATAAAGCCATGTTCCTGTCTTTTCTTATAGTATGATTTTATTACTTACAATCTAAGTTTTGAATTCTCATTTAAAGTAAAACTTTTTTCCTTAAAACGCGTGTAGTGACATATTTGGCGATTTGAACGGCATATTTAAAGTATCTAAATTATACCTAAAATTCATATGCCGCAAAAGATCAGTAGTTAAGCAACAAAAAATTACTGTTTTCTTACAGAATTTTAAAATTTATTTTCAAGGAATTTCTAATTAAATATCATATTCTTAGAAATAACTTCTACTGAATAAGAAACTCACATGATGATTGATTTCTTTCAATCTATCGCTCAAATTCTTTTTTTAAAGATTCCTTTAATAACTGAAGTTAGTATTTATTTAGAATAAAAAGACATTCTTTATACATAAAAAAGGGGGTTGTATGTGCTTTTTCTAATTGTCCGACTTAGAAAAGCAAATGCTTAGTGCTTACAATAGAAATTCAATTCAATGTAGCGAGTAAAAGAAATGTTTTTTTTTTAATTTTGCTTTTTTTATTTTGTGAAAAGAAAGGGTAAAAGCAATGTTAAAAAAAGTGAATAAACTTTTTCCCTCTATTGTTTTGTTCCTTCGTTGAATAAGAGAACGAAGACTGACAATGAGTTTTACAAATTCCAAGACCAAATTCCACCACGTCAAATAAAAAGGCTTTCCTTAGTCGTAAACAAAGTTTTATTTTGTGCATTTTAAGTGTCATGTAAAGTACATTTATCAAACTGGCTTATTCCAAATCCAGCAATGCTCAAAGGAATTTCGTACTCTGAGCCAGGTTTTGTTTCTAAGCTCAATGAAAACTCTTAATATGAGAACTTAGATTAAATTACTAATCAAATTACTAATCAGCAGCTCTTTTTTTGTATTTAATAATAATAGGGATAATAAATTAATTGTAACATTTTATCATAATAACTAGCGTATAATGTCTGCAAATCATTATTTTCTACTTCATAACTGAAGTTTAAAAGTGGTATTCAAACACCATTTTGCACTTTAACGATTACAGATGAGCAATGCTTTGTAATATAAAAAACAGGAATAAGTATCTGGTAACATTCTAATGAGTTCAAAATGATATGTAAAGATATTAGTAGCTTGGTATTTCAAAGTGTCTTTCAAGATTTGTATTTTACCTGAAGTAATGAAACACATTATTTCTTTTCATTCCCAAAATTAAAAAAAAAATTTAAAAAATCTTTCAACACTATGCGACTAAACTTTTTTTAAAATTCTTTAATTGTCATCTGTTTGCTTTGTGAAAGGTAAAACTTCAATTGTAGTTTCTGTTGCATGCTTTTACTTTCTGTAAATAAATTAGAAAAAAAAATATTCGCAAATTACTTTAACGAAACCCATTCATGAAATTAATATAAACATACTCAAAATTCTTAAAGATGACAATCATTTCAGACACTGAAACAAATTCTTTTTATAATAATAATACATAACTAAATTAATCATACTTTTTTTTTATTTAGATACCAAACAGCATTATTGTTTCCCTTCTTGTAAGTAGACACACTGATGCTTCATTAACTCAAATTCCAAATGTTAATCCAATATATGTTAATCCAACTATGCGTACACCAGATTGCTGATTTTCTCCCTTCTTCTAGTTTTGATTTCCAAAAATGATAAATTGTTTCAAACAGAATAAGTGGCATTTCTAAAATTTTATACTTGTCCAATACTTAATACAAGCCTTAAAATTCTTTTTTCAACTATTTGTACAAGAGCTTTATGCATTCAAGCATTTCAAATTTCCATCATAACATCTTGATTTCAGGGCCCAATTTGAAGAACATTAAATCTTTTCTAGCAGCAGTTCGCAATAAAATTAGTGTATGATTATGGATTCGAAGTAACCTATTTTTTACGATACCTGATTACATAACTGAAGAAATAAAACTAAAATCAATGTTATAATCTTTTCGAAAAGATATATTATTTTTGCAATTTGAATGAAGGTAAAAATTACAAATTTATCAATAATTTTATATCTAATATCATGTAATTTCAAATTTGATATATTGTTAGGCAATATTTGTTCATTCCTTAGCAAAATCTTAAATGATTACTTGCATTATAGAAAAATATTTGAAAATAATTCAAATTAAATTCCAAAAAAATTTTTTTAATCAAATAATGAAAAAATTAATAAGAATGATTTTTTGTGTTGAAGAGGGTTGCAATTTTTTTTATCACACTTTGATTTCTTCAAAATATTTTATTGCTTATTATATTATTTGCTTTCACATATTACGAATACGCTTACAAACAAAATTAAATATTGTTTATAAAGAATTATATAAATATTTTTTTCCAGCCATACCTTTGAATTAATGGACTTCCGATTTATAGACCACTGACATGTTTCAATTATGCAATCTCTCATATTTAAAAATACTTCTTTCGGACTGTAAGAACATTCGCTTTCGATGTTGCCCTCATTTTGTAAATGGTTGCAAATTTTCTACCATATTTTTAATATGTTAATTGCCACGCCAACTTATACAAAAATTCACATTCGATCATTCGTGCTGCTATACCATAGAATAATTTCTACTGATTGTGGCAGAAAATAAACACGTTTTTAATGAACCGTTAATTTAGATGATTTTTTTTTCGAAACGTGTGAGTTTAGAAAACAATTTATTCGCTCTAATTAATTTATTTCTTCTGAAGTGATGAATTGTTGTAAAATTTTTGATTTAAAATTGATTAATGTTTTGGATAGCAAAAAAAATGTGTAAGAGTAAAAAGAAAAATCGAAGGTTTATTTCTTAATAAATCAAACAGCTTAAAGCAGAACCCTGTTACAAAAAAAAAAACCGGATTGTAGTGATGGGGAAGTACTATTATCAGAGTTATTTCAGAGAATTAGATATAAAAAGAATTGAAGGAACTCGGGCAATATGATGATATAAAATAACCATGTTTAATAAGTTCAGAGTCTGTGGTAAATTGCTTTTTTTATTTATCATATTATTAGGAAGACCTTTACTGACAACGTATCCGATTGAATAAATTTTTATTTTAATGTAATCAATATTTTCTTGGTATTTAAAAAGGTGCAAAAGTCTTGTTTGTACTTGCCAATGGGACAGTATGATTTTGACCGCGAGACAAGTTCACAAGAATTAACATTTTAAAATACTTATTCCTGTGCAACATGTAGGAATATTATTATTTTGAAAGTCTTCTTTCATAATAAATTAATATAATTCAAAATCAGTTCATTTCATATCAAAAATTGAAAGCAAATTCACCTCCAATGCTTCAGCATTCCATGGGCCGCAATGTTTAGCTTTTATATGATTTTATCCTAGTTTCCTGATGGAGAGTCAAGGTATATCTGATTACATAAAGAAACTGCACCGTACTTAGGAAGTTTAAGGGACATGCGATGAATTTCAGGAAACGAATTTCAACTTTTAAGTAATAAAGCTTTTTTTTTCATCCCAAACCTCTTACTTTAATTGATTTGCATCTCTCTCTGTTACTTATGTACTTCTTCCATAGAAATCCCCATATCTTTCAAAGGTGAGATCGTTTAAATATTACATGCAGGTCTATGTGACTTACGTATGGCTTTTAATAATTTATGGATCATGAGTATAAAGAAAATCGCACAAAATGAGCAAATCATTCATCTAAACGCCAAACAGATAGTGAAAAAAATAACATTTGAATGAAAATGACGAAGTTATCAACATTCCTCACTTTTAATTTACGACGATTCGAGGCATTAAAATATTTTGAGATTTTTATAGGATAAACATTAATAAGATAAAAATCAAAAATGCTTATAAAAAATTCGAATAAAAATTCGAATAAATTCGAATTCGAAGAATAACGAAATATGTTTGTTGTCAATCAGTGGAAATTTTAAATATGAAATTTCAGCACTTATGCCAAAATTCATGATAAACCTCTAACTAACAAAAACTGGTGGCAGTGGTTTCATTGTGTGAACTTTCAGTGTGTAGCAGTGTGGAGATATAATAGCAACCGTAAAGTGGTGACATTTCAGAAACATGGACATATTCTTTGTGTGACCCATCTCGTCAACTTATCACGGTCTCCCTTATATCGTTAAATGTTGATGTAGATAGTGACAACCTGTAGTGATATTGGATATTATTGTTCATATTTTACAACAATATGCCTTTAAATTAAAAAAAAAGAAGCGTTTCTAATGCACAACATGCAATTCAATTTAGTGAATGGAATGAATTTATTTGTCTGTAACAATTATTTTAATGAAACAATCGATTTTATTAGGAAATTACCTTCTGGTATGAATCCCTACAATGCCATTTCTTCATTCATTGATAATGAAATAATAAACGTGCTTTTGTTCTAAACAAAAGCACGTTTATTATTTCACGTGTAAATGCTAAACAAGAATTAAATGAATCCACGTTATCTTTATTTTCAATAATGCGTGATAGGATCTGAATTTATACTGAATAAATAATTTAAAATATTCTTGAGATTGGTGTGTTGAATGGGATTTGCAAACTCAAACCTACATATCAAAATCAATAGGAAGCTCCATTGTAAAATTAACAGTTACTATATAATGTTTTCTTGTGAAACAGATTATAATTACTACATAGTAGCTATAATACGTCTATTATCCTGAATCTTGACAAAAATAATATTTCTACGAACTACAAAAAGGTTTGAAGAAATATTCATGCTTGGTGGAAACAACGAGTTATTCAAATTATGCTCAAGCGAAGGACTTACTAGTGCATGGCAAATAAGAATTTACTTTGGAAGATAAATTGACAGTATTAGTGAAATAGGATCAGCTTGCAGTGTATAATTATAAATTGCAAATTCGCTTTTCCACAAAAATTGAATGACATGTTCTTATATTTTTTTACATAACCTTTGAATTAGATAAATTTTATCTGAGACGTAGTTGGAATACTTTAAAAAATAATTTCTATTCAAATTTGATATTTTAAAAAAGTTAATATTTGTAAAAAAATAATAATGGCATTCCCATACTCAAATGCAAAGATTTTCAGACGCAAGAATTCTATCAGCAAAGCGCGCCCCCTTAAGGTACCAAGGACAAGAAATATCCACAAAATGATGGTTCTTTTACAAGCAACAGCCATCTTCAAAACAGAAATCACTCACTGATTTCGCATACTATAGAGAGAAGTGTAGTATAGATTATAGCATCAAATTTTTCTTATACCGGCTAGAACAATTAAAAACGGACTCAAATTGTACTTGAGCCATGACACTTCGCTTGTAATGGTAATTACAATTGAAAGAACTTGAACCATTTACAAGATTGCAACAATAAAAGATGAACATATCAGAAAATTTAGAGAATTATTAGTTATGTAATTGCTAGGAATGAGTAATAATATAATCCATACTTCAGTCCAAAGAAACAGCACAATATTGCCATCTGAAAAAGTGCTTCTGGTCAAAGCATGAGACATGCTTGGAAATTATACTACTCGAATAAAAGACTTCATGCCGATCAATCGAGACAAAAAAAAAATTATTTAATATGAAGCAAAATGTTTTTTATATGGATAGCCCTGACAACCCCAAATGTTCAGAGAATGTTTCGAAGCACTTCATTATAAAATATTTTATTAATAAATTCCCTTTTATATTACTTTTATAATAATTTAATATTTTATTATATACTATGAAATATACTTCCAAATACATGCTAATTTACTTCGTAAGTGCTGAAATAAGACTCATCCGAATGCAAGTGACTAGGTATGATAAGAAATTTTGCTGTCATTCGAATACAGTTAATGAGATATTCATTTTGTTAAGAAATCCTAAAAAAAATATTCATTAATATGAGCCCCATTTTGCCAAATTAAATATCATTCCAAAAAATTAAATTCCTCCAAAGTCCTTTCTGCATTTCCACCGTGTATTCGCACTTCTTTTACTCAAGCATTCTTTTTTCAAACTTTAATCACCGCCAACCCATTTTTCCCACAACATTGCTTTGTTTAGTTTACGTTCGTTTTATTAACGTCCACTAGTAATGCACCACTAGGGCTATTTTAGAACGGACCTCGTAATTTTGAACCACGGTAAGATAACGAGAACGACACCCAAACTAACATCCCCTCTCCGCGCTTCCACACCACACCATTGGGACGATGTTTGGCTCCGACGGATTTAGCGTGCACCAGGTCCACTTATACGATGGTTCTTCAGATAGAATCGTGTCTCGAACCTGAAACCATCTAGTTCCGAAGCGGAGACCTTAGCATCAGGCTACCGCGGCCCCCATTAAACCTGTAGAAAACTTTAACGTTTTACCAGCTAATAAATTGTTGGTAAAGGTTTTTTTGACACCGAATGCATTAAATTTATATTCGAATTTCAAGCAAAATGTCTGAACATCTCAGAATAATATCATGAGAATTATTTAAATTAAATCACAGTAAGATTAATTATACTATTTCTGAAATATAATTAAACATACGGTGAATTCTCTTTAATTTCACACAGCGAATGAAATGGTGGCCTTTTTTTCCTATTTTTACAATCCCCCCCTCAGAACTCTTATATAAAGACATATTTAAATGGTATTTCTTAAGGTATTTATGCAATTAAAAATCTTCAGTCCCGAGGCAAAGCAAGAATAGAGTAAGTAATTGAATTCAGATTCTTAATGGATCCCTTCATTCCGGCAAAATTCGTTTATTCCAACAGAAGATTTTATTCCGAAATCCATCTTTCATTTAAAATGCAATATTTTCGAGAATCGTGCCTTGCCTGTGGTTATGAGTTAAATGGCGATTTCCTTTCGTTGCTATCTTATCAGATAAAAGAAGCCGGGACACTTCATCTAAACGCTCGTTTTTGAAAGCGAGCTTTTATCACTCCAATCTTAAAGGCACGGTTTCTGAGGGAGCTATTATAAATACCCGGAAACTTATGAGATTGGAATGAAGTGAAAGTGATCTGAGAGGAGGGATCGGCAGAAATTGCACGAATTCGTAATTTCAGAGAAATTCGGTAAGCACGAAAAATGATCAACATTCTAATATTATACAAATAAACGGTTTTTTTAAAAGAAAAAATCTAATTTTTTGAAAATCATATTTAAATGTTATTCTTTTAATTAGAATTGTGACGTAATTTTTAATGTTATTACCTATAAATATGAATTTCATTTATTCATTTTTGTAGGCAATTT